>CAMQGK010000308.1:1105000-1230000 GCA_947000775.1 Pterois miles | reverse complement strand
AATCAGCAGGAAGAGAAATACTAGCATAATTAATCTGATCTCCTCTGTAAATGTATTGGCTGGATTTTTCACAAGACGAGCCAAATCAGTGCTGCTCGCTGCCCCATGTGTATTCAGCTGCCATATCGAAACTAAGATGACACCAATTATGCCAATGGAATCAGTGCTGCTCTAGTTTCTCTGCAGACACATCAGTGCTTGTGAGACTCACCAAAGCTGGTGCTGTGGTCGGCCTGAAGACAAGTCTTCCTAAATCCGGCTTTTCAACGCTCCAAGTCTTTTCAGTGGAGTGGATGTGGATTAAAAGGCACCTTTTTTCCTTTAGCTAAAGATAAAGTATACTCATAGTGTTCATTTGTTTAGGAATAAATTGAAGAGCTTTAAGCTGGTGGAAAAGACCCACAAATACCAAACACAAATAGACACACCCACACAGGAGCACATACACATAACACACACAGCGCAAAGTAGTTAATGACATAGCTCAGTGGAGGGGAACCCTACAGCGGTGGTTATTTACCAAAGGCCCTGTGCTTGCTAAGTAGTTGAAAGGGCATGGGTGTGAGCCAACTCCATGTCTAACAAGGGTGTACAAATACCTCATGTTGAAGAATGATATACAGACTTCTTTGCAGTTTTTCTGTTTCTATTTTTATGTATTTTCATTCACATCCATACATCATAATATTCTAAATGTACCAAGGCCAAGAGGACTGAAATCCACCAGTCAAGCACATTTTGTACTGGCCAAAATAATAATTTGATTTTTGTGTCACATGTACATTTGTTTCAGTGCATTTCATTGAGATAATAAGTGATTATGTTGAATACAAACATAAGGAGGCTTCCTCTTATTTGTGCTTCATCCTCCTTTTCATCGGTGCATTTTATTTTTAAAGGTTGACTTACTCCTTGTAAATATTATCACATAATAGCTAATTAGCAGTAAAATTAACAGTAAAAGCACGTGGCCCTGTTTAGATGCATGTAAACCAGTGTCTCTGTCAGACTTTGACAGACCACAGAGGACAGAAGCAGCATGACGGTAACACCAAAATCACTCTGCATAGTTTTTATTTTTTGGTAAAAACATTTAGCAGAAAATCTACTTGCATTTGCCGCTTGACGGGTGTTAATTTCACGAGAATAAAACCTGAACTTATACAACCTCTGTATCCCTTATTCAAGGTCCCAGTGACTTTCCTGAAGCATCATTTGGAAGTTATAATATTTATCTAAACCGACTGAAAATGGAAGGACAGTACTTAAAGTGATTTGAGTGAGTGTCACATTCATCTAGCAACCTTTTTTATTTTTATCACCTCCTCCTCCTCATCATCATCACCATCATCATCATCATCATTCTTGTCTTCTCCTGTGCATTATTCAGATGACCTTACTTTTCATTGCAGACATTTACCTGGCAGGTAATGCATATCTGGAGTGTGTTTCTAAATGAGTGAGAATGTGCTGCGTTTAAAGTAGGGCTGTAAAAGTTAACGAGATGACTCATTAACTCGTTAACTAGCTCATCACAGACGAGCCTAAATAATACTCTTAAGTCATGTCCATCTTCAAAGGCGTCCCTTGACCTCTGACCTCCAGATGTGTGGATGTAAATGGGTTCTCTGGGTCCCCACCAGTCTCCCCTTTACAGACATGCCCACTTTCTGATAGTCCCAGTCAGTCTGGATCAAGTCATAGTCAAGTCAGCACTCTGACACACTGACAGCTGTTGTTGCCTGTTGGGCTGCAGTTTGCCATGTTAATTTCACACAGCACACATACATGCATTAATGGAGAGATGTCAGAGTGAGGGGGCTGCTCCTGTCAAGCCTTGCTCGGGTGCCTTGCTCAGGGGCACCTCGGCAGTGCCCAAGAGGTAAACTGGCACCTCTCCAGCAACCAGTTGGTCTTGGTCCATGTTGGGACTTGAACCGGTGACCCTCCGATTCCTAAACCAAGTCCCTACGTACTGAGCTACTGCCGCCCCCAAAGAAGAAGAGAATGAGAATATTAAATACTTCCGGGAAATTCACAAATTAAGGTACATTTTAAATGGATAAAAATGTGATAGAATTTGCTATTAATTGCAATGAACTATGGACGATCATGCAATTAATCGTGATTAAATATTTTAATGTAGTTTAAAAGTTGTATGCAGGAAGTCTTTCACAGGATGCAGGACGATTGCAGGGATTTAACCAGCCCGTCGATTTAGGTAAGAAGTAGAGCCTGTAAACCTCAGTGCTAAACTGATAAATATCTCCACCCCAAGAGCCTTGAAACCTCCATTTTACCCTCACTCGCTCAGAGAGGTCTAGACGAGACTCTATGGAGCCTCAGTGACTCACACTTATTCAAATATGACCCACCAGGAAATTAATAACAGCACTTCAAAGGCAGCTCGTGAGATATTTGGACACCACTTAGCTCAGGATCTAAAAATATACCCACACATCTAACACCATATCAAGAAATAGATATATCAATAGAAATCCACATATTCATATTCAGAGAGCGAAAGGGTACTGACTTGTATGTTTTCGCAGGTTATTTTAGGTTATGTTGACAACAGTTTATACTACAGATATATACAATAATAATGAAAATCCATAATAATGTAATGATAATGTAATAATAACGTATAATAGAAGGCACTATTGCAGTTGTGAAGCCAAACTCGCTCGACTACTTTTGCAGATGTAGAAGGGCAAACGGTACAAAAGAGGATAGTAAAGTAAAATACATATTAATTGGTTCTTCCTCTCCCACACATTGATGCTGATGGATGAATATATTTTCACTGGTGCATTCTGCCTCACCCACACATGTGCACTCTTTTCTCACTCCTCGTTTCTCTCACTAGTCTCTCTCTTTTTCTTGGTGTATGTATATACAGAACACACTGTTATGTACAAACAGATGCACATATACCACATGCACACGTGAGACAACTCCGTAGATGCTCTAAAAGCTGCTCAAATTAATCAGCTATATAACATCAGATTATCCCTAAACGTACATGTACATTTATAATTTAGTATGCATTAGAATGTATTAAACATGTTAATTGACTATACGCATAGTCAGTGAATCCTGTTTATTGTACTGCAGACATTCACTCATGTTTGCATTCATGCATTCATGCTCAGCCCTTCTGCACACATGCAGGATAATAGGAAGCATCCAGATCCCAGCAGCAGCACTTCATCCCCCACCCCAACCCTCCACAGTACGTCATCTGTTGTCTCTCCACTGGTGATTGGGAATCTCCCTCCGATGCTGACCTGCTATTGGCTGGTTTAATGTGTGGCTTCAAGGCAGCACTTCACCATCGCAGCAATCCCCAGCAAGACAAGCACTATTAGGCAGCCAGCTACACATTGAATTCAATTCCCTCTCTAACTTAGCTGAAACTGAAAGCTCTAAAATCTGTCCAAACCTTCTGTGATTGGTTTTTATTTATTGGTTGTGATCCAAATTCAGATTCTGCTTGCTGATACTAGATCTTTTTTCTCTCTCTGTAGTCCAATATAATAAACTAAAATGTTTTATAGGTAAAATCAACCTTTATTTTTAACAGATAAAAATACACTTAAAACAGTAAGTAGCAATACAGTGAGGTTTATTGACACTCTAGTAAAGATAATCTAATATAGATAATATAGCATCTTTCTGGAACAGCCGTCAGAAGGTGCTTCAAAATTAAATATCAGCCAAAAAAACAACAAAAAATAAGAGGCACAATGTAAGAAAGTGAAAACTAAAAGGCAATCCAAAGTGGCAGTATGCTGACATGAGTTTGAAAGTTTAGAAGCCACAACCTCAAATGAATAGACTCTCAGTTTAAGCCAGGAGCAAGTCCATCTGGAGATGTAGTGGCCTGATGGCTCACTAATGGTGGTATGTGACTAACAGAAAGCTCTAAATGGGACCATGTGGACCTTTTGATAGGTGTCAGATTAGACTAAAGAAAACCTGGTCAAAAGCTTTGTAGCACCGCTCTGGATTAATAAATATGTGAATGTTCTCCATCTCATCTTGAGATGTAATGAGCCTATTTTGAGGTCAAAGGGATGTACATTATTTTTCAATATCATCTGCATAGCATTGATAAGATGTACCTTTAAATTACTTATTGTCTATTTTATGGAAAACAAAGACAAACAAAACAGGATCCAGGACAGAAGCGTGAGGTTCACCACAGAGCACAACTGAAACTTATCAAGAATATTATGTTCATCTAAGGTAGCTGTGAGCTGCTCGGCTTCCAGTTTTTACCCTAAAACATAAAAGACAGTTTAGAAATGGACCAATACTTCTGCTGCTTTTCTCCGATTCACAGCCTTCGCGAACATTAATCTTTATTAAATTTATCCTACAGCTTGCCACATAATTACTGACAGCCAAGCTCATATCATTAAAATCACTACCTGGGAGTTGTGGACTGCTGGGGAGCATGTTAAATAGTGTGTGTGTGTGTGTGTGTGTGTGTGTGTGTGTGTGTGTGTGTGTGTGTGTGTGTGTGTGTGTAGAAGGACTATGTTTTATTTCAATTATTCCTGTATATTCCTCTAAGGCATGCTTAGCTGGGTCAACCCCCCCATGGATGTGTTGTCAAACGATTCCCATTGCTCATTAAAATGTAATAATGCAGACCATACGACATTTGCAAAAGGCTGCAGTGATTTGGTTGTCACTCTTTTGTTTTTAAACAGAAATGTTAACTAGATATTGATGAAAATATTATGGTTGTTCTTATTATTGAATGCTGAATGACATTTCTGAAGGTTTCCTCAGGTTCATCTGTAGCAAAACAATGTAGAATGTAAATGTAGAGTTTGATGTGTAGACCAGGACATCACTTCGCCATGACAATATTTAATTTGAAATACTATTTTGACACACAGTTTGCCTTTTAACCAATAGTTCACCTCCTGCAATTTGAAAAGTAGTCCTTATGGCAACTGCAGTCAAATTCTGTGTGTATAGTAGTACTAGTACTAGTATTGACATGTATTGAGAATCATAACAGTATTGACAATAGAAATGCTCTTATTATTAGGGCTGCCCCTTCATAGTTGATTAGTCAACCGATCATCATTTTGGCTTTTAGTTTCTTTAGTTTTCATGCTTTTTCATGCTGAATGACTTACTTACAAGAAGCTTATGTGCACATCTTGTGTATGATGCTTTGGGGAGAAACTTTCACGGATATGGTGATTAAATCAACTAAGTGATTAGTTGACAAAATTAATCGACTAAGAATCTCTTTTGTCGAGAACAGGCGTAAAAATTCTAAGTTTGATTAATTGACTTGATGTAGTTTGATGCAATGACAGGGTATCTAACACTGGAAAAAAATCTACGTAATAGCATTGTGTTAGTTCATGCAATGCACAAACATTTACACTATTATGCCTGTGCGTACCTCAGTTGATCGGCTAGCTACCTTTCTGGTTTGCTCTACTCATATTTATTCAGATGTACAGGTCCTGACAGTTTGCACTAGTGTTCTGCTGACACTAATAATGCTGCCTGTTGTTGTCGCTGTCCTCATACCTCATTCTCCTACTTAGTGTGTGTTGAACCTTTTGGGATTGTTGTCTCTGCTGAGCTCTGATGTTCAGGTGTGTATTTGTTATTTAGGATGTTAGTCCTTTCAGCTGTGTCCTTTATTTGTTGGATTCCTCGAGCTTCCTCACAGAGCAGCAGAGTCTCTTTCACTAAATCCAACTGTAAAACCATCTGCAGTTCTTTGACGTCAGCGTCTCTGACTGAGCTAATGCTTGGTGAGAGCTATCACATTAGTCCCGTTTCTGAATACGTTTGTTTGTATGTATGTGAAGGGAGCCAGAAGGCCTGTTCTTTCTTCCTTCATCACATTACTATCTAACTATTTAACAGACAATTTGTCAGCAGCAGCTGCAGAACAAAAAGCTTCAAGATCATTAAGTTTTCCTAGCTGTTTCTAAGCTTGTTTCCATCAATCACCATTGTTCCTGCCTACTGGGACCTTTACCATAGAACAATCTTTACTAATTTGACTATGAGGATTGTCTGTTAGCTGTTAACGCCCTCTGGGTGCACATTCAACCAGCCTGTCAGTCTACTCGGTGACGCCTGCCACACAATGCGATGGTGGCATTTGGGAGGAAGACGAACAGGAACATGAATTATTCATAACCTTGCACATTTAATCAAAGATGAAGAGCCAGCTGCCACGATTAGATATGTCACTGCTTACACTATCCTTGAACTGTTTATGGACACTGAATTATATCAGAAAATGATGCTGCTCTTTCATTAGACTGAGGATGATGTGGTGTCTGAGTGGGCATGGTGAGCTACCCTTTCCCCACAGAATTTAACAAAAGAAAATCAATAGTGGCCATGTTTGTTGTTGTTTTATCCATAGACTGTATATCTGAAATAGTTGTCACCATGACATCACCAATTGGTTTGTGGTCTGATGTTTTGAAGCCATCTTAGCAGTCGCCATTTTAGTTTTTAGCTGTGGCCATCTTAGTTTTTGGCCATCTCATCAGTCTCATTAGTAACCAGTTATAACATGAGAGGGTGGAGCTAAGTACAGCCGAATGCTGAGTAAGATATTTTTAGGCGACCAAAACGTAATGATTAACTTTCACGAACCAGAAACGCACTTTGAAAGGCTTAAAGTTGTAAGACAAACACATGGACAACGCTGTGGTAGCGACCTGTCAATCACCAGGTAGCCCCGCCCTCAAGCATCCCTCTATTTGACTCTAAATGGACCATAATTTATGAAATGAACATCCTGCTATATTGAAGAAGACGGTGACTGAGACCATAAACTCATATTTACAGTATTTACTGAGGTAATAAATCAGAGAGAATTAGTCTCATTTTCTCATCTATACAGTCAGACTTCTAGAGGAGTCGCCCCCTGCTGGCTGTGAGAAAGAATGCAAGTTTAAGGCACTTCAGCATTGGCCTCACTTTTTAGAAACACTGGTTTCTTCAAAAGGCTGGTGTCCCCCTCCCAGTCCATACAGCTGGACTGGGAGGTCAGCCACTAGGATAGAGGCCCGGAGCCAGTCCTATACTCAAACACTCACACATACATTAAGTAAGGCACTCACCGATGTGTACAGGTAGCCATCACTGTTCATAGCCAGGTAGAGTTTGGTCTGCACCCCCTGGATGGCCACCACTCGCAGCCCCACCGGAATGAGGTTGAACAGGGCTGGAAAGAGATGGAGGAAAATAATTCAGTGAACTGTGCTGCAGCTACCATAGCACATATTACCAATACTTGAGTAACTTGGTGAGAAATGGAGTTATACTTGACAGAGGCAGAAACATTCCCGTTTTCACATCACAAGCCAGAATGTAGACAAAACATTACTGAGAGAAATCTAAATTGTAGAGCAAGCATGAGTTGACAAAACCCAACCACAAATAGAGGTACGACATAAGCTCAGGGACTCAGCCACTTTCTCCCAAGGGTGTCTCAAAAAGCAAATGAACCAAATTAGAAACGAGAGACAGAAACAGAGAAGTTGTTGAAATGACAAAGCAGCTCACAATTTAGTGTTTTCACACAGAGGAGCTGTTAAGTTAAACCTAACTAATGCAAACACAATGTATAAAACAAACTGAAGCCAACAGCTGCTATCTGATGATGCTGCTCTGTCCATCATACCATCCACCAGCAGTCGCTGGGGGCCAGTTGTGATCTGGCTGTACATGCTAGTGCAGAAAAAAGAGAGAAATAACACGTGCACACCCCTGTACGTAGGCTTCATGCTGAACTCCAGTCATGAGGCTGAGAGAGCCGTCGGCCGCCCAGCTGGTCAATGAGTAGCACCTCTGCCTAATCAGTGTCGGCTTGTACGGGATACGAGTGTCTGCGTGTGCTTCATAAGAAGCTGGCAGGATGCAGGCTGAAAGAGGGAAACATGTGTGCATCCACCTGAAAGTCCTCTCAGCTTCTGCTCTGACTGTTGTTGGACATACTGCCAGACGCTGGAGCCACCGTCACCACTTCTGGATTTTAGTCTGACCCTTTTAACAATATCGGAAGCCCCGATTTATCAGCCAAACATCGGTGTCAGATATTTGCCTTGTTGACATCGACCTATTGGTAAATAAGATGATATCCGCCGATGACAGTGGTCAATGCTTGGTCAATGCCCACGCTCACCGCCGCCCCACGCTCACCGCCGTTCACCGCCGCCCCACACCGTCCCACGCTCACCGCCGTCCCACACACACACACACACACATGGTCTGTAACACTTGCAAGTGTTACGCATACGTGTGTGACAACGGGAAGCACGCAGCCACCCGGATCGTTACCGCTGTGAACGTAGCATAAACACACAAGCGGTTTGTCGGTTGTTGTTACACCGGGCAGACAGAGTAACGCTACGCCAGGCACACAGCTGGAGGGTTACTGGGAAAGTGGCTGCACGTGTCCTCGACGGTACATGTCGTATATACACTTCAGCTGGCACACTGCTACATGCAACACACTAATCTTGTCACTGAATGGTTAATAATTGGTTAATTAGGGTCAGTTATAAATTAAAACAACAAAAATCCAAAATTAGCATCCCTAAATGAATAACTTTAAAGGAGCTCAGTTATTTTTTTATGGTGGAGATAATAATGATAGATGTTTCCCTGGGGAAAAAGGGGAATATATAACAGCATAACAAAATAAACAACTAAAACATTGGTACCAGAATTGTCTATTGGCCAAATTGTTATTTCTATCATTGGTATCTGCCCAGAATTTCACAATTGGTGCATGCCCAATAAATATAACCCACAGGAGAATCATAACATTCAGCTCAAGTTTCCCTTTCGATTGTAAATCACATGGTGGTGAGAGGAGAAATTAAACTTCATCCCCACATCAGTCAGGCTGAGAGTCAGAATGTGCCCTAACTATACGTCCTCTTGTCGACCACTTAGTGGATCCCTGTCTGCAGACTCCTTGGAGCAAAGTGCACTATAGAGGCCTTTTGATGGGTTATTTCATCTGCCCTGATCGCTCTAACACTGCAGACCGCCTTCTCTCTGGCTTTCATTGTAAACAGCCACAGGAATGCATAATGCATTTGCCTGGTGGAGTAAACGGGCATTGCCAGCGTATTCCTGTTTCAGTGTAAAATGGTTTATGTCCCAGAACCACTCGCTTTGTGGTTCTCTGTTTTTCCCTCTGCCTCCCCCTCTCTAACTCCCTGTCTGTCGTTATTGGTTTAAGTTTCTTCAAATGCCGTGTTCTCACCGTCCACTCTGGTCTGTTCACGTCTCCCCAGCGACACGTTTGAAATGATCTAACGGTCAGAGTGTATCAACAATAACAACAGAGGGATGTCAGGCTTTTGGACAGATAAAGATCCCATGAGTGTATTTTCCAGCACTTTAAGAATGATGGATGTATTGGATGGTGCCTCAGCTGATCAGTAACAATATTTCCAAAATATTGGACATAAACATACATTACAATGCTTTAGTCTATAGCATGAGATATAATACTCAATAGCAAGAGTTGTCTTGTTGTTTTTATGTGTTATATCATCAGAGCTCCTGTCCATTGCTCCCTGAAACTTACTTCTACTTCCTGATACTGATGCTGTTGTCTGCATGGTGGAGGGTAAGGCTGCACTGCTGTGGCCTGCTTTGGCAGCTATGCACAGCAGAGGCTGACATTAAAATGTGTTTCTCTAACTAACTGTACTATTTACAACCTCGATACCTGCAGTAATGTACATGCACTGTACCGTGATCTTGTGCTTCTATTAAGCTGACAAACCAATAATGGATCTACTTGCCAAATTTGTAATAACTGAGCTTCATTAAGAATAGCATCCTCTCTCAGCTCTTAACATAAACTATAATTAGTGTATGTACATAATTGCTTAAACTCATTCCCTATAAATCGCTTCAGTACAGTAAATAATCATCGGAAAAAGTGGAAGAGAATTTAATAATTTTGGTAGTTTTCATTGCAAATGTCCTCCCAAGTTTTACTACTTTTTCGAGCATTCTTCAGTACTGCAGTGCAGAGGTTCAGCAGTTTCTTTCCAGGTTACAGGTTACAGATGACAATTTCTGTAAACTTTCTCCACAACCATTGTTCACATTGATCCATCTTGGCTTTGCTGTGTATGGAGCTTGAGGCGATGTTGGTAGTGAGGAGAGATTTCTCAAGAAAACACTACGTACTATATATCAAAACGGCAAGATCTGCTGTCTTAATGAGGCATAAATGAAACACATTTGGATCAGTGTAAATACAGTTAGTATCCTTTATTCTTGGATTTGAAGAGTTATTTCTTCCTCTCCTGAAACATCGTGCTACCTTTATCAATGCACCGTTCTTGATCAGTGTTCCTCCCTTCATACTGCCGTCACTACACACACATGCACAGCTTCAGTCCACTTCATTTCAGTAGGATTACCAGCCGGTGGACTGATGGACATGTTCAAGAGGGGAAACTCAATTACTTCCTGGCTCCCAGAAACACCTGAGCACACTGGAGAGGATGACGAGGCCACCTCCCACTCACAGACCTTCCCCTTTGCGGAGAGGCTCGTAGAGTAAGAAGGGCGAGGAGGCCTGAAGGACAGTTTTCATGACTGCTTGCAGGCTGTCTCTGTGTTGAACTCAACCCACTAACAGCAAAGGAGTCATGACCAGTTCAGTTTGACAATAAACCTGAAGGTTTCCAGCATCTGCTAGTCACATTTCAAACATTAGGGTAGCCTTAATATGACAGAGCCACATCTGGAAATTAAGCTGCTGTGGCAAGATTACGCCTGATCACAGTGGCTCTTTGGTTGGGGTAAATCATGTTACTTTTATTCAGCACCAATAACTTACTTTGATTGAATTTGTAGTATAGTGCCTTTGCATTAAGGATGGCACTCTTCTTAGACCACTGTATGTGCAGGAAGCTCCAAAGGGACAGTCGTTTTTCAATTCAAACTTCAACAAAAAATGTCTGCTGCAATTAAATTGTCATTTATCTGATGTGAATTAATGGCAATTTCTGGGATCCAGCATCTCCTGTCTTGTTGACAATAAATTGGAAAATTGGGCACTTTAACAACATCACATCCAAACTTGATCTATTTGCAAAGATGAGGGTTGAAAGCATAATATCTAGGACATGAAATTGCCCTCCGGGTCGTTTTTTTTTTTTTTTTTTTTTTTCTCCCAGTGAGTTTGCTCAGTTTTGATGCAACACAAGAAAATGGTTGAAACTGTATAAAATGGGAGAGAAATCACTGGGATTTATGAGACTTGGATTTGTTATTTCTCGTATTGTTCACCTTTCTAATGAAAATGTCACAGAAATATCAAACTTCTTTATGACCACAGTAAACGGCCGAGGCTGGCGGCCATGAAGCTCAAAGATCACATCCTTGTTTTTGTGTGCGTGTGCATGCATGTGTGTGTATTTGAGTAGGTCCTCTCCCACCATCACAAGATACCAGTCGCTCCAAGAGGCCTGCGCTCTCCGTCACCATGGAGACAAGCGCACCCGGCGCCTAACAACGCTATTTTTGGAGCAGTGCGAAGAGCCTCACTCTTCCTCCTTTTCCTGTTCAGCTGCACTCTTTAATTTTCTCTTCAGAAACTATTCTGGTGCCAATGCGGGCCAGTTGTTATATAAGTCAATGTAGTCCATGCAGACGTGATGGGGCGGCCGGTGTGTGTGTGAAATGTAAGATTGTTTTTGTGTGTGTGTGTGTGTGTTTTAGATGTTATTTCATTGTCTTCATTTCTAGTCACATAGTCTTTTTGTAGAATTTAGCTTTGCTGTAATTTTATTTAGGAAGCGAATTTCAAGGTGTTGTTCTGCTTAGACCACATCCCGGAGTCCCAGAGCTGCTGTTTCTGTATCAGACACACACTGCATCTCCACCAGGGGAGTAATTGAATATAGAGGTGCTAATTCAGAGGCTCCAGAAGTGTTTACATCCGCTTAGTGTCGGGATTACACAGCAAGTATTACATCAAAGCTGTTTGAGTGCCACGCAGAGCTTCTTCTCAACATTATTGTTCTGATTATATGGGCCAAAGTGGATTTCACATCAGGTCACTAACCGCTGTACGGTTCTAATCTTCAAAAACACGTAGTGCTCATGGCGCTGTCTAATTATGAGGTGGTCTATTTCTGCTGTATTGTTAGCAGACAAGTGTCTGAGCTGTTACTCTTCCACTCATCTCCTCTTTCATCCGTCTACTGGAAAACAAAGAGCCGGTGGGTGTAATGGCAGTGATAGGGTTGCATCCACACATAGTATAAGACAAGACTAGTCGGTGTGTAGGAGAGTAAAAAACAATCATCATCAGCAGTGTTCAGGTTGCCATGACTTTGATTAGATAGAATTAATCACTACTCAGTATGGCAGCGCTTTAATACGCTGGCAAAGAAAAAGTTTGTGTTTGTCTCTGTACTATGAACCAAAACTGTTTATCTGAAGTTTCAGTGCTCTTCAGAAATAAACTTCAGCAGTTCAGATGAAGATTTCAGCCTTCATAATGCTAAGAAATGCAAAGCTTCACGGTCTCTCTTAAACTCATTTAAGATGTCTGTGTGTAATGTTGATACTGCGTAACACGGTATCCTCATACAGCGTTCGTATGATATGAAAAATCATTCCTCATTTTTCATGAGTTTTCCTACAACACACATGCCAGTTTCCACTTGTTACACACAGTCTTTTCAAAATTAACTTACGTCTTCACAGGATACAACTTGGTTAGGTTTAAGCAACAAAATTACGTAGATTCAGGAAACAATTGATTCGGTTAGGTTTAGGAGACTACCACTAGCTTTGCAAAATAGTCAACTTGGTTAGGTTTAGGCAGCAAAACTATGTAGTTAGGTTTAGGAAAAGATCATGGTTTGGCTTAAAATAACTCCTGAAGTGGCGTAACTTTAGTATGAAAGTTACTTGACAAATAAATCAACGTTGACATTTGGTTTCACATGGGACATGAACAACGGCCTCCTGGTGGTTTTTGACTCACTCATCCACCTCGATCTTCTCCCTATATATTTATCACTCTTTATTACTTCCAGGTTCTTAGTTATACGAATTCTGTACAAAATTTTGCGTGATATACACACTGTTTGTAGCTATACCTACGAAAACTAATGCAATCATACTGTAATTCGTATGAGAACAGCCTGCGTTGATGGTACAGTATATAGCTAATGCAGTCCAGTCTTTAGTACGTGGCATTGGCAGTAGTGAAGGGTTCCCCCTGACTAACAGTACAGCATGCCAATGGAAATGAGGTGAATAAAATCTGAGAGCAAAACTTACTGTAACCATTGTCTTCCTCCTTCGTCCCATCAATGGTTCCGTCCGCCTGCAGCTGCAGGTGGAAACCTTGTCGACTGTACAGCTTTGTCACAATCCCCTTTAGCTGGGGCTCTGAGGAAGCAGAGGAGACAGGAAGACACCAGAATGAAACCTCAGGCTGGAGAAATACACCAACATCGCAGTGAGATGTCATTCATAGCCCTCCACACGCACATTTTCAAGCTTCAGTTTCAGTTTATTGCTTGCTGCCAGTTTAGTCAAAGGCTGAATGGAGCTGACTGTGATAGGCTGATACACCTTGTCAATCAAGAAAACTCGATCACCACCAAGAACATGTCACAAGAAGCTGATTCAGCTCTAATGATCTGGCCTCCACATGGAAAATAAGTAGAGACCTTTTTATGGGAGTCTTGTGTTATTTGAATGTGGCAGCCATTAGAGGAGCTGCAGATACTTTCATATTGGCTTGACCACCCAGTCATGGTGGTTGCCACTTTATGAAACGACAAGCCTGATGAAGGCTCTGAGCTCGCTGATATCCTATATGCACATTGCCCCTGATCCTGTAGCCACTTTACAAGGACCGTTTCATTGATCAGGTGGTATATAAGCAACATAGCAACAAGTCTGATGAATTGAAACAATTAAAATAACATCTGTGCTTTATTGAGCTGCAAGATCTGACACCGAAATTGATGTTAATTATGTTTAACTGGTAAAATGTTAAGAATTACAGCTTGATCAATGTTGCTGTGCCCACAGTCCATGAAACGGTCTCTGGCTTTCCTGTACAGGGGAACAGAGGTGACTAAAATGGCAGCCCCGATGGCTCAACGGCAGATAAATAAGACCACAGATGGATGAGAGCAAACAGTATCAGATTTAAAAATGGCTTTGGGGGCGTGTGGTGTCAACCCCCTTTCTCTCTCCATGCTTCCTGTCGTTCTCTGCATGTGAACTGTCCAATAGAGGTTCAATTTCAGAGAGAAAATATTTATAAAAAACTGACTCGGTTTCCAGAAAACCATAATAACTCGGCTGAGATATATGCGGTTAGGGCTGGGTGACAATTCAATATGATTATTTATTGACTCACTGGTATCGTATCATTATGAAGTCATATATCAAGATATCATGATGCAATTGTTGTCGGAAAAGATAATAAGCACATAGCTTAATTTTTCTCAGAAAATTTGATCAAACTCTGATAAATCAAACTATTGTCTAAATCTGATTATTCTGTATTTGTGTACATGCATGTAAACATCATCAGTGTATAGCTGGAAATATATTTATTGTTTTCTCAGGAATTTCAATTGAAAACTATGTTCATTTTGCGCTCAAGTTCGTTATAAAATAGTACTTTTCATTTATGTGTTTAATCCAAGAGTATGTAAAAATAATCTTTATCATGTGGTTATTTCATATACGGTAGGCTATGTATTGATTGAATTACCAGAAAACATGATATATCAAGATAAGTAGAAATAATAAAAATCGTTATTGAGATATGAAATGAACCATATTGTGATTGAATTACCAGAAAATGTGATATATCGTGATAAAATAAAAATCATTATTGAGATATGAAATTAACTATATCATGATAGAATACTTTGTCCGTATTGCCCAGCCTTATGTGCTGTTAAACAAAATCTAAATATAATCTAAACTTATATAAAGTCTGTGCTATAATAGAAATTGACTTCCATTTAAAATTAAAGTACATTGAAATTTATCTGTAAATGATAGAAGATGTAAAAAGCATCGCTCAACATTTCAACTTATTTTTGAAATAGTGAAGAAGGAGCTTTCAGATATGTTGCTGTAGGAGATTTAGAGCAGTGATACAATGCTACATGTAAAAGGAGCCCCAGTAAGTCTAAAGAGATCAGTCTGGAGTGGCAGAGCGTTTAGTTGAGAAGTGGCTGGGCGGCCGGTCTGTGATGTCTGATAAGAGCTGAGTGCTCTCCACTCCCTGGTTACTGTCCCTGCTCGAGTCCTGGACTGTGGTTTACCACACCTTTACCACATCTATGCAGCCTTTCATCTCACTTACCTTTTAAATCTTACTCGGGCTACTTTTCCTGCAGAGACGCTTTATATTGTGACAGTTTTTTTTTGAAAAGCTTTGCACTTGTCAGTAGGACACGTAACTTTCCATTGAGGAGTGTACATGTGTCAGCTGTATAAAGAGGAACATGACCAAGTGAACGCTGCATTACCAGGCAATGCACCAAACTACTGTACACACACGGTGTAAGTCACACAGACAACGCCTTCGTCTTGGCACTCAATGCGTCTTCCACAAGATAGAGATGGAAACTGGAGGACAGGAAGGTGTAAAAACTGTTGGTCTCCAGGTCTATATGGCGTTACAAAACAGCTTGGAAATGGATGAAATGGATGATGGGATTGAATAAAGTATGTGAGAAAACATAGATCTAAATCTTTGTCATTGTTGTTTGGGTTGGAAATTAGCACCAGCCACCAGCCAGATACTGGTAAAATACTCAAAGGGCAGCTAGATTAGCTTCAGTCACCAGCCAAGACAACAATGGCCGTCTATGGAGTGGCTGGTAGAATCCACCAAAAAAGTTAATTTCCCTGATCCCTGATCCCTGATCCTGACAATAGGTGAGCTTTAGGCCTGATTGGTGACCAGATCTGATATGCAGCTGTGGTCACTTGTGCACTGGATTTGTGAGTGGACGCTTTAGGCTACAGAGACAGAACACTGCAATAATAAGAGGGCTTTAAGAGCCAGTCTGGACCTGGTTCACATGCCCTTATTAATATAGTATCTATTACTGTATTAAGTGTACAAGTATGAACGTTTTAATCCTGACAATCAGGTACCACTTATTTCTTATCTGCTGAGTCGTTTTTCAGTTCTGCGACAGAGAATCTTTTGAGATAATTCTGCTCTGCTTAAAACTGAAAATAAAAGTTGAGACCTGCTTATTTAAATCTGTGGGTGAACCGGTCTTACTTTAAAGTTACAGTCTACCCAACCAAGGGCACCATGGATACTGATGGTACAGAACTGTTTAATGATGAACAGAAGTGAGAATGATTTTTCAATATCAATCTAATAATTACCCTTGTATGACTTGTCCAGTGTGACTTGGATAAGTGTATGGTGAGGGATGAACTATCGGTTTAATAATCTGTCCGTCAGCAGTTTCCAGAGGTGACTTGTCTGGGGAGCACCCTCATGCTCATAAAAACTTTGGCAGAGTCGTCAGTCTTTTTTGTATAGAAAAAAAAAATTGCATGGAAATGAAGCAGTATACTCAGTATACTCTGTGCTGTGTAGATGAAATATAAAGACACCCTACTAATAGACGGAGAGTTGGTGATTTTGATGAAATTGCACAACAGACCTGGTCGTCTCCTTCGCCTCTTCTTGGAGCCAAAGAGTTTGACCCGAGAGAAAACGTTCAGCCGACTGGGCTTTTCACAGCTTCCCTTGGCTTTACTGGGGCTGCTAACGCAGCGGCAGGCATTAGACTTCTCCCGCTCCCTCGCCTGCCTCTTCTGCCTGATGAGGGAGCTGGCGATCGCCGCAGCCATAGCCAGTTTGGCTGCGCGCTGGGAACAACTTCCGAAGAAGCGTTACAACAATCACCAGGAAATGTGAACGTCCAGATGCAGTGGTATCACACTGCAACGATTCGTCTAATAAAAATGTTGCCAAGTGGCTTATCAAGAGCAGACAGTAAAATAGTCCCAGTGGTGCGTAAAGGCAGTTAGATAATGTCCGAGTGAATCATTTTGTCGTGAATTTGGGCGTTATTCAGGAACTGTCCGTTGCATCTCTGAGAAAAAAGTGAAACTTAACAAAAAATAAAACCCCCACGTTCCACCGTGAAGCTGCGCAAAGACTTTGACCACAGCTCGCTGCATGTTCCTCCAGCTGAATCATTTTCTCTACATCACAACAAACACGCACAAAGCCACTCTCTGCAAGCGGGTTTGCATCATCCCACTCCACTACATGGCCGCGCACATGGTGCTCTGAAAGGCAGAGTCGTGAATGAACCTCAACGCGCAGCCTGAAGGACTGAAACACCTGTTTGCAGACACCGGGGGTGTTTCTCTAATCCCTCTCTGAAGCTGCTGCTGTCACAGACTAACACCGCGTTTAGACAGCCGACAGCAGAGGATGTGAACGAGTCACTATAGATATTCCATCTGTTTTTCTCTCTTTATGCTGAAGCGTGGCAACGCGAGGCGCATCACTGTGGATGCAGCAGCTATCCGAGCGCAGCGCAAAGCACCGACTCAGCTGAGCATCCCACCGACAACCTGGAGAATGAGCAGCAGTGAGGAGGAGGAGGAGGAGGAGGAGGAGGGAGAGTACAGGGAGTCTAACTAGTGAGGCACAAACCCAGTCAGTGCGCACAGTTAGAAAAATCTGTATAGACCGTCATATGGGATAATTCATGTTGCATATCAAGAGAAGGGGGCGTAGATGGCGAGGGGGCGGGGAGAAACAAAAAGGAGAAACATGAGGGAGGAGTGAACACTACAGGTTTAAGATATGTTATTAGACATAAGTGGACAGAAAGTCAGAAAAACGTAAAAAAAAAAAAAAAATACTGATGCTGCTCGTTGATAAATAAAAAAAATCATATTTTTCTGTCTGGGCAAGCGTCCATCGAGCCGTAATAATAATTAACTATAATAGCTGAAACTGCTATTTATTAACTGATGTAACTGTCTACTTTAGTGTGCAGATAACTGCGATGGATTAAACAGCATGTAGACATCATCAAGATGAAGTTAGTAGAATCAGCAGTGATTTAGTTTGATGAAATAACAGAATATCATCTCGGTGGATTATACGGCATCATTTATTCCCTCATAATTAATACAAATGATTTCACTGCAAAATCTGAATACCCATGTTACTCACCTATTTAAGATTTCTGTCTTCATATACATTTTAATGGGCTGCTACTGTTAAATTATGGATTAATATCGCGAAAATGCCACCTGAAAAGAGGGTGGTCCTTTAGTAGCCATAAACTCCAGAGTAAAAGTTTATGTCCTGACACCGAGTCGGTGACTTCCAACCCTCATCTCTCGCTTCTGTACCTCAGTCTCAACAGCCTGGCCAATGGTGCCATCTACAGTCCTGAAGCCAAAGTGTCGTAGACGGTTTACTTCCTTTGAGTAATAATGGACGGCAGCACACCTCCCGAGTATGTATTTGCATTGATTTAAATATGAGGCGAAGCTTAGATTGAAATCTGGCGAAACAGAAGTAAACATTAAATAAATAAATAAACTAATAAGAATATGAACCTCCTAGAAAACCGTTCAGAATAAACACAAATGCTCTGACCAAACAGCGTCAACACAGTTCAGATAAAAAGTTAATCAGGAAAGGCTGCTCCTTTTCAGCACTACGGACAGCTTCATTTCAGCACTACGGACAGCTCCAAACAGTTAACTACTGCATAGTACATCATCAATCAAACATCATCAATAGAATAAGTGAACACTACTAGCTTCACTAAAAGCCTTAAACTAAAGGTTTACTAAAGGTAACTTGGGAAGCTTTGTCTTAATAACACTTCAGCACAGTTTGAAGTAAAAAAAGAAAAAACAAGTGCAGCATGAATTGAAGATCAATCCCAGCAGCCTACCTGAAACCGATTTTCTCAACGGAAAAGTCATGATCGTCTACAGCGAAGCCAACCCGCTGACTCGGTACCTGCAGTGGTTGTGGGGCGACGTGAAGGCGGGTAGTCTACATCCAGCAAAGTTCAGACCATGAGACAACTGTCAGGGGCGCAGTGGAGGAGAGAGCTTCGAGGCGTGGCCATTAACAGGAAGATCATTACAGGATATTAGCGACATGCCATTATGACTTCTAAAACGCTCATTAAACATTCATTTGGAGGGCTTGTTGATCCGGCGAGCACGGGCGTGTGATCGCTGTTTCTGCTGCGCGCTGCGGGGCCGGATTGGAGAAAAGTGGGATTGGACTTCCTTCTCGGAGCAGGGGAGACTTTGCTCTCATATTACAAAAAATGATGTAAAATGATCCGATAATGCGTTGACTAAACTGGTTAGACGGGCCTGTCCACTTTGGACTGAAAAAAAAATATCGATGTACAATCAGCTGAGACAACATGCATGAGGCAAAGTGTTTTCTCAAAGACTATCTCTTGACTGTTTTTTTATTTTTACTAATTCTGCAGCTAATACTGAAATTTACCGAATATGGCAACTTATTTATCAGCATCACAGCATTACTATTAATACAATCCATGAAGTGTGTACAGCTCTATTTCGTGTTAGTCCAGTTATGTAAGGCATGCTAATTAAATGTATTGTATTGAATGTGTTTCTTCATGGCCGTGATAAGAGAGGTGAAAGAAATCACTGTATATAATCCTAAACAATGAGCTCTGACACATATTGAGCCTTAAGGTGGTTACTTGTGAGCTTTAGTGGACTCTGATGACTATGCACAGTTTTGAACACTAGATGGAGCTAGTGGGCAAGCTAAGAGCAACAATTTCACCTTAAAGGGGAAATCCACAAAAAAAAACCCCAAAGTTATTGTTATTTGACATGTACCACTCTTCCGGTTTGATTATCAGGCGATTAAATAAGTGTTATCAATTATTACAAGTGCCATAGATGTGGGTAATTAGGGCCCTACTATGTCTATCACATTGTAAAAATGAAACTTAAAAGCAACACTTTCAAACAGGTAAAACTGAATGAAACATCACTTTTTGCACATAAACTGAAGCAGAGACTACTGTTCATTGTTGGTTTCACATGGGAAGTGAACTCTTGGGTGAAAATCATGTCTGTACTACAGCGGCCAACTTCCACTTCTGCGTCTTTCATAATTACTACCGTCGCTAGAGGTCACTGTCATGTTCTTGAGCTACCATGTGAATAGATGATAAAACCTATTATTAGGTAAATAATGGTGCTTATAGCAATGATGAGGCATATTTCATAGTCTGACAACGGTCTAATCCGCTGCCTCTACATAGACCATCAGGACTGAAGTTAATGATTTAATCGCAATTTTTTTGAAATTGGTCTATTCACATTAATTTATCAGCTGACTCTTTGATCCTGGCAGACATAGCTTTAACATGTAAATGAATTTCAGTCCAAAAATGTCCTCATATCCCAGTAAAAATCACCACTATCCATAGAGTAGTTCCAAGATTTGTCTCTAAATAATCATATGTTCAGATTACAAACTAACTTCAAATTCACAAACTAATACTGAGCAACAGCATCATAGTTAAACACCAAATCAATGAAGTCAAATGAAATATTGCACTCAGCTATGTGGAAGAAAGGTATTTTTATGATTATGTACTGAAACTAGATAGGAATATAAATAGTTCATGGGTCAATACCAATATATTGATTTCCAAGGGATATGGCTTAAATAACATGAGGCATACTGTAGAGATAAAATCATGTGTTTTCCTGTTTACTCATTGATGCTCTCCATAATGGCATGTAGGGAAGCTTTAACCCCACACAATGTAAGAATTATCATTATCTGAAGAACAGCTGTTATCATAGTATGTCGTAGTAATCATATCCATAGGGGTAATCTTTAATGTGGTCTGAAGCAGAATGCTTACATAGTCACAACAGCTTCACTAAACCAAGAGAAACCAAAGATCTTGCCACAAGCTATACACAACTAAACATTTTCACTGTGAGGAAAGCAGTCTAAGAAATAGCAAAACATAAATGATCCTCTTTGTGAAGCATGGTTTAATGTTTTCCTTTCCTTTAGCCAGTAATAACCTTCATATACTTAATGCTGTAATGTAATAAACGCTGTTCGTTAGTTCAGCCAAGAATCAATACTACACTGTTTCCTCATTTCCTTCCATCTCTGTCTTCAACTCACAGGAAACGTCCGTTTTACATGGAAAATAAAATTATCTGGATACAACACAGTTTCAGTGGCGCTGTAGCTCTTCATAGCATAAATAAGTAATTTGTCTAGTTAACTTTAGTGCTCTAGTTAAAAGGGAACAGCACCTCAATTATTTTCAGTTCAATCACTTTTTGTGAGCACGATCTACTGTCTCTCGCAGACAGAAACCAGAGAAGTGAGTCTCAAACTTGTGATATCGTAGGGCGTAAAGGCTGGAGCTGCTCCATAGAAAATGAATGGGAGGTTTTACTCTGTGACATCACAGGTTTGACTTTTAGCGCTCCAGTTTTTGGATTTGGGAGAGAGTTGTTCATGTTTGCTAATATTTTTTTGGACTGTCGTAGACTGTGGGAATAACGTGTGAATTTTTACAAAACGGTGTAGTTCCCCTTTAATACTGGTATTAAATACACATTTTACAAAATGTAGCCAAAAGGTTATTGTAAAAATGTCTCACTGAGATTTTACTTATGAGAAATTTGAAAAATCCATAGAGCAATTAAAATCTGAGGTAAAATATTGATGTTATCATATTAAATAATGATAATTAGACCTCAGTTATTATTTCTAACAATGGAATGTTAAAGTATGCTGAACTCGTGTAGTCTCCCCCTCTATTAAACCGTACAGAACATACACAAACAGTCCGAGGCCTCAGTTATTAGTGCAGCAACAAGTCGCTCAAACAGTGACGTTGAGACTGTTCAGCACCATGGACAGCACTAACCATCCAGCAGCCTGTGGCTCAGCTGATTTCTGCTCCCTCACTTAAGATAAGATAAGATAAGATGAACCTTTATTAATCCCCGGAGGGAAATTCGGGATCTTATCTACTAATCTACTGGGCTGCTCCATATAGGCAAACATACTGAAAAACACCCACATTTCTGTAACCACCTCAAAGCTGGAGGACAATTCAGGAGAACAACTTGCGTACAAATGATATGAATGATAACACTGTGGCCTACTTACTGCACCTCCTCATGGCTGTTTCAGGTTTAAAAAAGTCTAACCTGTGACAGGAGACTTTGGCCAATCACAGTTCATTTCAGAGAGAGTGTTCCTAGTGGCTGTGCTCCGGCTGGTGGGCGGTGCTTGGTATTTCTTCAACAGATCTTAACATGGCTGCAGGGTCACAAGCTTTCTCATTGTACAGCTAAAGAGTACACTACAAGAATTAACATTTGCTCTGATTGGTTGCTTTTCTCCAGTCTGTGAAATCTTGCAGATGACGTGAGGAGCACCAGAGGACATGATGATGTTTTTCAAATTACCTGTCTCATGCACTACTGTCAGGATAAAGTGACTTTTTTTTAATAAAAATATTTTTTTAAATCATAATTGCTCCATTTCTACCCGCTTCAGCTTTAAACAGGCATTAAAATTCAGGTATATAATGTATATGGTATATACATATAGACCTGAATTGAATAGATTGGCCCCATTCTCACTGATACCCGATCCAGCTGTTTGAATCCATATCATCCTGATATCTGATCAGTATTGGAGCATTCCTACTGTTTACTGATTAGGAGGACGATCTATTTAGTGTTTGTCGATGGAGGGATCTGAATTAATGTGGCCGTGGTGGCATATTGTGAAGGTAGGGAAGGGCACGTAAACTGTCTGTAGACCTAGGGCCTAAAGCGATATAAAGGCACTTCTGTATACACTGCAGCATACATGCAGTATCCCTGCCTGCTTCTATCCGATACCTGTAATCCTGCCACGAGCAAACACACAGACAGACAGATCTCAGCGCTGCCAGAAGCAGATCCCAGGTTTTGTTTCAGTCATCCCACTTCTGATAAAGCTGGGCCATCACTCAACACAGACAGTGAGGCCCTTCAGGAGGATGGCTGGGTTTATCTCTGACAGTAGGAGGACAGAAAGAGGTGAAGAGAGTCGGGCTGCTTTGCACAGCAGCAACACTAATCAAACACGTAAGATGACACTAAAGAAAGTGCAAATGTGTATAGGCCTGATAATGTCTGTCACGCTCTCAGTGCTTTTCTTAGCGGCAGCCGTGCAGTGATGGAGGAGGAAAAATACACGATAGCATACAATGGCACAAGTGCAAGTGGTGCGATAAGTACAGGAGAGAGACATTTTAGGTTTTAAATAGACAAGGTCTTACAACAAAAATAGTATAAATCACTTGTTTTATTCTAATTTCTTCAGTACTATTTGTATTCAGAAGTCTCTGAAGAAGAAATAGCTCTGGTCCTCTTTTGTCTTTTTGCAAGACAAAAGTGTAGTATAGCTATATTTGACTCACTTGAAGTCCACAGACTCAGTGTTCTCATTTGAAAGTGAAAGTTGGTCACTGATGAGCGTTGCATTCATGAACTATGCTTTCAGAAAATCCAGCCTAGCAGATGAGATAAAGCACCACCTGCCACTGGTTTTATCCAAATGCATAATGTGTTTCGACACTAATGACCTCTGTAACCTAAACCT
This sequence comes from Pterois miles, assembly GCA_947000775.1. Classification (NCBI taxonomy): domain Eukaryota; kingdom Metazoa; phylum Chordata; class Actinopteri; order Perciformes; family Scorpaenidae; genus Pterois; species Pterois miles. The sequence continues at coordinate 1,206,254 of CAMQGK010000308.1, read as the reverse complement.
GTAGACACTGTAGAAGTGAGAAAGACACTAAAACAGTCACACAGAAACTGCCTCTGTGTCTCTGTGGTCTCTGTGCACTTCGGTTGCTTGTGTAGCTCTGTGCTGTGGGCACATTAATTACTGTAGTGGCCCAGAATGCCAGTCGACTGAGGCCTCCTGGGGGCACCTTCACTGTACTGTACTACACACACACACACACACACACACACACACACACACACACACACACAATAACTGAGTGCACACTTCTGTTGGCCTCCATCACGATGGTCATAGTATGTGTAATGTGTACAAGAGTATAGCATCTAAGACTACAACACATGCTCAATGGTTTTGTTTTGCGATATATTAAAATGTCTAATATTATTATCAGTCCAAGGTTTGAGCTGGGGTTGATACACTACAAACTTTACACACTTACTCGGTTATACTCCTAGCTAGACGACCGAGTCGGTCTGTGCGAGTCAGCTTGGGAGTATAACTGACTCACTGACTCAGTAAGTGAGTGAGTGAGTGAGTTAGTTAGTTAGTTGAAGGAGAAGACAGGTGACATTAGGACGATAATGTCTCTACTTTGTGTTGGGTGTTTTGGTATGCTAATGCTGAGCTAGTTGCTAGCTAGCTAACAGAAGCTAGCAGGCAATAAGGTGGGCCTCAGAATAGTAGTAGAAAGTAGAATGTAGTACTTTCAGCATTTATTTTGTGGGCTCTTTCACTGCCACTAGCCAGCACTGCAGTAAGTTACCGATCTCCGTTTCAGCTGCAGTTTATGAAATTGAACCATTGACCTTGGTTTTAACTCGTCTTAACGTCCAGGAGCAATGCAGTAGTGTCCCCTCTTATTTTCTCCTGTCCTGTGTCTTCTCAGTTTGCGTCTTTCATGGTCTTTACTGTTGTATCTGTGTAAGTCAGCTGAGCCAACCTCTATGTCGCAGGCTAAAGTACTGCAACATGGCAGCACTCTTGTCACCACAGATGAAACGGACCTCCTTTTTTCTTTTGTCATGCTTATTATGTTTATTATATAATAGTTCATTAGAGTGAAAATCCTTTTCGTAAACCAGCTTAACTTGCTTGAATGTTTCATTTCCACTTTCAGAGCCAGAACTGTGGAAAAAGGTCCAGATAAAGCTGTCATAGAAAATAAAGCTGTAATAGAAAAGCTTCAGAGGTAATTACTGCTCCTAACACAGTCCTATGAAAAGCACCAGTCAGTCTGCAAACACACCTGCATGACTTCACACAGGAAGATCCCAGCAGCGCTGTGCTGCTCTTTCCATCTGTGGCCACTAGAGAGCAGGACTCCAAAGTAAAAGCCTCAGATGGTCCTATGTGTGCTGGCAAGGTTGAGCATTGTGTTGACCTTTGTATTATTAAATATAACCAAACAATTAAAGCTATCTCTTCTTATTAATAACCCAAGGCTGTCATGATAATGCCCAGGGTTTAATGATTTTTTAAAATTCATGGAGAAAAGCTGCCTCCAAGGGCAGACTGAATAAATGGGGAGGTTAACCTTGCTCGTGGTGTTGAATAGAGGGCAAAGGTGCATACAAGGATTGTGCCACTGATTATATTGAGATATTAACTGTCCAAGCAAATGAATATCTTAACATTGGAAACTGCAATAATGGGATTTTTAGTTTGAACCTCTTGCTACAGAGTGAGGAGATGAAGAGAAATATTATCAGGGGAAGAGGACTGATCTGTGACGAACTCAAAGGGTTGCTGCTCCACCCATTCAGCCCTCTGGCAGCGCTCTGCTGGCTGTCTGCTCTTTGTGCATGCGCTGGTACAGTAAATCCACTACAACAGCAGCTTGCTGCATGCTAGGCCACCAGTGTCATAGTGATACCACACGTTACCATGGAGACTGCACATACGTAAGAGGGTGTGTGTGATAGTGTGTGTGTGTGTGTGTGTGTGTGTGTGTGTGTGTGTGTGTGTGTGTGTGTGTGTGTGTGTGTGTGTGAAATGGGGGTTGGATATTACAGAGGAAGAAACCATAACTCAAGGCTCCAGCAGAGGAGGGGGCTAGAATACAGTGGTGGCCGGCTGCCAGACTCTGGCCACCCCCCTTTAGGAGCAGAGGACTGTGTTCAGGACACGAAAGAAGGGAAGAATCAGTAGACGGGAACTAGAGGACATTAGTCCCATTATACCTCCCAGCGGGTAAACCAGGATGATCTCCACCTGGGGAACAAACAGTTATATGCCACACATCTTTTTATATGCTGGGAACTCCTAGGTAGAGATCATGGGTCATCAGCTATGCTTTATTATGTGGTGTTTTGTGCTGTCTCTTCAGTGCCAGAAAGGGTTTTTAAAGTAATTTATTAATGAGATAAATCTTGTTTTTAGTTGCAGTGAAAACATCATATTTTTAAACCTCAATACTGTATTAATAAGATGATATCTGAGCCGTGTGCCAGTCTGCTCCTCATTAAACCGCCACCAATTCTGTCTCCATCTCACTTTAAAACTAATTAGGAGCACAAAAACACAATGCCTGGCATTTTTCATCTCACCTCTCACCTTTGGTATAACAACTGGCTTCAAAGTGTGGACTGATCAGCGCTGCCAGATTTTCTTTCACACAGAGAAAATAACTGTAGATATTTTTGTTTCCCAGGTGAAAGGAAGGAAATTGTATTTTAAACATCAGTAGAAGCTAAATATGGCACTGAAACACAGAACTGAAGCAACTTCAGGAGCTGAGTATCTGCCAGACACATTGTCTGTCTGCTTGATAATGACACAAATAGATGGAGATAGAGGACGAGCACTGCCAAATAATGTTCATCCTTTAGATTAGTTTACTTTCAATCTGCACCCTCGCTGCAGGAGTCATTAAACGGAAGAAGAAGAAGAGGTTATGATCACCTCAGAAAGTGAGACTTCAATTAATCTTCATTTATGTGTGCCTCAACCCATATATGACGTAAATATTTATGTAAATACAACATTTTGACCACTGCTGCTGTTGTGATTATAATAGGATACTGACATTGAAGATGCAATACCGTATATAATATACTGTAATGACAATATACTGGTTCATCTTTCTGCTTTTCACTTAGTGTAATCTATATAGCTATCAAAGTATTTGATTCCCTGTTTTTAATAAGCAGGGTTGAGACAAATTAGAGGGGCTCTATATTAAAAATTATAGTACTGAAATGTCCCTCTACATCCTGTACTGTCAATTAGAAAATAACCATTCACATACACAGTAGGTTCATATCACACTGGTGCTGCAGCACCTCTTTTCTGTTTGAAATGCTGTTACATTTACAGGAAATGCAACTGTCTGATTGGTCAGCTGGCCCACTGTTGTGATTGGTCAACCAAGCCAAACTCTTCAGACTCTGCTCCGGCTCCACTCTAACTAGTTTTGTTTGAGTGCGAGCCAAACTAGCCACCAGGCAGGTATTATGCAGACGTGTTACTTGGTGACATCACTGTGTTATGGAAGAAAAGGCGGGACTTCAGTCAAGGCGTTTCAGTTCAGCAGCAGTGTTTGTGTGGGTAGAGTAACTCCCTTTGGTGTAGACTCTGGGCTTTGTAACTTTGCAGACCTTTTACAGGCACGTAAACCAGTATAACACACTAAAGGAAAGACAAAAAGCACATACGCATAATAGGTCCTCTTTAGCAAAAATCTGCAAATAAAACAGCAAATACACGAGTGAGTATATTTACACAAACTTGGCACAATCTCTCACTTCTTAATTTAACTGCATGTGAAGTGCGTCGTGTGGCTGGGAAGCATAGTGTGGGCCTTCACATGCTGTGGCGTCTGTGCTCTGTGTCTGTATGAGTGTGTGCAAGGCTTAATGACATGGAGAAACCTCAATCAGAGGCACCAAACGGAGTGTGAAATGGCCAGAGTTCAGACAGCAGCCTGCTCAGAATGACTAATGCAGCACCAGCGATGTGCTCTCATTCCCCTCAACACAAGACTGTAAAACTCCAGGCCACAGAGGCTCCCCCTTTCTCTGCTCCTATAACCAGCTGACCCTTATTTCTCTTTCAAAGTAATAAAAAAAGATGTTGAGGGTTGGTGATACTTTACTAAAAAGCACTAAGCCAAAGACCCCTGAAGCTCTTTGCTCCTCAGGTGCCCTGAGCAGGAATATTAAAAAGTTTATTTAACTCCCAGGTTCGGTTATGAAACATCAGTGAGATGATGTCAGCAGGCCGCGGCTTTGTTTGGGCCACTAATGGAAACTGAAATGTAATATCTGTGTGTTTGGACCGTGGACACAATTGCATGACCCTGCAGTTCTCAGGTCCCCAGGGGATTGTGGGTGAATCATAGCCAATGTTGTTGTAAGCTGAAGGAAGGTGGCTAAAAGTCCCTGTGAGTGATTGCTGTGTTTGGAGACCAGACAGTGCAAATGCTTTCAACAGCAGCAGGGCTTACAGAACTAAAGCCACACTGGAAGGTTGATTCAATGAGCAACCTTCAGTTCAAATCACCAGGAATGTAGTTTAGCTTTACAACAGGCAGAGGACAACGTTCAGAGTGACTTCCAGGATTACAGTAAAGTCATTTTGTAAATGTTGTCTGTTTCTGTGTTGGCTACAGGACACAGTCTCTACTTTCTCATCAGAAGATAAGATTATAGCGTGATGTATGCACTAGGGCTGGGATGATACCCCTATCCAGTGATTTCATATATCACAATACTTGGGTGCCGATTTGATATGTATTGTGATGTTTTAGTAGTAGTGAGTATTTCAATTCAGTATGATTAATTGCAATTTTTGTAAACTTTTTTTAACACAAGATGGTGGGAAAAAATTAAATCCTATGCTTTGGAAATATCTAAATAGATATATTAAATGTTTGATTTTCAGCATGTATGTAGATGTCCGCATTATAACACAGCATTGTTGAAGACTTGACTCTGATATGTTGATCACAGCGTTCTGCGGTCTGTTATTTCTTTATAACATTTATTTCATTTACTGGGGGCACTTCTGAAGTGTTAGAAGAAGAAGAAGAAGAAGATCTACCTTTATTAGTCCCACAATGGGGAAATTCAATTTACACTCTGTTAAACTCATACATGGTACATGCAGACCTGAAACACACATACATGCATCAATGGAGAGATGTCAGAGTGAGGGGGCTGCTCCTGACAAGCGCCCCGAGCAGTTGGGGGTTTGGTGCCTTGCTCAGGGGCACCTCGGCAGTGCCCAAGAGGTAAACTGGCACCTCTCCAGCTACCAGTTCACACTCAGTTTTTGGTCCATGTCGGGACTTGAACCGGTGACCCTCCGGTTCCCAAGCCAACTCCCTACAGACTGAGCTACTGCCGTCCCCAAGTGGGATAATGTACAGCTAGCGGGTCATTGTTGAGAATGAACATCACATCACAAGGACATTATCCCTTACTTGTCTGGCATTATTTACTACATTCCAGCATTTCCCTCATAAATATAGTGTTATTTTCCTTTTAATTTATAAGGGACATGTAATGTTTCATACTATACTACTGGTGAACATATTCCAATCAATATTATTTCCATATATTTTGTAGGTATTGATATTAACACTTTATTTTGAAAACCAGACGTAGTCAAATGTGTATACTTCCGCTAACTTTGCCAAGTCCAGCCCTAGCTTTCCCCATCAGCTCCATTGTCTTAAACATCCATGGTCAGCCTTGTTTGATTGTATTTAACATAAATGTAAGTATACGGCGCTACAGTTGTACCGTCGGCCGTCGAGATCTGAGTGGCAGTTGACTGGACCGCACGTCACTGCGATACGATAACGTTTACGTACTTTACTTTATGTGCTGTGTTTACCACTTTGGATTTAATGGTTCAAGTCGAATCCACGCAGATCCTCCTGGAGCAGATATGACGTCACATTACTCAAATTACAACAATAAAAGTGGTAACTTCCTTCTACTTCTGTATAGACTCTAATGAAGCCATTCTGCCATTAAAAAAAAAAAACATTTCAAAATTGTAAAAAAAAAAGTTGTGATACATGGATGAGTTGATTATTATTTTTTTTTTCTGCACCCCTAGTATGCACACATGCATAACAGCAACAAGCACACATACATAGCAGACACACACGTGCACACACAGGCAGCCAGCCGGCCACGTCTAACAGGAGTCTCTAAATGCCTGTTATCAGAACGACGTCCAGTATCTATCAGTGCCAGCATCGCAACGGGAGGCAGCCAGAGGAGGAAATCAAGTGCGGGAGATGCTCCCTTGCCAAAATGGATGACTGAACAGTAACGTGTGAATCATAGATGATGATGAGTCAATGGAAGAAGCCCTTTGGCAATATCCCTCACAGTGGGAAAGCTACAGAGATGGCATTTAGGAGTTGAGAGACCATAAACAGCAGAAATCACTTTTATTCTCTTTCAAGTTATCCCCTCTCCATTAACCAGAACACACCCAGGAAATGGGCTCCCGTCACAGCGGAGAGGGACATCTGGTATCAAAGAGAAATCAAGGAAGTGTGCTGCAGCCAACATAAAGCAGCTCAGACTTTATAAAAGTTTGTATTAATAACTCCATGCTAATTACGCCCCATCTAGCAAGAGCAGTCTTAGTCCCAGAATACAGTAAAGTGAAGTGATGTTGTCCTACATATCCTCTCCAGTATGACACATCAAGGAAGGGAATGGAGTGAGATTAAAGGCATCATCTCAGACACCAGCTGGCTTAAACTGTCTGCTTACTGATGGAGACACAAAGGGAGGCGCTGAGACTGAGTGCAAAGTCATGCTTGCCTAAAGAGTTGCTAGCTGAGGACCCATTGTTGTCTTAGACGATGGACTCTTCTTAGCGAGGATGATGACAACATGAACTATGCTATTCTTGAAGCTAAAACTGGAGCTAACGCCATGTCTTTAGTTAGAAATAGCAAGTACGCGAGGTCTTAGCCCTCTGAGAAGTGAGGGATCGTGGGCGATCCAGACTGACTTTGGTCTTTCAGAGGCTGTAGCAGGTTCGGCACAGATGGTACCGATATCACATAAAACTAGAAAACCTAAGGAATCTATTGGTACCAGCCATGCCAGTTTGTCAGCAAGGAGGCTAAATAACACTCCTTGACCTCTGACCTCAAGATATGTGACTGAAAATGGGATCTATGAGTCTATCTTTTACAAACATGCCCATGTTGTGCATTTCTGGGCGAATCCCATAGTTTTTGCATGCAGTCTAAATGGGTTATTTTTGCCTATTCTACAAATAATGTGTTTGCATAGTTTTGCATACTGTGGTCCCTAAACAGTCTTGGAATTACATAAATTGGGTATCACTGTAAAGCTGAGACTCCAATGAATCCAACTGTATTAATGTGTGATGTTAGTCCCCATAATAGCCATTTCATTTTATTGAGACCATTTTTTGAAATTTGACCTCACTGTATAAAATGACCTATTGTGACCTCGAGGATAATCACAGCCTCATGAAGCTTTACAGCCAAACTAGAGACATGGGACAACATTAACAAATCAACCCAAAAATTGGACGGGAATGGTTGTCATATACATATACTACTGTACTATGACGAGAATAACTTGACACACAGTGTCATAGCTCAGGTTCCCTGCTTTCAGATGATGTACACCACTTCTATGGGACATACTGCTGACCTGCTATCTCCTCTAAAGACCCCGTGTACCACCCTACAAAAGACAAAAACTGGTCTATTGTGGGTCTCAGAGGGTTAACAGAGATGAAAACATTTTGTCTCTCGTGCTCACCAGGTGAGAAGAAACGCCAACTCATGTCTCAGCGTTATTTGTCTCTTTCATCCAAGTATTTGTAGTAGACCCTGATCTTTTATTGTCTCTTAACCAGGTCCCTGTCCTCAGACTAACCCCATTACATCCCTTGTCTGGCCTCAAGAATAACTGCACAGTAACTATTCAACAAGGTCAAATGTGCCATGCGGGTGGGTGTGAACGTTAATGAAGCTCATTTAGTCCGGCCGCACGCTCTTTATTTCCCCTGCCGCTGATGCATTTCCTTAAGGAAGGAAATGGGGGTTTCGTTCCCCAGACTGGGAAGCAATGAATGGTCGTATATTGGCTCCACATACACTTGAGTTTAAAATGACTGTGTATATTTAGAAAAAAGGTCTGAATGTGCGTAAACATGCCAGTGGGATTGCGTGGTTCAGATTGGCATGGATTATTTCAGTGTACTTAAAAGCCCAACGTGTCGGGCGGAACGGATCGACTAAGCTGGAAATGACACGACAGAGAGACATGACTCAACTTATGGGAGTGGGTGGGTAAATAGGTCATGTTCCCCACCCAGTGCAGAGTATCCCACTTTTCACGTTCAGTCCCTGTGCTTATTAGTGAAGTCAGCACACGGAGAAATCAATGGGAACATAATGACAATGGATGGGATGGTAGAGGACCAGTGTTTTGGAGGAGCTGTGCCGAGCTGATAGAGAACCCTACGGAGGTCTGAAAAAGTAGGCCAAAACACAGCAGTGAAGCAGTAATGGCTCTCTGTGGTCTGTAGTAGGCGTATCATATAGTATGAAATGCAGTGATATTACAGACTAGCACATTGGTGTTGTAAATCATAATGAAGCCTGCAGTAATAACAAAACATTATCTAATGCCTGTACAGACCTTACCTCATGCCAAGAAATAACACCAGCCACCACCCTAATGTTTGGTAACGATAACCACAGTACTATGTCTGATAGCAGTGTCTTTAACGACTTTTATAAAACTACAAAAACTCAAGACTGCTAAATAAAAAACAAAACTCTTTCTTTCTTTGTCCTTGTTGTGAATTTGCAGCCCCTTCCTCTTATTTTGAAAGGCTTCACATATATGAACACACATTCAAAGACAGTAGAACTAAAATCCAATGCTCGTGCTAATGTCCTGCTCATAGACGGTATATAAAAAGTGGACGTAATCACCATGACGACCACCCATTGGTTTGTGGACTGCTGTTTTGAAGCTTTGAGTTTGGCATTTTGTCAGCTGCCATCTTGTTTTTTTGCAACCAGAAGTGACACAAGGGTAGAGCTATGTACAATCGAACACTGAATGAGACATTTTTAGGCGACCATAAAGGTCATAATTATCTTTCATGAAGTGAAAACACACTGTGAAAGGGTTAAAGTTGTAAGACGGAAACACAAACAGCTCCCACACCAGACAATGCCGTGGTAGCAACCTGTCAATCGCAAGGTAGCCACGCTCTAAATGGACCATAATCTACTAAATGAACGTCCTGCTGCATTGAAGAAGACTGAAACTAGTGACTGAGACCATAAACTGATGTTGACAGTGTTTACTGAGGTAATCAATCAGAGAGAAGTAGACTCATTTTCTCATAGACTTCTATATAATCAGACTTCTTTCAGTGACCAGAGGAGTCGCCCCCTGCTGGCTGTCAGAAAGGATGCAGGTTTAAGGCACTTCAGCATTGACCACAGATGTAAATTATTACCTTATTACCTACTCTGAGACCGAGCACAGAGTCGGCTGCTGAGCAGTCTCGCATTTATAAGCTACAGTATGTTGTAATGATGATCAAAAGACAAAACTTGAAGCCACGTTAGCCTCAAAGTTTTACGACAAACATGCAGTTAAGAAATGTTTGACAGCATTTACAGTTGCAAACAAAAACCCTCTTTTAATTCTGTTTTATTTGTTTTACAAAATGGGCTGATGGAAACAGGTGGACTGTCATGGTGAAGGTGTCCACCTCCCACCAGACCAGATGATTCCTAATATCAGAAATCTGCAGCGGCATCTTATATTTCTGTCTCTCTTTCATTTGGGCTACAAACAGTTAAATAGGAACGAACCATGTGCAATATTAATACCTTCTCAAATCCTGCTGTCTTTATGAACTCATTTAAAAAATAAAACATCCAAAGGCAGCAGAGCAGACACCTTTCTGGTGTGTGTGCGTGTGCGTGCGTGCGTGGTATATAAGTATACTGTACGTCAAGTATATACAGTAGTGATTTGGAGTGTGGAGGTATAACTTCATGTGTTTTGTCTCCAAAGGAGAAAAAGTAGACCCACTTTTGTAAACTCCTACTGCTGTCATTGTAGTTCTTGCCTGTCTACAGTACCAGAGTCCAGACCACATGGATTCTAGTACTAATTCCTATGATTTTAATTTATGCATTCTAATGAGGTAGAGTTTGTGGGTTTAGTGGTAATTTTTAATGATTATTATTGACCGATCCTGGTAGAAAGTTTTTGTAGGGCCGTAAAAGTTAATGTGATAATAATGTAAAAACAAACAAACAAAAAAAAGCAATTCAAATTCATTTTAACTGCACTAATTTAAGGCATTAACGCAACTTTTCGACAGTGGGCTCAGTTTTAAAACTAAAATGAAAATATTGGCGTCATATGAAACTAGAAAACCTGAAGAATTCATTGGTACCAACCATGTCAGACGAGCTTGTTGCAAAAGACCTTCAACAATCCTCCAACTCATAATTTTGGTGAGGAAAAACTGTCATGTCCATCTCCAAAGGGGTCCATTGACCTCTGACCTCCAGATGTGTGGATGTAAATGGGTTCTCTGGGTCCCCACCAGTCTCCCCTTTACAGACATGCCCACTTTATGATAGTCCCAGTCAGTCTGGATCAAGTCCTAGTCAAGTCAGCACTCTGACACACTGACAGCTGTTGTTGCCTGTTGGGCTGCAGTTTGTCATGTTCTGATTGGAGCAGATTGTTGATGCTAAAGTCAGAACCTGGGAGGGTTTCTGGACAATATCTGTTATTAATTAGTATTAACTGATTTATAATAATAAATATATGCATGCAGTTGTATAAAGCAAGCATATTCCCATGTTGACAAATCTACGTTTTGGTACGTTTTGAACAAATGAAAAGGTGTAATTCATTTGCGATTAATCACAAATAAATATTTTAATCAGTTGACAGCCTTTTGCATAATTATGTTATGTTAACAAAGATGTTATGGGCTATTGGCTGAACCTGAAATGTTTTCAACTCACACATTAGAGAAGTTTAACTATCTCCCAGAATCCTTATAATTACATGCCAACTGTAGCATAACTAGATGTGAATACCTGCTCTGATAGCAAACATTTTACATTGATTGTAGAGATGATGGTGAATAGAGCGTGGATGAATTTACCAGTTTAGAGTCCACAGTAAGCGGTCTTTCAGTGACCTACAGTATGGGGGGGATAATGTCCCTCGCTCTCTCCGGGCTCCTCCTTCTTTCAGGCCCTATAGACAGACTGACCCGTGTGGCATGCAACGAGTCAAAGGTCATGCTTTAACATGATTGAATGATTTCACTGAGCCTTCTGCTACCGATTGAAGGATCAGTGCAAATGACTGAAACCCAGATCATATTACGAAGGCTAAGTTCCCCGAGCAGCACAGCTGCTGTGGTATTTTGTGTCTGAAGTTCTGTCGATTTACAACAGAAGCTGCAGTGCCACAAACTTACATTCAGATATGTTCAACAAGTCAGAACAAGTTTGTCTCAGCACTGCTGGATCAGATTTGAATCACAGACTGTAGGAAATGACCCTTCTTGAATGTCTAGTATGTCCTGTGACACCGACCATCCAGGGTCAGTGTGTGCGTTTGCTTTTGAGGGGATTAGGATGAACCAGTGCTTTGGCTGTCAGAGGGCACAGATTAGAGATGCGTGACACTGGCCTGTTGTGATGATGGTTTATGTATCATCATCTGCTCTGCTGCCTCCCTGCCTGCCTGATTGCTACCCATTACATCACACCGAACACTGTGACGTCCGACTCACACACCAGCAAAACACAGCCAAGAGTCATTCTCACTACTGTATTTTCACCATTACACTGAGGAGACCCTCGTTTTGATGACGACGCATCCGTAACATGTCGTTGCCTTTTTTAGTTCATGATGTTGTAGCACTCTGGTGTATCATAACCTTTTGAAGACATGAGTTTTTAACCTTTCAGAAAACCATGAGGGAGACAGAAATATGAGAGCGCGACAGAGAGAGAGACAGCTGTGACTGAATGCTGGCCTGACGAGATGTGCGATGTCTAATTATCTCTCCAGCCAGTGGATTAGCGAGCTAACACTAATGGCTGCCATAAGGCCGAAGGTCCCGCAGCACACAAACCCACACATGTGCACGAAGCTCAAAAATGCGGATCAGACAGGAATGTGCAACAAGATAATTCCCTGATGATAGATGTGCTGTGGTTTTGGCAGAGGTCTCTGTGGGGTTATCCAGGTTGGACAACAGTTGGCTGAGTAGTGGTGCAATTTTACTGTGTGTCGCCTGCATTAATTACTGTGTGTGTGTGTGTGTGTGTGTGTGTGTGTGTGTGTGTGTGTGTGTGTGTGTGTGTGTGTGTGTGTGTGTGTGTGTGTGTGTGTGTGTGCGTGCGTGCGTGAGTGTGCATGCATCCTGCCATGTCTCTCCGGCACTAGTGTGTCTCGTTGTTGTTTATTCAGTCCAATGCCACAGCCTGTCCTGCTTGGTTGCTCGTACGCATGCCGCAAAATTAGATTTGGGTCTCAGATAATGACTCGCGGGCCTCATATTCACTGCATACTGATGTAAGACAACTGACTGAAGGTGTGTGTGAGAACGATAAGGAACAACAGCAACACTGTAGGACACAGGAACGCTACACTAGCTTGTTAGAGGTCAAACACATGTCATACATTACAGGACAATTGACTTACCGTATTTTCCAGACTATAAGGCGCACTTAAAATCCTTTAAATTTTCTCAAAAATCGACAGTGCACCTCATAATATGGTGCGGCTTAAAAATGAATTCTGGTTGTACTTACTGACCTCCTCGAACCAATTTTATGTGGTACAGGGCGTCAAAAATCTGTCAGTGTTTTATTATGAGTTTGGTAAGCTTCGAAGCTGCACCGCTGGATGGATTGTAGGAGCATTACGGTAACAGTAGTCAGGCGCCTGGTGGTGTAATACTACTGACAGTAGTCAGGCGCCTGGCGGAGTAATACTACTGACAGTAGTCAGGCGCCTGGTGGAGTAATACTGCTGACAGTAGTCAGGCGCCTGGCGGAGTAATACTACTGACAGTAGTCAGGCCCCTGGCGGAGTAATACTACTGACAGTAGTCAGGCCCCTGGCGGAGTAATACTACTGACAGTAGTCAGGCCCCTGGCGGAGTAATACTACTGTTACTGTGCTTCGACAGATAGGCACCGTAACATTATCATGTGTATAAGGAGCCAAAATGGCAGCTGTGAAGAGACATGCTGACGAAGCAGATTTCCAGCTTCAGGCTATCAGTCAGCAGCAGAACATGGGAATAGAGCAGCAGAGAGAGAATTTAATATTAATGAATCAATGGTACGAAGTGGAGGAAGAAGAAGATGAGCTGCACCACGTAAAGAAGACCAACCAGAGTTTCTGAGGGAACAAAGAACAGTGGGTTATTCAGCAGAGAGCAGCAGGTAGAAGCGTCTCTACAGTTTCTATTCCACTCAAGGCAGCAGCAGTAGAGCTGGACATGAACATCAGCCACTTTCCAGGAGGAGAAACCAAGAGACCCAACGGCTTTTTCCACAACTCTCCGTCCCTGTTGATCTGAGACTCCATGCTGCCCATCTCACCGACACCGTCACAACCAAAGTGAAGAAAACTACTTCGGAGCTCGCCGTCATTCCGGGTGGATTAACTAAAGAACTCCAACCGCTAGATATCGGTGTCGACAGGTCGTTCAGAGTTAAACTGAGAGCTGCGTGGGAGCGTTGGATGACAGAAGGCCAACACACATTCACCAAGACAGGGAGGCAACGCCGGGCCAGTTCCTCCACTATCTGCCAATGGATCAGGAAGACAGGAATCATCACTGAACAGCTGAGTAACAGCAACCAGACCGACTCGATAACGACCAGACTGACTCGATAACGACCAGACACTCAAAAACAACAAGACTGACTCGATAACGACCAGACGGATTCGGGCTGCTCGATGCCGAAGTTGCCCGACTGTTTAACTCAGACACTGATGATCAAGAATTTGATGGATTTGTGGACGAGGAATGAACTGAAAAAAACTGAAAGTCAGTGTATTGTTTTGTATTTCGTGTTCCAACTGAAAAATGTGCTGTAGACCTTAGTGGATGCTGAAGCATGCTGGAGAGAGCTGATGACAGAAGAAGAATTATCATTTCATTAACATTATGAATCATTTATGTGGAACCCATCTATTGTTCTGGCACATACAGTGACCTTGAGCGATCACACTGGGCTGCTAATGATGGAGAGAATATGATATTATGTTTGACAAGATTACCCCACATTTAACTATTATCATACTCAAGTGTTTTCATTAAATATTTCTCTTTGATACATTTTCAGGCATAGATTTTATTTTAATGAATAAAAGATCCATGTGATTATTCTTGAGCAAATCCTAAATTTTAGGGAACATAAGAGGTCAGTTCACCTATGTATCACATGCCTTTTTATTTAATTTTTTTTTTATAATTTCTTAATAGTTTTTTAATGCCAGTATCAATATATTTACTGAGAGTCTATGCAGAGGTAGAAGGAAGTTACTGCTTGTATTGTTGTAGTCTGAGTCATGTGACCAAAACAAGCCATAGTCAGCAAGCTTAAATGAGAGAGCAGAAAACGTTGGAGGGTGGGCGTGGATCCGACCTCCACCCTCCCATGTTAAATCCAGCGTGGTAAACTCTACATATCCAGTATCCTGACCGACGCTACGACTGTAGAGCGCCATATACTGACATTTATGTTAAATGCAATCAAACGACCCCGATGGAGCTGATCATGGATGGATGAAGAGGACGGAGCTGACCGTGGATGGATGAAGAGGACGGAGCTGACCGTGGATGGATGAAGAGGACGGAGCTGACCGTGGATGGATGAAGGGGACGGAGCTGACCGTGGATGGATGAAGGGGACGGAGCTGACGGTGGATGGATGAAGAGGACGGAGCTGACCGTGGATGGATGAAGAGGACGGAGCTGACCGTGGATGGATGAAGAGGACGGAGCTGACCGTGGATGGATGAAGAGGACGGAGCTGACCGTGGATGGATGAAGAGGACGGAGCTGACCGTGGATGGATGAAGGGGACGGAGCTGACCGTGGATGGATGAAGAGGACGGAGTTGACCGTGGATGGATGAAGAGGACGGAGCTGACCGTGGATGGATGAAGGGGACGGAGCTGACCGTGGATGGATGAAGAGGACGGAGCTGACCGTGGATGGATGAAGGGGACGGAGCTGACCGTGGATGGATGAAGAGGACGGAGCTGACCGTGGATGGATGAAGAGGACGGAGCTGACCGTGGATGGATGAAGAGGACGGAGCTGACCGTGGATGGATGAAGAGGACGGAGTTGACCGTGGATGGATGAAGAGGACGGAGTTGACCGTGGATGGATGAAGAGGACGGAGCTGACCGTGGATGGATGAAGGGGACGGAGCTGACCGTGGATGGATGAAGGGGACGGAGCTGACCGTGGATGGATGAAGAGGACGGAGCTGACCGTGGATGGATGAAGAGGACGGAGCTGACCGTGGATGGATGAAGAGGACGGAGCTGACCGTGGATGGATGAAGAGGACGGAGCTGACCGTGGATGGATGAAGAGGACGGGCCTGATAGGGTGAACTAGCGACAGACTTAGTGAAGCTGATGGAAGTACACACACGTGACGGTGTCCAGTTTTCAACATAAGGCATTAACAAAAGGAACTGTATATCCAAAATACATATATGAAAATATGACTAATTGTATTATATTCTCCAGAAGTATAAAATATTAAATGGCCTTGATAAATTTAAACAATACCACCACTAATTTGTGAGGGAAATGATTGATGATGATTTTGAGGTTGGTGGAAAAACATTCATAAATACAGTAATTCCTGACATTGACTGATATATTTGACTTCAGAAAGTCTCTGACTATATTCATGCTGAAAATCAACCATTTTTAATGTATTAATTTAGATATCTTTCAAATTCAATTCAAGTGTATGATTCAACTTTTCCCCATAGTCTAGTGTTTAAAAAGTTAACAACAATCACTATGCACATAGTAATATTGAATTGCAATACGTAAAAATTACAATACATATCGAATCGGCATCAAAGTATTGTGATAGTATCGAATTGGGAGATAGGTGTACCGTCCCAGCCCTATTCTGTGTACCTCTCCTGTCTGTATTAATATAAGACGCTGCTGCCACTTAGATATACAAACCTGTGGGGGGGACAATATAATACATCATCATAATGATTAAATATATAACTTGGATCGTGCTTTAACTGTTTTTTATAGTAGCTGCTGCTCCAGAGTTGGGGAGGAGATTGCACAGCACACATATCACCAAGTCGGCATTAAACTGACTAAGGCAACTGTAGAATAACCTGCGCCCTTTCCAGACATTTCACCATTGAGAAGGAAGTTAACAAACAAGATGAGTCTCTCTGGCAACACACAAAGATAAACCAAGAAAGGGATACAGAGGAGGAGGACAGAAACACTGCTGGCTGTTTGCACAGCATGAACACCACTGGTGCTACAAGTCTGATCTGATTCTTGACTAGAGGTTCTTGACCAACTTTTCTCCAACATCTGGCCTTATCACTATACTTACAGTACGTACATCCACCGATCAGCCATAACATTATCACCCAGTGGTCCTAGTGTCCGGTGAAGTGAATACCATTGATAATCTCATTACAGTGGCACCTGGCAGTGGGTGGGAAATGTCAGGCAGCAAGTGAACATTTTGTCCTTGAAGTTGACGTGTTGGAAGCAGAAAAAATGGTCAAGCGTGAGGATGTGAGCGACTGTGACAAGGGCCAAACTGACGGCTAGACGACCGGGTCAGAACATCTCAGAACTGCAGCTCTGGTGGGATGATCCTGGTCTGCAGTGGTCAGGACCTACCAGAGGTGGTTCAAGGAAGGAAAACCGGTGAACCGGTGATAGGGTCATTGCCGGCCAAGGCTCATTGATGCATGGCCCGTGTTGTGTGATCCAATAAGAGAAGAGCTGCTGAAGCTCAAATTGGTGAAAAGGTTAATGTTGGTTCCAATAAAAAGGTGTCAGAACACAGAGTCCATCACAGTTTGTTAGGTATGGGGCTGCGTAGCTGCAGACCGGTCAGCATGCCCATGCTGACCCGTGTCCACCGCACAAAAGTGCCTACAGTGGGCATGTGAGCATCAACTGGACCCCAGAGCAAAGGAAGAGGGTGGCCTGGGATGATGAATCACATTATCTTTTACATGAGGGAAGACATGGTACCAGGATGCACTAGGGGAAGAAGACAAGCCAGTGGAGGCAGTGTGCACACTGTGAAAATGGTTCAAGATTTGATTTGACTTGGCCTCCAGATTCTCCAGATCTCAGTCCGATTGAGTGTCTGTGGGATGTGCTGGACCTGCTCAATATTAGGCAGGTGGTCATAATGTTATGGCTGATCGGTGTATATCCCTCTATTTGTGGAGGACGGCACGACGTTGGTCGTCCTTAAGTTGGGTTTCATTAGGCTCCCTGGAAGCCAACACCTCTCGGGGCTGGCAGGAGACATGATGGAAGAAATTGGGTGTCTGTATGAATCCGAGCCAACATAAACCCTTTGCCGCAGGCTGACACGACTCGGTGCCCCCAAAGATGAAACATGCAAGGTCTTTACATAACCCGGCCATGCACCCAAGATGACCCTCAAACTGTGCATCAGCCAAACCGGCCCGTTGTTCTCTGTCTCTGCTAATGTGGCTCCATCATAGAAATTAGGAGGTCTATGGAGCTCTTAAGGTCTCAGATAGTCACTGATCAATCTTTATTATCCATTTTGACACTCTTTAAAGGGTAACTTTGGTATTTTTCAATCTGTACCCTATTTTCCCATGTTTTTGTGTCTAATTTTGGACAACAAGTTTTGAAATTGGTTCAGGGACATAAATGTCAGAGTTATTCAGTGGCCACCAAATATCCCCTGTAGGTGGCCCCCTGTGGCCACTAAGGTTTATTGGGTCTCGCTTCATTAATGTCATATGAAATCTATGCGATCTGGGTCACAGAGGTAGCAAACGATGTAGAAGTTTCTCACAGGCGTCTTTGCAATGGAGACTATACAAAGCAAGGATATAACATTTTATGTTACTTAATAAGACGATTCAGTATTTGTTCACATTTAATATGTTTCATCCACTAAATGTCATCTCCTCTTGTGACAGTATTTTGAATATGTATCTGTGATCTCTATGCTGGCAGCTGTCTGGAGCCTCTGTAGACGCCCATTAATGTGCTGCTGACTCAGCAGTGGGCCTCATTGCCCCAATTAAATAGCTTGTTCACTCTGGGAAAACTCACACACTCGCTTGTTGTGTCACAGTATATAACCTGACTACTCTACCGACTGAGGAAAACAGTAATACATCCCAGCCATCAGAGACATAAGCCAGGTTTTAGGGTCCAGCTGTGTGAAGGTTTGTTATATCTGAATCAGGCAGTGGGAGAGCTGGGGAGGAAAGCTGCTGCTGCTGCTGCTGACATGGAGCATAAATCCACAGGCTGCACTGGGCTATGAGGTATGAAACAGACTACTGTCTGTTTCATACCTACAGCTTTTATTCACTGATGTGCAGTAAATATTATTTCACAGCCCATTAATATAAGACACATTTTGAAATAGGTAACCACTAGCCTCAAAGCATGCAATATAAAAATATTACATCTACATATGACAAACTTTAAAATTTATTTTTTTATTTATTTTTTTTATTTAATTATTTTTAAGTTAATACATTATTAAATTGAATATATTTAAGCAAATTAAAACAGAAATATCAATGAATTAGTGCCTACATTTATTTTTAATATTATTTCTGATTCATTTAATGGCTCCTGCATAGGTTTCTTCCTGCGTAGTTGAGATGAAGCCTTCCACTGGTCAACCACTCGTACTTCTTTTCCACTCTTTCTTTCAGTCTCTGTCATTTTCAAGGTTGAACAACAACAAGCAGTTTACGTATCTGACAAGCTACATGCTGACGACGCAAATGTAGATCTGCTGTTCACTAGTCTGGTTTCATAAGATTTTCTGGTTTCATAAGATTTTCTGATTTGAAGTGCATATTTACAGTGAACATTCATAATGTTCATTCATAACCGACTGACTGTATTTCTGAAGGGAACCGTCCCGGCCGTCTGCCAGGGGGCGAAGACCTGAGGTGGGGGGGGGAATACGAGAAGCGCTAACTAAATACACAGTGATTGAATGTAATAGGCTTGGCAACTTTATTCTGCTTTACTTCTCTGCTGGTCTCCAGAGTAGTTTCTCATTAATGTTGTCAGAAACGCCCACTCCCGCTGTTTGTTTGTGCCTTTAGTTTAAGCCTAAGAGAAGCCGAAAATTAACAGACTCAGCATTTCTACCTCAATCTGAGGAAATAAGTATGTAAAAACTGTGTTTATACGTATATGTGTGAAGTTAAAAGAGCATTCACCTGAGCAGGTAGGTGTCAACTATTATGGGCTTACAGGTGAACACACATGAGGGTGGTTGATTTTATCACATGAATGAAACACACACTCCTATTATCCTTTTCTGTTACACACAGTTTATCACATCCTGCCTCAAAAAGGTCGACATTTAATGTGCAATGTAAACTAAGCTAATAAAACATGTGAGGGATTATTTGACATAGATATTGTCTCACTGTGGCTTTAATTCTTGCTCCTCTTATCATCAGGTATTGAAAGAAATTAAAGCTTATACAAGGCACACTCTAAAACTAAAAATGCAGACTTGTAAGCAAAGCGAGAGGTCAGGTTAGCACTGCAGAACTTACAGTCCTGATGTGACATTGACACTCTCCTCCCAGCCTCCTCTCTC
Source organism: Pterois miles (assembly GCA_947000775.1). Classification (NCBI taxonomy): domain Eukaryota; kingdom Metazoa; phylum Chordata; class Actinopteri; order Perciformes; family Scorpaenidae; genus Pterois; species Pterois miles. The sequence goes on along the minus strand of CAMQGK010000308.1, from coordinate 1,186,363 downwards.
CAGGCACCAAATCACATTATCATACCCATTATTTATTCATGCATAGTCTATTTATGTATTGACTTAGACAAACAGAGCTGTTGCTGTCATGCAGAAAGACTGCAGAGGAAACTCAACAAGCTGCTATTGGAGCGCGAGTTCACCCGGAGGCTGCGTGTTTGCCTCTTGTCAACATGGCGGTCGTGTGCAGGACTCGCTGAGACACTGCAATGGGATACTCTGTTATACGGAGCGACGCTGGCCCCTGAAATGTGACTGCGTCGTGTCGACGTTGTGTATCGCCACCATGCATTTTACACTGGGTGTGGGGAATGAATGGAGCTACTATCATTCCTCTCGCTCCTCTGCTTACATTTTCTTGGCCGAGTGAGCAGCAGATGACTTATTTTGTGAATAAGGCTGAAACAGATTAGATGGTGGCCTGGATGTGAAGCAGCACAGGTGCTGGACTTCATTCTGCCTGTAAGCGACATATCACTGCACTGATTTCATTATATTGCTTTAGTGCATCCTGGATTTCACAGTTGGTCACTGTACTAATACAAACACGTGTGATTGTCTCATGTTGATGGAGCTTTTCAAACGAGCTTTGAATTGGCCCAGTTAGACTGTTTTAGTTGAACCACTGCTCCTGTATGTACACTTGTTTGCCGTGAACCTGCACAGTTAAAACTCAAATATCGAGAGTTTTTCAAACAGCCCCGGCACACAACTGCACTATCATACAAAAAGATAAACATCATAAAATAATAGCGGTGCAAAGTTCATCATGATGGATTACAAGCAAGTTTCACATTTCTGCAAGCGATGGTGAAATGAACAGAAACAAAGGCTGCTTAGAGGGCTGGAAGCCAACCTAGCAGTTTGTTGTATGCTCTACCAAAAGGTCAGCAGTAATGTGAAATATTATGGGATTTGTAGATGAAGGATAAAACACGCAAAGCTGCCATTGTGATGCTTTAAGGAGGATCTATTATGTAGGCTTATTATCAGGTGCATGCCTGTATCTACCAGAACAGGAACTTTAAAAAAGGTCAGCTGGTCCACTCTGTTGTGATTGGTGAACCGAACCGAACTCTTAAGGCTCTTCTAACTTTGTTTGAGGGTGTGCCAAACTAGCTGCTAGGCTGGTATTATGCAAGTGTGTTGCTTGGTGACATCACCACGTTACAGAAGAAAAGGCGGGACTTCAAGTGAGGTGTTTCTGCGTAACTCCCTTTGGCATGGACTTTAGGCTTTGTAATTTCACAGACCTTTTACAAAAAAAGTATATAATACACTAGAGTGTGATATGTGCTCTTTAAAGGTTGGGTTCACAATTTTCAACAATAACATAATTAAATAAAATAATATTTGCTTCCAATGTAAGTGCTGGGGGATAAAGTCCAGTCTGTGCGACTGCATTCTGTGCAATAATCTGCTTCAAAGTTTATCTGAGGCTAACGTGAGTTAATGAAATTGCGTTTTTAGTTTTTTTAGTTTTAGTCTTTTTGAGTAAAATTAACTCATTTGTGTTACTACTTGTGTTAAACACTGTCCGCTGCCCTTGTCGAGATTGCTATGTACAGTAAAAGTATAGTGGTCTTTAAATCATGAATGCTGGTCTCAGAATAAACAACACTTGGGCCTGGAGTTTTATTCGTGACCCAGAAAACAGCAACTGTTACAGCTCCCTCATTTCCAACCTTTTTAATATCAATAATGCCTGAATCTCAGCGTATGGTGACCGTAAACATTTGAAAAGTAAGCGTGTATCAGAGAAGCGTTCAAGAGTTGGAAAGAGAGAAAATGTGACTGTGTGAAATGAAGAGCTGGTCATGTCTGACAAATATGACGTTACTGCCCCCCTTCAGCTTTCTCATCCCTCTGTCACATTTTATTTCTGTCAGTCACATTTCTAAATCATTTGGCATTTAAAACTCCTATATTATAAACTCTTATATATTATAATATTTCTAATTATTATAACAGTGAGCATGTATTCTTATTCTGGGGCTATAAATGGACAACACTGCCTAAAAACAACACTCTTTCTTTGAGTTAATCTCTCACAAATGAAACCCTCTGAATCCTGCTCATGGCCTGTTCGTCTGTGTTTACATCTCTATGGATATGTCTGGCTGTTGCCTGGAACTATAAACGCTAAGTCTCGCAGACGTCTGAATTATGGATGGGATATTTACTCATTGGGCCCCTCAGGCACCATCTTCTGTTGTTGCTGCAGAGAAATGTAACCGAGCCAAAGACAGAAACAGACGCCGAGGAAACGGGAGAGAGTGATTTGAGAATGAAGAGGAATCGAGAGGTGGCACACATTGAGCCACAGAGTGCGTCAAAGTCAGTTTCAAGATGGAAAGCAAACTGACTGACAGCCGGCAGCAGCTCAGACCTGAGCATGGAGGAGGCAAGTCCAGCGCTCTGGGCTCTGAAGCTGCCTGAAGCTGCCTGAAGCTGCCTGAAGCTCCACGGAGATGAACTGGTTTGAGTCGAACTATTCGACCTAATCCCCGTGTGCTGCTGCTGTGTTGCTCAGTCAAGCACGTCTCCAGTGAGTGGTGAAACCAATATCTGGTTCCCTGTATCAGTGCCGCTGCATCACAGGAACCGGAGACGGAGGAAATGAGACTGCAGATAACCGACTCCATCAAAGCCTCGTTAGATCTTAGCGTTAATGTTTGTACCTTTCAGAGCATTGTCACCTGTACAGCAGCAGTCGCACTGCAGCATCTCAACTGAACGTCGATGAAATCTTAGAAACACTGCTTTTTACTTCTTACAGTATAATAGCTGTCAAATCATGTAGGGGAAATAGACAACCGACTGAAGCACCTGTGCTGCAATCCGCTGTGACGTACGACCTCCATTTAAAACCCTCCAATGTGTTTTGGCATTTCTATATTTTCTATATTCATATATTCTATATTTCCTGACAATGTTGATTATTTTGACAAATAACTTAAACACTAAAAAAAGAAGATTGTTAAAACAGGATGTTGACGTATGACAATTAATAGAATATTAATCATAATCACAATTTTTTTCTTCCCACAATCAAATAAATATGATCAACTCCAACACATTTATTTATTGCTCATAGGAAACATTGCTGCCTGTCAAATCGAGCGCTTTCTAAACCAGCAGCCGCCACCAGCCGGTGATCCAGATTCCCGTTTGGGGAGCCGTCGTGCCGCTGTGCCTTTCCTGATTGTTCCACTGCGGTCCACAGTAAAAGAGTAATATAAAGTATATTACTCATTTTAATAGAGAGCAGAAAAGTAAAATGAAAACTAACTGAATTTAGGCAAAGAACCTTATAAGTTTTATTTTGATGCAGAAATGTATTAAGTAGCAGGACAAGCTGAAAGCATGACATAAAAGTGATTTAATTTTGGGTTAAAAGTCTTGGTAAAATTTTATTTAGTACTGTGAATAAGGAAAGTATTGCACATTAGCAGGAATGTAGCACAACGAGGAAGTGAAAGCAGTGCTTTGTTTATTTAAAGATGAAAGTGCAATAAAAATATTTTGTCCCTAAAATCAATGAATAATTGTGATAAATAATCATGATCTCAATATTATCATGTTGGCCGTAATCTTGCAGCATTGTGTGTGACTATAGTGGAAGCTACAGGTTATATGCCATCCTTCTTCACCATCTCTTCCCGCTGGTGATAAATTAATGGAAAGCAGCCAATACCACATGCTGCCAGTCCTGCGCTGCACTGAGGCCGGCATTCGGCAGTGTGACTCCTCGGAGCAACAGACGGCCACGTCGCCAAGAGACGGAAGACCAGACCGAGCAACAGTCGATGTGTTGCGCTAATTCTTGTCTCACTTCATCAAATCCAGTGGCATAGAGCTGTTTTCAAGCTACTGTAGCTGGTTTCATCTTAAATGTGTTTAAAGACAATGCAATCTGGTTGTCATGGCAATGAATTACATCTGACTATTAATCACACTCCCATTCTCTGTTTGAGAAAAACAGGAAGTAACACAGTCTGAAGGAGGGCTTTAACATGTAAGTGATCTGCAATCCATGAAAGTCATTAATAAGTGCAACACAAAGCAGTTGGAATGTTGTTGCCATAGTAACAGTGTGACAAGGCTGACTTTACTGCTCGAATCTCTCAAAATGTACAACCTTCTTGTTCATTTCATATAAAAAAAATCCATTTCCAACAAAAAATAGTGCAAATACACATCTGTCAACATCTGTCTCACCGAGTATGTTTGGTGTTTATTTACATCCACTGGTTAGCAGACAGCTGTGTGTGTGTGTGTGTGTGTGTGTGTGTGTGTGTGTGTGTGTGTGTGTGTGTGTGTGTGTGTGTGTGTGTGTGTGTGATCAGACGCACGGTTTCCATCTGTATCATGCATCAACTTTAATGACGTCCTCATGAACAGCTTACGTAACAGCTGTAGTCTCCCCTCCTTCCTTTGTAAATTCAGTCACGTCCAACTGGAGCTGCAGCTAAACTGAATAATACATCTGTGCTTCTCTAGCCAGACCTCTGCTAGTATTTCTCCTCTCTCTCTCTCTCTCTCTCTCTCTCTCTCTCTCTCTCTCTCTCTCTCTCTCTCTCTCTCTCTCTCTCTCTCTCTCTCTCTCTCTCTCTCTCTCTCTCTCTCTCTCTTCAGCGGGCACCCAGACACCCACCAACAGGTTAACTGATGTCTACATGTACTACTGTACCAAACGTGGTCTTCTCTTAAATGCAACAGAAGACAGAGAGCAATACATTGCAGAAAACATATCAAGACCCAAGATAATTCATGTCTTACCTATTGGGGAGTCTGCAAAGGAATGCAATTTCTACAATCTTAGCACTCTATTGGGAGATAGGTGATAAATGAGGCAGTCAAAGGGCCTGAGTGCCAGACAGTGCAGGGTATGGAAGCATGCTTGGAGGCTTTACTGCATGTCCTAACTGTACAAACGCTGGTAACATATACAGTACGCAGGCGTATCCTCATGCTGCTACAAGCGCTAAAGATGTAGAAACAGAGGTAGGGGTAAAGGTGGACAAGGTTGCTGTCGGAAGGGAAGGAAGCACAGTAAAGCTTCATTTTTCAGGTCTGCAAACTTCATGGTCATTAGGTGATAATTAGCAAGTAACCTATTTGAAATTTCTTTGGAGATATTGCCAAATTGCCCCAATATTTACCTGAAAATGTATTGAAAATGACTTTAATTTAATAATGATGTTCTGCTGTTTCCCAGTCGCTGGGAATTTATTTAAAGCCATTTCCAAGTGAAATGAAATTGAAACTTCTTTAAAATCGCCTTGAATCATTACATTAGCTTCCAGCTTACATCTGTGTAGACAAAGAGTCACAATGGTGAGATTTGTGAAGTGTCTTCTATTACTTTTAGTTTTCCTTCTCCGATGAAGACCAGCTGCTTGTCAGCACGTAATGCTTAAATCGTGTTTATTTAAGTGGTTTTCGATCAATTTTGAAGTAAATATTGGGGTAATTTTGCAGTATTTCCAAAGAAATTTCAAATAGGTCACTTGCTAATTGTCACCTGATTACCATTAAATTTGTGGACCTGTAAACTGAAGTGTTACCTGAAGCACTGGGAGGGTAGGATGCACCAGGACCATAGAGCCACAGGCAGGAGGGTAGGAAGCACAGGGAACAAGAAGGAGAGGTGGAGTTGCTGACTTGCAGTCCGTAGCAGAGTATATCACTATTTAGTCACGAATATGAAACGTTTCAATCTCACACTGTCTCCAGGACAGGAAGGTAGAAGAGCTTCACCGTCTTGTGTTCGTGAAGAGGAAGCACACTCGGAAATTGTCCGGTCATTGGCAGCTGCCTCCATCTATTACCCATTTTTTATTTTTGCATTTTGTTTTGGTCTGTGCATGTGCCTCAGGGTGGCAATGACCAGCTTAATGGTTTTGGTATGCGGGAGGGGAGGACAGGAGCTGCAGATGCTGCGCTCCTCACTCAGTCCAACGTAAAAGGTATGCAGGCAGCTGCACATACGCCCTCACCCATACAGTACAAACACACCATCCTGCTGCAGGCCGCCGGGGGAGATGCCCTCCTACAGCCCTCAGCATTCGGTCATACTCCACTCAAACACACACTCACACTTTTGCGCGTTCATGCACAAACACACACATGCTAGAAAGGCGCAGAAGCAGACCAGATGCTCTCGAAAAATGGGACAGGAATGAAGGAGAACGTTAGTTTGAAGGAGGGCGGAGAACTATCAGTTCACACAGAACATGAGAGAGAAGGGAAAAGGAGACGGGGGAGTGGGCAGGACGGATACGAGGAGCATCGGCAAAATCAAAACAAGGAGGGCGTGTGAACAAACCTTCGGGCTCTGTGCTCTCTTTGTGGACGACTTGCTTCAGCGGGCAGCAGAAGATTTCGTGACACTTAGCACGAAAGGGGGACCCCTTACTCCTTATATCCGCAGAGTGGATGGAGTCCTGCCGTAACATAATGTACTCCTGGGTACCTGGGGCAGCGTCATCCTGGACTGCGGTGGTGCCATAACAGAATGAACTGGGGTTAGAAAGCTCACCACACACAGAAATGAAAGAAAACAACAACAACAGCAATAACACTGGGCAGAAACACAGGCAAATAAAAATACATCACATACTGGCAACAGCTGTAGCTTTAAATAAGTAGTGACAGAGAGAGAAGGAGGAGAGAGGGACAGAGGAGAACACCAAGTTCACACAACAACTCAAATTAAAGACAGCCAACAACCGTGGAGGCTGCAGTAAATATGTCCTCGGTCGCTGAAAAGGAAAAGTGATAGAATAACACAAAGAAAAGGGAAAAGGAAACTTCAAAATCAGTGTTATGGCACGTTTTTTGTAGCAGGCCTGAACCACAAGCTGCTGCACTTTAATGAGGTGACTGTGAGGCTGACTGTGAGGCTGGTAGAGGAATAAAAGGTTGTGGGATTTGCAGGGCAAGCATGCATTCTGCTGTATGTCATTTCAGCAGCACTGACTCTGAGGTCAGGTGGTGATGGGTGAGTATGACCCCCCATTTACCACGTATCCACCCCGTATGAGCAGACAAGCAGATGCAAAGGCATGCACAGGTCTCCAGGTCATTAGAGTTGTTCCCATACTGATTCCAGTATTGGAAATGCGTCCGATGCTGCCCACAATTCAGGAATCAGGTATCGGCGAGTACGGCAGTCTACGTACCAATCCAATCCCAGGGAGATGACTCCCCCCAGGCCAGAGCTTCGGGGAATTATGTATTTTTAAATTGTTTTTAAACTAAAACATGTTATACAAGTAGCAAAATCCTTTAAGGAAGAAGTTACATGTACAGCGTAGGTTGTGTGCTAAACGTTAGTGAGTGCCGGTGACAGAGTGAAGAAGCCTGAGTGTGTGACGGCGTGGCGACGAGATGAACCCCAACGAGCTGCGAACGTAGCAGTGCAGCTTGTGTACAGTTTAGGCTGCTCAGTGAATAAATACTACAGTTCCTCATGACACAAGCCAAGTTTCTCCATACGTGACTCTGTGCTTCGGCCCAGCACGGCAGGGATTGACATCTCCACTACAGCAGAGCCACCTGCCTGGTGTTTGCTAACCACGGCTGTGAAAGGTTATAAACACTTATCAAATCCTAGATTCATCAAACATCAGCAGCGACTTAACACAACTCCTATGCAGCTGAAAGTGAAACAGTATGAGCAGAAAGAGCTGTTACACTACTAATAATAATAATAATAAATCTGTTTTTTTATCATGCTGTTGTTGGATTGGTACTCTGTATTGGAACCGGCAAGAAGGAAAAATGGTAACATCTCTGGACGTCATGCTTATAGTTTCTATCATGTCATTGTGCTGCGTCTATGTGTCTATAGGAATCCTGAGGTGTCTATAGGAATCCTGAGGTGTCTATAGGAGGTGTCTATAGGAATCCTGAGGTGTCTATAGGAGGTGTCTATAGGAATCCTGATGTCTCTATAGGGATCCTGAGGTGTCTACAGGAATCCTGAGGTGTCTATAGGAATCCTGATGTCTCTATAGGAATCCTGAGGTGTCTATAGGAGGTGTCTATAGGAATCCTGAGGTGTCTATAGGAATCCTGAGGTGTCTATAGGAGGTGTCTATAGGAATCCTGATGTCTCTATAGGAATCCTGAGGTGTCTATGGGAGGTGTCTATAGGAATCCTGAGGTGTCTATAGGAGGTGTCTATAGGAATCCTGAGGTGTCTATAGGAGGTGTCTATAGGAATCCTGAGGTGTCTATAGGAGGTGTCTATAGGAATCCTGAGGTGTCTATAGGAATCCTGAGGTGTCTATAGGAATCCTGAGGTGTCTATAGGAATCCTGAGGTGTCTATAGGAGGTGTCTATAGGAATCCTGAGGTGTCTATAGGATCCTGGTGTCTATAGGAGGTGTCTATAGTCCTATTTCTATAGGAATCCTGAGGTGTCTATAGAATGTTAACTATAGGAGGTGTCTATAGGAATCCTGAGGTGTCTATAGGAATCCTGTCTGGGATCCTGTGAATAGCTCTGTGTTTCTGTCTGTTAGTGTTGGATCTATTGCATCTGTCCTCCTCTGGGCAGAGTCCCGGCTTGGCTTCGATCATTGACCTATTTTCTCTGTTGATGGATTAGCTACAAACAAATCAACCCAAATAAACGGTATCTTCTTCTCCTAATGGATTTGAGTGCCATGCCTCCCTCTGACACATTTACTACTTACTGAAAATGGCTATTAATGAGTAGCCACCATGCTTACCCCCCTCCGTTAATGATATTTTCAGTTAACCGAACCAGATAAATGGCATCATGGATTCTGTTAAAACTGTCCACACACAAGCGACGTCCCGTTTTCACACAGTGTGTTCCTGATGACCCATTATCCACTCGTCATACTGTGATAATATCACCATCTCTGGCCACGCGTACGCCTCAGCCAGCTTTATTCAGAAATCTGAATGGACCTCAGTACCATCTCAGTCTGGGCTCCCAGTACGAATACGCTAAACTACTAAATATAAACTAAAGCATCATGCAGACGGACTCCCACACACTGACTTCCATGTACTGTGTTTTCACAGAGTTCACAGTGTGTCTTCTTCACTTCATTTCTCTCCCTTTGTGTCTCAAACACAAACACATCCAGGAAATCAAAAAAACAAGACCACACGAACAGAAGTATTAGAGGCACATGGGTCCAATTAAAATGGTTTTAAATGGTACTGAAAAGGACTAGAAGATACTGAACACTGTGTACAAACTGCAAATGTACAGAAAAAGCACCAACTAAAATTTAAGGGTGCAGAGATTGAAAACAGCATTAAACATAACTTTAGCCTAATGAGAATGTAAAGTCAAGGTTTATGGACTGTATCTAAACCTAGTTTTATGAACTATTTGATTATTCCTCTGTACTGACTATTAATAGTAATAACCAAACCTGTGTGGGTGTGATGTTACCAGCAGTACAGTACAGTTTCTGCTCCATATTCATAAAGTCGACACACTCACTCGTATTACCAACCAAAAATAAAGCACCAAAAGCATTTACAGCTAAGTGGTTGTAGGTTTTACTTTCACTCATAAAATTATATTTAAGTGTGAACTGTACACTCTATGGGGTCTTAATGGGAGTAAAGTGGCACAAATAATAGGAGAGTGCAGAATAAATAAATAAATAGTTAAGGAGGGAATGACCGCTAACTGTACAACCTAAGGCAGCAGGAGGATTAGGATTTTAGGATCGAACTGAAAATCTAATCAATAGCTGTCCCAAGAGTAATTTTATTTTGGTTTGGCAGAGCCACGAATAAATCAACTTGAGAAAGTTGGTCATTGATAAAGATATCAAGTAGGCTGCACAAAATATTGACAGTTTTCTTTTTCACAGAAACAAAAATACCCCCTACACCACATCCCAGAGGGGTTATTGAAATTTGCATATGATTTTCATACTGAAACAAACTGAAAAACATGATGGTTGTTCAGACATTAAGAATATTTACTGATTAATGCTTTTGGTTAAATGGTTCAAAGAAATATTAAAAAATTAAATAAAAAAAACTGGACAAAACTCAGAGGAGAATAGCTGGTTCACCTTTCAGCATGTTGTAATTCAAGTGTCCTGAGAGAAAACTGGACTCCTGCTCCTCCTCATGGCTGTTTTAAAACATCTAGACGTGACGGGAGACTTTGGCCAATCACAGGTCAGTTCAGAGAGAGTGTTCCTATTGGCTGCTGCTCCCGCTGGTGGGCGGTGCTTGGTATTTCCTCAACGGGTCTCAACGTGGCGGTTGGTTCACAAACTTTTTTATTTTAAAGCTGAACAGTAACTAAAAGATGTTTCGAGGAGAGAAATAGGCATCACGCTAACAGAATATTGATTGGTATTTGATCAGCGCTGCCTAGTTTGACCGTTTGGTTGGAGTTCTCGAATGATTGACTCTCATAGACAGAAGCTCTGATTGGTTGTTTTCCTCCAGTCTGTGAAATCTTGCAGATGCCTTTAGGACACCGGAGGACACAGAGGAACAGGATTTTTTCAGATTGCCTGTCTCATACACTACTGTCAGGATATAGTGACCATTTTATAAAACCAACTTTTTAAATCATATTTGCTCCATTTCTACCCACTGCAGCTTAAACAGTCCACCTTAAATGAGCCTGAGCTGGTGTTGCAGGATACGTTAGCTTGGCTTGAGGGATTAGCATTTATTCACTGACAAATACACTGTACACACACTGCACAGCTACATTCACACCACCAACAATCCCACACTCACTGCCGCCACATGCACTGTGTGCTGGACACTCGCTAACGTTACACCGGGCTGACAGATTATGGCTAAATGATGCTGTGGAGACTTTTACTGGGAAACGGGCTGCATGTGTCGGCAGCATCATGGCTGCTGCAGTAACTCTGCTGGTCTGGTGCTGACTGGAGACTCAGTTGTTTTGTGCTCTACAGCTGGTGATGAATTATGGATTTATGCATCAGTTATAACACATTCTGAGGCTTTGGTCAGGCCTGTATCACTTTACTGTCATACTAAACACATGCTTAACGATATGAATTCAAATAAAAACACATGCTTCAGTTTAGGCAACAAAACCACGTAGTTAGGTTTAGGAAATAACATCATGGTTTGGCTTAACATTTAACACACAGGACACTAAGAGCACTCTCCTGGATGAAAGCTCTGTGTTTGTTGGACCCATCCATCACACCCTCCCACCCATCCTGTGTGTGTTTTTTTGCTCGTTATACTCCAGTATGTCACCACACTCCCCCACCACCTTGTTGGAGCATTTGATATCCACACTAAGGAGTTTACTTTGTAGTTACCTGAACACCCAGTGAGTCTCATACGGACTCTAAAGGCTGCCTTGTGTGCTGGTATCACACACCACGGGGCGGGACAAAGCCTCCATATTTGATGGCCTGAAAATGAAATCGGGCTGCTTGACCTCATCGTTTAAATGCCCACTAACTGTTCGGTGTGTGTATCTGTTGTATCCAGACCATTAGACTACCGAGAACTGTGAATGACATCGATTAGGAGGAAAAAGCACCCCTTGGCCCATAAACGTGGCCCCAGGTCCTGCAGATGGATCCAAAAATTAGTTATCATGAGCATCAAAAGCAGGTCTTCTAACCAGTGGGTCAGCCACCGGCTGACACCAGCCTCTGTAGTGTGTTTACCCCACAAAACACACACTAACAGGAAGATAATCAGGGTTCCAGTATTGCAATTAATCGCCACATGCTTTTTATCCTGCGGCGCCTCCTTCAGGCTGCTGGGTGACCTGCCATACTGATACCTCCCCAGTAGAAGGCCCTGAATACCCCACAGATACTATCGATCCATCGCAGAAACCACAGCGCTACTGAAACTTTAATGGTGCTTTGGAGGGACAAGAGAGGAGGTCTAAATTTCCTTCCAGGAATATGACCCCATTCTCTGCCCCAGAGGCCCAGAGGTGCTGCTGCTGTTCACCATCCAGTAGCAACTGAGCAAAGCTAAGATAATCTCCCTTTTTACAATAATCTGCACAGTTTGTATCGCGTACCCCCCAACCCCTGGTAGAGATAAATTATCTATCTAGATTGATGAGTAGAGAAAAGTAGAATTTACAAACTGTCCCTTTAAGCCAGAGATATCCTGTATATTTCCCCGTTGCCCAGTTTCTTTTCTTCCCAAACAAACAAAACAAATAATGAAGGGTTTGTTTCATCTGCACCACACAGGTCCATAGGTTAGTTGGCAAAGGGTCGAACTTCAAACTGCTGCTTACTGCGTTAACGTTAATGCAGCCTGCGGATGTTTTCTCTCTTCATCCTCAGTATCCTGTCTGCTCACGGTGAAGGACTCATAGCTGAGGTAGAAAACGTGTGTGAAAGACAGAGAGGATTGACTCTCCACAACTTCAAAAAATGTCCAATTCCAGCCGGCTTTTAATAAAGAGCCAGCTAACTGCCGGCTCATCCGGGGTAATAAAAGTGAGTGACGGTGGGGCTAAGAGGACGATCGGAGGAGGGGGCGGGCACCATCCTTTACAGCCCGTCTCCTTCATCCTTGCCCCAGCCTTGATGAAGAGCACACATTGGGATTGAAGGATGCATGATGAATGACGCTGCAGGACCTCGGAGCTCACTCTCTATCAGACCAGCCACTCAGAGTGAGCTGTCACCCCGGTTCATAATAGCTGGTGATCTACAGGCACCAGTGTTGCCACACTGGACCTTCAGCACACTGCAATGGATGTCCTTGCCCCTCTGACAGGAATAAATCTCCTAGTAAGGAGAAATGGGTACAAAAAGGAGGAGGCGGGTGAGATGTATCTTGCTTCGGTTAGTTGCTCATCTATTTAGTTTAGGTTTTATGGCAACAGTATGGTAGATGTGCTATCTGTGTGGGCAGTATTTACCGTAAAGCAAGTGATATGCATTGGCTGTGCTGTGCTTTTGTTCAAGTGAACAGAAGAACAGGCTTAATGTCAGTGACACCCAGGCTCATAAATGCCTCATGTTCAGATGGGGTTCAAGGACGTCTGTAATCAACTGTAGCACCGCCGGGGCCCAAAGAAATGAACTACGCTTCCATATATGAGGTGCAATCTGCACAATACACTCACGTCATGGCTCATATCCATCAGGAAGGTGGAACACATTCATCATGACTTGACGAATAGCACACTCACTGAATTAGAATCAGGATTAAGCACAGGAACGGGTCTGTAGCCTCAGGTTCGGGTTTCAAAAATAGCCTGGCCTCAATGTGGTTTCACAAGGAGCAGAATCTAGCACATTGTCTTCTGGGATGCCTTCGGTTCAGTGTGGCTCCAGCTCAAGAAAGAATAGTTTTATTTTGGTTGTAAGTCACCTTGCAGGCAGCAGACAAAGTGAGTTGATTTGAACTTGAGGTTTTCTTTGAAACGCAGAATGAGCTTGCATTTTTATTCATGCTCTTTCATCCCTCTGAGCTCATTGTTTCTCTCTTTCTTTTCCTCTTCCCCCCTCTTCTTCTTTGTTCCTTTGGCTTTTTGTTATAAACAGAGGCTCTATAGTGTGAAATGATAGGTCGGGACAAATATTGTGGCCTTTTGTAAGCAAAACATGAATTGCTGCAAAATTAAATATGAAACTAAAAGGAGAAATTGTCAGTCTCAATTTTAGGTCTATGTCCAAGATTACATCTTAGTCAGGGCTTTAGAATACCTCCACTGCTGTCAGTGCCATAGTTGATTGTGATTAATGGCAAATTAATTACAAATGTTTTATCTATTAAAAATGTATGGCAGCTTTGTCAAGTATTTAATGCTCTTATCAACATGGAAGTGGGCAAATATGCTGCTTTATGCAAATGTATGTATATATTTATTATCGGAAATCAATAACAACACAAAGCAATGACAAACATTGTCCAGAAACCGTCACAGGTTCTGCATTTAGCATCAAAATCTGATATAATATAATCAGAACATGGCAAACTGCAGCCCAACAGGCAACAACAGCTGTCAGTGTGTCAGAGTGCTGACTGGACTAGGACTTGATCCAGACTGACTGGGACTATCAGAAAGTGGGCATGTCTGTAAAGGGGAGACTGGTGGGGACCCAGAGAACCCATTTACATCCACACATCTGGAGGTCAGAGGTCAACAGACCCCTCTGAAGATGGCAGAGACAGTGTTTCCTCGCCATAATTTAAAGTATGTTTGTGCAATATTTAACCTCCACGACAAGCTAGAATGACATAGCTGGGACCAAAGCCTTACCTCTAGCTTTCAGACCTCTGAACTCACAAGTCGTGTTGTGTTGAAGAAATTAGCAGTGTTAGATTTGTGTTAACGTGTTATTATTGTGTTAACTTTGACAGCACTATTTTCCATTAATAATATATTGGAACTTACTTGGGATCTACTCCATTAAGACCTGATGCCTGAAAGAGTACAGGAAAACTAAGGCTGGCAATTACTCACATGCAGTATGTAAAGAAGCTATGAGCCTGCTTCAGCGGGAAGTCTGCCATCTTCTCTTCTATTTCATTGGGCTCATGTGGTCACACCCTATGTGTCCCATTCAGGTCAGACGTACAGTGAAGAGCCCACCTTTGAGGCACCTGCAGCCTGTGTGATAAGGGCAAATCCTGGGAATGAAGCTCTGACAGACTGTCACAGACAGTAGAGTAAGCGCCCCATCATCAGAGGTTTGGCTGGTTGGAAATGTGTCTGTGTGGTGGCGTTCTGGTAGCAGAGGGGGAGAACGAGTGTAATGCTGCAGCATGCCGATGCAGCTCGTCTGTAGAGATGAAACTGTTGGTGAAGGCCCAGTGATGGACACCTACAGCATTCTTATGAACAAGTATTGACTCAGCCTCAAAGAGTGGCCTTGCAGAGAGCACATTTTGCCCATTTGGTAGTTCATCCATGCACACAATCATGCAACTCCCACGTACGTCGTATGCCGTGTGTTAATGAACATGTCTGTGATGGTGGTGGTCTCTAGAGACATGCATCCCTTTTGGACAGTCAAAGTCTCATCTTAAAAATCGTACACCCCCTGTTGTGATATATAATCAGTTATAAAATACAAACTTACATGGTTCCAACTACATAAAGAGTTTTTAGCTCTAAGTTTTAATTCTAATCTAGTTTCCACTTAAATACTCGTGTTTCTTCTTGATTGTTGTTTCACTCACATGATACAGCTAAATTAGAAATGACGTCTCTTTTACTCTTTAAGTCACATTTAAAGGGATAGATCTGGTGTTTTGAAGTAGGGATGTATGAGGTACTTTTCCATAAACACTGTATTACGTACAGTAGATGAGGAGCAGACAGGAGTTACCACCCAGAACCAAAGCACTGTACTGCTGTGGACAGACGCAGCGGCAAAACCTGTTTAGCCACCTGAAAGAAAGGCCCACCTTAAAGCGTCAGCCTCAGTTTAAGTGTACGCTGCATTTAGAAAAAGTTCACCACTTGACTTTGCTGTCAGACACTTCAGGGATCTCAAGCCGTTGTATCCGTCTATGCTCTCTTCAATGCAACCTCACAAAAACCTTCAATTTTTACTTGACCATCACGGCGCTGCTGGTCTGCCTCGACTGGGTAGTCTGTTTGTGCTATTGTGTGATTTTGGTGTACTCAAACTAACCAAAGTCACAAACCAACTAGCCAATCGAGGCAGTGGTAGACCAGCAACGTCCGTGTTCTCCGAGGTAAAATGACTGTTTTTTTTTTTTTTTTTTTTGTCTGGTTGCTTTGGCGTGAGCATCGATAACAGCTTCAGTTCCCCGTCTGAAACATAGACGGTTTAAGTGTCTCGTGGCAAAGTAAACTGCAGCCGATCTTTGACATGAGTAAAACTGCTGCTGGCCCTGTACACAGCACTATATTATTATTATTATTATTATTATTATTATTATTTTATTATTATTATATATTGTGGTGTGGTGTCTCCTGTGTGCTTCTCTACCACCGTCGACTGTCCATAGAACCGACTCATACAACCCCACTTCAAAAAACCTGAACTATCCCTTTAAGAGACAGAAACAAAACAAAAACTATTCTTGTTTCACCTTTTCACCCTGAAAAGTATTCTTCACACCCAATAGATTTATAATGGAGGTTTAAATCCATGAAATGCATCTGTTGGCTTGAGAATATGCCAAGTTGAGTAAAATCAATGTGGAGAGCCTCTCTCTGTACTGTACTGTATCTCTGACACACACACACTGGTTTTCAAACCTTTTTTTTTAGTGTTACTTGTGACAGCAGTACAGCACACACACATACAGAGTCAAACATCTTGTTCTCGTGGACGCACACCGAAGCAGAGTGTATTCATAGATAACTACTGCAGGAGAATTAAATGTTGTCTCCCTCCTCTTTAGAAAGTGTAGGCTACAGACATTATGTAAGACTATGTACTGTACTGTACGTCCTGCTAATAAAGGACAACTGCACTAGCAATATAGTGAATGAGCCTGTACATGCACAAACCCACACAGATGACCTCATAAAACACTGTCACTCAACCTCCATCCCGATCATGGATTCAGATGTTTCATGGATGTCGTGTCAACAGACAGGGATCAAACACGCGCTCCTGCTTAGGCGGATTAATGCTAAGGATCCCTTTCACGGCAATTAACAGCTGACAAGAGCAAATAGGATTGTAAAGCATCATATACTACTGCCTGCCCATCATCAGGCCTTTGAGTTCAGGAAGACTGAAACATTGTGGGAGGAGGTTCAAGTGTAATAGGATCAACAAGCCTGAGCAGTAAGTGATACGAGTAGCTTATGATATATCACGTCAAATCCGCTCCAAAGTCACACATGATTCATGTGTGTTGTGTTCAAACATCTCACAATAAGGTTATAAGGATGGCAGGATGCGCTGCCTGTCCATCTCGCCATGGTCTGCTGTGTTTTACGAGGAAGCGGTTCATCTCCAGTCCGGGATTTTAATAGGAAACATCCGTCTTCTTCTATACATAAGACGATTAACACAGCGTCGGCTACCTCCTCCACAGAATCATCATCAACCAGTGAACCAAGCACACCAGAGCACAGTTCACCAGCCGTGTTACACCGCCTGTTTAAGGTAGGTGTTGAGTTGAGTAGCTCCGCCACTGAGCCGGCAGTGGAGTCACATCGCCGAGCCGGCGTTAGTGCAGAAGGGACAGCTGGGACGGTGGGACGCCACGCTCATGTCATACAGACGCTCTTGTTTCAGCCACTGCCATGGTATTCAACCTCCATCTCTATTTGAATGCTTCTTTTTAAAAAAATCTCATAAGTATGTAATGATAATTTATTAATCCCAAGATAGCCCATGAAATAATAATCATAATAATAATAATAATCCAACAACATTATTTATATTCAACGTTAATTATTAGTTACTTTCAGACAAATATCACTGTTGGTTGTGTTTAGAGGTCTGTCATTGTACCATAGTAGTGTAGCTGACACATACTTACTTACATACATACATACATACACATCACACACATACATACACACAGTACAGACCAAAAGTTTGGACACACCTTCTCATTCAAAGAGTTTTCTTTATTTTCATGACTATGAAAATTGTAGATTCACACTGAAGGCATCAAAACTATGAATTAACACATGTGGAAATATGTACTTCACAAAAAAGTGTGAAACAAGTGAAAATATGTCTGATATTGTAGTTTCTTCAAAGTAGCCTCCTTTTGCTCTGATTGCTGCTCCACACACTCTGCATCCTCTTGATGAGCTTCAAGAGGTCGTCACCTGAAATGGTCTCCAACAGTCTTGAAGGAGTCCCAGAGATGCTGAGCACTTGTTGGCCCTTTTGCCTTCACTCTGCGGTCCAGCTCACCCCAAACCATCTGGATCAGGTTCAGGTCCGGTGACTGTGGAGGCCAGGTCATCTGGTCCAGCACCCCATCACTCTCCTTCTGGGTCAAATAGCCCTCACACAGCCTGGAGGTGTGTTTGGGGTCATTGTCCTGTTGAGAAATAAATGATGGTCCAACTAAACGCAGACCGGATGGAATAGCATGCTGCTTCTAGATGCTGTGGTAGCCATGCTGGTTCAGTAGGCCTTCAGTTTGAATAAATCCCCAACAGTGTCACCAGCAAAGCCCCCCCACACCATCACACCTCCTCCTCCAGGCTTCACGGTGGGAACCAGGCATGTAGAGTCCATCCGTTCACCTTTTCTGGTTCCACAAAGACACGGTGGTTGGAACCAAAGATCTCAGATCTGGACTCATCAGACCAAAGCCCAGATCTCCACTGGTCTAATGTCCATTCCTGGTGGTCTTTAGCCCAAACAAGTCTCTCTGCTTGTTGCCTGTCCTTAGCAGTGGTTTCCTAGCAGCTATTCTACCATGAAGGCCTGATTCACACAGTCTCCTCTTAACAGTTGTTCTAGAGATGTGTCTGCTGCTAGAACTCTGTGTGGCATTGACCTGGTCTCTAGTCTGAGCTGCTGTTAACCTGCCATTTCTGAGGCCGGTGACTCGGATGAACTGATCCTCCTCAGCAGAGGTGACTCTTGGTCTTCCTTTCCTGGGGCGGTCCTCATGTGAGCCACTTTCTTTGTAGAGCTTGATGGTTTTTGCGACTGCACTTGGGGACACTTTCAAAGTTTTCCCAGTTTTTGGGACTGACTGACCTTCATTTCTTAAAGTAATGATGGCCACTCGTTTTTCTTTACTTAGCTGCTTTTTTCTGCCATAATCCAAATTCTAACAGTCTATTCAGCAGGACTATCAGCTGTGTCTCCACCTGACTTCTGATGGTCCCAACCCCATTTATAAGGCCAGAAATCCCCCTGATTAAACCTGACAGGGCTCACCTGTGAAGTGGAGACCATTTCAGGTGACGACCTCTTGAAGCTCATCAAGAGGATGCAGAGTGTGTGGAGCAGTAATCAGAGCAAAAGGTGGCTACTTTGAAGAAACTACAATATAAAGCGTATTTTCAGTTGTTTTACACTTTTTTGTTAAGTACATATTTCCACATGTGTTAATTCATAGTTTTGATGCCTTCAGTGTGAATCTACAATGTCAATAGTCATGAAAAGAAAGAAAACTCATTGAATGAGAAGGTGTGTCCAAACTTTTGGTCTGTACTGTACATACAGACATACATACATACATACATACATACATACATACATACATGTAAGTCTGCTCTGCTTGGAATACCTTTGAATATTTCTCACCGAAGCACAAACGATGGTATTGAGCAGCGCCCTTGCTGGCGAATCTTTACTTCTTTATGGGATAATCTCTGTGTGATGGCAGCTACAGTAAATATAACTGGCTGTTAATAGTGTAACTAACCATATGCACCGCTTCACTTTCCGTATTATCCAAAAAGCAAAGAACAATTCAGAATGTGAAATCAATGAATCTGACTTTTTAGGGTGACAAAGATTTCCTCGGTCGATTAGTCATTTTTATGCTTTTTTTTTCTGCTGAATGACTTTAGAAACACATCTCTGGTAATTGCAAGATTTGAAGTGCTGCTTTTGTGTGATCCTGTACAGATCTGTAGATTAAATCAACTAAAACTGTTGAGTCGACTGCGATATCTTGGGTCGAGGACAGCTTTTGGGTCAAGTCACCACAAGACTGAAAGATTAACATCTGCTTTTTAAAGCATGCTCTGTTTTATAAAACGGTAGTTTCCTGTCAGTAGCAGCAGGGTGACTGTGTACTCGGCTCGAAGCTGCACGTTTGTTGCTTCATGCTGGAGAAAGCATATACCGTATACACAGCTACTGTATCTAGACTTCCTCTGAACAACCAAGGTGTAAAGAGTGATGCATAGACTATGAATCACTAGAAAGATGTTGATCTATTTATTCAAACCAACTGGCTCCTGCCTCTGTGAAAGCATACTAATAAATCCGCTCACAGTACACCACCTTAGCCAACAGAGTATTACCTTTACAGTTTCCTTAAAAACTTCACTGTTGTAATGTATAAACAGCTTTAAAGTTAGCAGAAGTCACAAATATGTCCTTCTTTGACCCGGTGGCCGTAAACGCTCGACACAGAAAAAAGCTGAAAACGTTGTCTGCCAGGAGAACGGGAGGCGAGAGAGACGGCGAGTCCGAGCTGGATCATGACGCCCAGCATACGGGTCTGTCTGATAGAAATCTGCAATCAAAACGCAGAGATCTGATCAGAAACCAATCTGCTGACCATTTACAGGCTGTGCATCAGTTACTTGTCAAATCAACTATTTTACCTGACCTATGTTCCTTGAATAAGCAGCATTATATAATGGGACCAGTCTATTTATCTGGGGCAGCAGTGACCGTCCCCAACGCTCGGTGCACTTACTGATGTCTCGGTGCACGGCTAAGTGCTCAGGCCCATTCCACGTCCACACATCGCTGTACGTTAATGTGGGGTCGACAGGTCCCGCTCACTCGGTGCTCAATAACGCTTCAGCTCTGCTGGACGCTGAAAACTTTAATCATCTACCAGCATCCCTCTGTCTCTCAGCATCCTGGAGATCTCAGGCTCATTTGATAAAACAGATTTCCAAACATTAAATCACTGATTCAACCCATCAGTTATGTAATGATAGTGAGCACCATATGATCATATCACCAATAAACCTTCACAAGTCTTTATTAATTACTTTACCAAAAAAGCTCCTGGAGCCAGTCGTCGCTGCCAAGGCAGCGTCTTCCTCTGCCCTCTGCCAGCCGGATCAGATCCCAGATGGGCGTCGGAAACCACACACTCGTTACGCAGTTTATTAATGCACATTTAGCCTGTGCTGTTTGTTAGAGGAGGAAAGGTAGCAGAGGGAGAGGGGTGGAGAAGGAAAGAGGAGGGAGTGGAGGCATGTCTACCGTTTCAAAGAGCAGGAGTAAGAGGAGGAGCAGAGAAAGGAGGGTGACCTTAAAACGCCGTTCGAGTCTCAGCGCTGCAGAGATTTTACTGAACGTTTGTAGCAAACACACACAGGCTGCCATTTATTTCAGTAATTCAGTATTTTACCGAGCAGCAGCAGAATGGAAGTGATGAGACTGTTGGGTTTGAAGTTGATGTTGTCATGTTGTCAGCTGTATCACATTTGTTTGATCAGATTCTTTTGGACGCACCAGAAACATCCTGAGTGTTTCTCTGGTTTTACCGTAGTAACGTTACTACCGGTAGAACGGGCGTGGCACGTTGAACAGTGGATCGGAGCGGGTTTGTGGGTCATGCAGCCCAGTGATTCCCAGTGATTCCAGTGATTCCCAGTGATTCTAGTGATTCCCAGTGATTCTAGTGATTCCAGTGATTCCTGTGATTCCCGTGATTCCCAGTGATTCCCAGTGATTCTAGTGATTCCAGTGATTCCCAGTGATTCCCAGTGATTCCCAGTGATTCTAGTGATTCCCCAGTGATTCCCAGTGATTCCCCAGTGATTCCAGTGATTCCCAGTGATTCCAGTGATTCCCAGTGATTCCTGTGATTCCCAGTGATTCCCGTGATTCCCAGTGATTCTAGTGATTCCAGTGATTCCAGTGATTCTAGTGATTCCAGTGATTCCCAGTGATTTCAATGATTCCCAGTGATTCCAGTGATTCCCAGTGATTCTAGTGATTCCCAGTGATTCTAGTGAGTCTAGTGATTCCAGTGATTCCCAGTGATTCCAGTGATTCTAGTGATTCCCAGTGATTCTAGTGATTCCAGTGATTCCAATGATTCCAGTGATTCCCAGTGATTCTAGTGATTCCCAGTGATTCTAGTGATTCCAGTGATTCCCAGTGATTCTAGTGATTCCCAGTGATTCTAGTGATTCCCAGTGATTCTAGTGATTCCCAGTGATTCCCAGTGATTCTAGTGATTCTAGTGATTCCCAGTGATTCCCAGTGATTCTAGTGATTCCAGTGATTCCCAGTGATTCCCAGTGATTCTAGTGATTCCCAGTGATTCATGTGATTTCAGTGATTCTAGTGATTCCAGTGATTCCCAGTGATTTCAATGATTCCCAGTGATTCCCAGTGATTCCAGTGATTCCCAGTGATTTCAATGATTCCCAGTGATTCCCAGTGATTCCAGTGATTCTAGTGATTCCAGTGATTCCCAGTGATTCCAGTGATTCCAGTGATTCCCAGTGATTCCAATGATTCCAATGATTCCCAGTGATTCCAATGATTCCAGTGATTCCCAGTGATTCCAGTGATTCCCGTGATTCCCAGTGATTCCAGTGATTCTAGTGATTCCAGTGATTCCCAGTGATTCCCGTGATTCCCAGTGATTCCAGTGATTCCCGTGATTCCCAGTGATTCCAGTGATTCTAGTGATTCCAGTGATTCCCAGTGATTCCCGTGATTCCCAGTGATTCCCAGTGATTCCAGTGATTCCCAGTGATTCCAGTGATTCCAGTGATTCCCAGTGATTTTAGAACAGTACTTTTGCCTGGATGCACATTCCCAGTAAGGACGGCCTCTGAACGAGGCGAACGGCGTTACCACTAGATGTCACCAAATCCTTCACACTGTCCCTTTAATGTTGGTTTCCTTTCAGAGTGGAGCATTAAGCCTTTAAGTTACCAGAATTGTAGTTACTACTTAATTAATTACTGAATATGTTGAAATTTTTCTGTGAGTTTCTACAAATGGCCATTTTGCTTATGGAAACTTTGAACTTGTTGTACTTGTTATATTAGTTGTGAGTGTTTGCATTTGAGTGAACTGGTATATGTATGCACCTGTTATGATGTTCTCCAAAATTTCATTCCATGGTTTATTGACTGGAAGATAGATTCCAGTGAACAATAAAACCCCTGATGAACCACTAATCACCACCAATAAAACTCTCGATAAACTCTATGTACAGTAAATATGAGAGTTTGGATGGCAGGAAATGTGTTTTTGTAAAGTAGTTTTATAATTATGGTGTTGTGTCCATGTTGCTACGAGTTACAATAAAAACAATGTTCCACATATCTTCTTGGCTTAGATTGTTGTTGTGAGATTGTTGCGTATTACTAGGGCTGCCCCTCGTAGTCGATTGGTCGACTCAGATTTGTTGTGTTGATTGGTTTGATTTGTTGCATATTCATGCTGAATGACTTATGAGCACATCTCCAGTAAACACAAGATTTAAAGTGGTGCTTTGGTGTTTTACAGATCTGTTAGGGGCATCTTTTGGCAGAAATGGAGTATAATATTAATAACTGTGTTTCTTAAGTGTATAATCATCAATATACAACAAGAATTGTCATGTTTTTGTTACCTTGGAATGAGCCCTTTATATCTGCGTAGGGAGGTGGTACTCTACCCACAGCCTGCTGCCATGGATCTAATAAAAATAAACCCAACGCTGGCTCTAGATGGGGCCTTTCACGTTTACACCGTCGGCCACCGTGGTTCTCCGATATGCCTCCTATATGCCTCCTATATGCCTCCTATATGCCTCCTATATGCCTCCTATATGCCTGGCACACTGAACTTTCAATTGGCTGCAATTTGCAACTTCACCACTAGATGCCACCAATCCTTCACACTGTACCTTTGAATAAATTAATGAGTTTGTCAACTAAGATTGTCTTCGGTCAAGGACAGCTCTACATTTTACTAATTTGCAATAATTGAGAGGGAGTTTATTTTTAAGGAAATTTTCTCACAGCAAAAAGAAATGAATCAGTGGTACTGTCGAGTTTTAAGTAATGCTTTGTGAATATTCTGATAATGTTTTCATCATTACTTTATCTACACTAGTAAACATGATCCGGTCTGTGCCTCTGTAGCGGTTAGACAACATCAGGTGACCATCGCCAGAGGAGAAGATGGGAACAAAGAGTACTGGCCCAAATAAAAAGGAGAACAAGAGTGAGAGAATTGAACAATAGCTCTGTACATTACACCCATAAGTGAATAAAGTAGAAAATACACTATCAGAGAAAAGGATTACACTGGTATTATGACTAACCCTTCTGCTATATTAACAAGCGAAGAACTCACTGTCAATTCCCATTGACCCAAGAGTCCCCACTAACTTGGCCTCGATGCAGGATTACATAAAGGATTCAAATCCAGGCATTGAGAGAGGAGATTTAGGAACAGCTAACGCCAACGCTATCTGAATCATCAAAAATATGGGATTAGTGTTTGATGGCTCAGTTTCCTGATGATGCATTTTAAGAGGGACAAAATACACACACACACACACACACACACACACACACACACACACACACACACACACACACCGCCTTAGTTGTTTTGCTTGTTGGGAAAGCATCCAGGCGTTTGTTCGGCTTTGTGATGGGAACTGCAGCAGGAGACGAGCCGAACTGGGATAAATGAGGTTATTGTGGAACAGTAGTCCTTGTTGGAGACGGCGGTCCGTCTGAACATGAGTGACAGGAGAGCTCACCAATCAGACAAACCTTTTCTCATCCCATGTGCTCTTTGCATGTGCAGTATCTTTGCTCTACCATTTAATGGCAAAACCCTTCATACTGTAAATGAAAACTCTAATCCTTAATACGTTTTGCAAAATTACATTTACTGTAACGTGAAATTTGCTGATTTCAAATAAGGACTTGAAAACGACCCAGAAATGCAGTTAATCTGACCCAGAAAGCTGTATAAATAGATCCATGCTGTACTTTGGAAAGTTTGGCTAAACTAGAAATGCAGATTATGTAGTGATTTTTGTTTTTGCAGATTTAGAATGACCCTGTCTGCAGCAGAGGCCAAGTTATAAAGCTAGTCCAGGTCCAGTGTGTCAGAGTTCCCTCCCTGTCTCAGAGCAAACAACAGTACTCTGGCTGGGTGCATCATTGTCATCGCAGCTCGCTATTCAGAATATGAATCGAAGAATATTTTCCAGGTCTTGTGGTCTGTCGCCGGACGGATCCTGTTCACTTGCAGCTGTTCCCCAGCCTGAACATTTCGTACTACATCAGCCAAGTCATCCCACCTGTTAACCTATCATGTGTACTCCGAAACACACGCACACACATACACACAGGGGAAACCAGAAGAAATCCGGCTGACGGGGACAATGAAGGGTGGTGCTGGTGGCAGCCATCGGTGCCAGAACGGTTGCGCAACAGTGACTGTATAGCATCTGTTGATTTGCTGACACATTCTGCTAGACAGCCTCTTCATGGCTGATTTTCTGAGTAGATCTATGGAGTCAGACACACATCCACACACTAAGTTCTCCTGTTGGACCGTTCCGTGTTGAAATGTCAGGTAACCAGTGGGGGTTTTAATGTTTTGCTCAGTGGTGGTTTCTCTCTATCACATTCTCATGACTTTTTTTATGCATGAATCTTTCAGCGCCCTCATAGATATACACAGAAAAGGTGACATTCATTTTGTCACCCTGTCCAAAACACTACAGAACCTCTGAAGACCGTCTGCCAGGCAGCGCTGTGAAAACAGCAGCCTGTTCTGTGAGCGCCGTCACCATGAAGAAATCAAACCAGAGCAGTAGCACATCACACCGACCTCACAGCACAATAGCAATGACTACAATATCCGCCACGCTGCTTCTGATGAGGTCAAGGTCCCTGATCTTCTTGCTTTTCATGCTCCTCAGAAAGGACTTGCACAAAAAATGTGTGTGTGCAGTGTGTCCAATATGCCTGTATGGCAAATATCACTGTGCATACTGCAGTGTGTGTGTAGGTGGCATAGTCTGGGAGTCCATCTGTCCAAGAGGCCTCGGTGCATCTGGAGAGTGACAATGCTGAGACCTGTAGCTTAAAGTCATCATAACTAAACAATCAGCTATGACATATTATTATTGGTCCTAAACCCAACGTGTGCCTGTTTAGTTCAAGCAGTCACTAGTAAGGCAAGCCTCCGGTCTTCACAGAGACTAGTTCAGTTCCCGCTCAGAGCGCATGCCCATCCATAACAGGACAATAGCTTGGCCTCCAGAAGTGCTTACAAATGTTAAGAACGGCAGTATGGCTGTCTCCAGTCGCCAAATGTGAAGTTGATTGGATGAACAGTTCTTGAGATATGCGACGGGCAGTCACACACTGTGCATATGCACACAGACAAAATCCTTCCTTTAATACTCAGGTGATGCTGCTACAGCGCCACCTATTGGCCACATCGTACCAAATGCATCATGGTCGCTCAGACATCATATCTCCACCAAATGTGGTGCCAACAGCACAAAGCGTTGAGATTTGTTTGTAATGTAAGCCTATAGCAACACTGTAAGGACCATCAGCCATTTCAAAAACTAACCTTTTACAAATTTAGTGATGATTTCTCAAAATATGTAGGAGGAGTAGCAGCAAAAAATCTGATTTGGACAAAATTCAAAATGGTGGTAAATCAATATAGACACAAATGTGCATGGCTTATATGGAAAGATTCGTCTGGACCCACAGATCCAGGAAATATCAAACAGCATTTGGTTTCTGAGAGCGAAGGTTCATAAGTTACCGGCCAAAATGTAAAGTTCATTGTTGTAGCGCCACGTTCAACACTGAGCTCCTGTGGGGCCCCGGCAACCTGCCAGGTGTGATCGGATGAGCGGTTCTTGAGGTTCAGGACGGACTGACAGACAGACGGACAGACAGACTCCTTGCTTTATATTATAGCCTGTGAACATCCGGTTACAGCTTTCAAGATGCTGATCGTAATGTTGCCACTTTGGTTTTGGACAAACTGAGTTTCTTCTGGAGTATATTTATTTTGTTTACATGCAGGATTTTTTGTTGTTTTTGTCAGCTTGTGTACAAACCTGTGTGTGTCTGTGTGGTTAAGCTGCCTTTCCCCATGAGCCACCCGTGAGACATGTAGACCACACTGGTCTGATCCCAAGTGGCACTCTTCCCATCTTAACACTAATTCACTCCAGCAAACGCTGTCCAAACACAAGCCTGTACACCACCAACTCCAGGGCACAGATCCCACTTCTGAACTCATCTCTGTCCTCTGCTAGTAGCTCTCGATGGTAATTGATTATGTCCCATTAGAATTAATGTGAAACAGGCAAATACCTGAGACATCCTCTTGAAGAGAACAGAGAAAATAGCGCCTGATGACTTATGTAGCTTTCTATATATTTTTTATACATTTGGCGTCACCAGCTGCTGTCGACATGACTGTAAAGCTACTACAGTTACAACCAGGGAAAAGATAAAGTGTATTTTCAAAAATGAAATAAAAACTGAAGGGAATAAGAGCATACTCAACATATTAAATGCAATGTCCATATAGTTTGTCAAATTCAGTGTCCTACAAGCAGAATGTGGCTTGTAGGACACTGAACTTAAACCTTGAAGACAAACGAAGGACAGTGTGATGGATGAAGTATGGCTACACAGAGCTGGGTGCAGTTCTGGTTCTGACTGAACCAGGTTTCTGTGTGTGTGGAGGAGGGAGGGTGGGCATTAGTTGATGCTACCAGCATTTTACGACTCCACAGCACCTATTACACAGGAGGAGTCCGGAGGGAGATGGAGAGAGGATTTAGCTCTACACCAAGACATGAATTATGCAGTCGGGCCATCCAGACATGTAGCTGTGTATATCTTTTATAAATGCCTTACACAGGCAAAGCAAGTTTAGCCAACATTTCCTCCCGCCGCTCGGCGCTACGTGCCGAGAGAGAGTAAGAGAGAGAATGAAAGAAGAAAAAGGGAGGGAGGCTTCTCAACCGAAGCCTCTGGCACAGCCCATGATAAATAAACTGACATCCGCGAGTGATGCAGCAAAAAGAGTTCATTCCCTCCACACGACACTCGAAGGATTTAAAAATGAGACACGGGGTAGGACTCCCTCCCTCCCTGATCCCGAGTGAGTGTTTCTACAAGTCATAGAAGCATAAACAGGCCAAGGGGTACCATTTACGTGGATTTGCGGTGGACAAGGGGGTCGTCATCTTAAGCCCTGCAGATGGTGACCAATCAAAAGCACAAGTGGCCACTCATGTTTTTTCTTCAAGCATTATGTGATTTTTAAGGACAATTCAGCTCCACAAAGGACCAAAAGGCCTCTGTTCATCCAGGTGTCTTTGTACCGGCATGTGAAAAAGAGAGAAAGAGGAAAGTGAGGACCGGCGCCGAGTCGAGCTCCGGGCGAGGTTTCCTATCTGGTGTTTACAGAGCGTCTGATCAGAGGGATTACAATTACACAGGAACTGCTTAAGACTGCTGCTTTACTCAGCGTTATCAAACCTCCCACGCTCGCCATACGCTGACATCCAACAGCACGCACACTAACGCACACACACACACACACACACACACACACACACACACACACAACAAGTGGTAAATCTACACCCTCCTGGTATTTACAAGCACTTGCAGTAGCAACAGGTGACTAACCACGGGAGTTCATGGCAGTTTTTATTGGAAACGTTTCTTCAGGGATTACTGGCATCCAGACATTTCTAACAAGCGAGTCAAGCACATCAATTAGATATCCTTACATATAAGGCTGGATTTATAATGATGCCAGAGAATAACAGGACTGGATCCCAGTTCTGTACAGCTTGATTTATAGCATCTAATTTTACCCTTTAATAGCACCACTGTAACACTAGATGGATGGATCCTAAGTGTGTTTGCATTCTTTCTGTTGTGATGTTGGGCGACTCGTAGAGCTGCCGCTACATCCAGCTGACTTTAGTCTCGGAGACAGTTTTGCCAAAACCTACATTTTACAAGATCACATTTGAACACATCACGTCATGTAAAGAAATTCACCCAATACTCATTTTTATGGAGTCTGAAAGCATCATGATTTAATCGATGGCCCCTCCCATTACCATTTGCTGTTACATCAGTGCAGGACTGTGCTGCTTAACGGCCGCTACCAGCTAACCTCAACCATCTAACCTCAACCAGCTAACCACAACCAGCTAACCACAACCAGCTAACCTCAACCAGCTAACCTCAACCATCTAACCTCAAACAGCTAACCACAACCAGCTAACCTCAACCAGCTAACCTCAACCAGCTAACCTCAACCATCTAACCTCAACCAGCTAACCACAACCAGCTAACCTCAACTAGCTAACCTCAACTAGCTAACCTCAACCAGCTAACCTCAACCAGCTAACCACAACCAGCTAACCTCAACCAGCTAACCTCAACTAGCTAACCTCAACTAGCTAACCTCAACTAGCTAACCTCAGCCAGCTAACCTCAACCAGCTAACCACAACCAGCTAACCACAACCAGCTAACCTCAACTAGCTAACCACAACCAGCTACCCTGAACCAGCTAACCTCAACCAGCTAACCTCAACTAGCTAACCACAACCAGCTAACCACAACCAGCTAACCACAACCAGCTAACCACAACCAGCTAACCTCAACTAGCTAACCTCAGCCAGCTAACCTCAACCAGCTAACCACAACCAGCTAACCACAACCAGCTAACCTCAACTAGCTAACCACAACCAGCTACCCTGAACCAGCTAACCTCAACCAGCTAACCTCAACTAGCTAACCACAACCAGCTAACCACAACCAGCTAACCACAACCAGCTAACCTCAACCAGCTAACCTCAACCAGCTTTTATCCTGCCCATTTCAACATGGATTTATTGTTCACAAAGTGAACATCAGGAAAAATCCCCTGGACATTTATATTATTAACTTTCCCAACACCTTTTCTATCCACCACAACCACAACCACAACCACAACCTCCCAACCACAACCACAACCACAACCACACCCACCACAACCTCAACCAGCTAACCTCAACTAGCTAACCACAACCAGCTAACCTCAACCAGCTAACCACAACCAGCTAGCCTCAACCAGCTAACCACAACCAGCTAACCTCAACCAGCTAACCTCAACCAGCTAACCACAACCAGCTAACCTCAACCAGCTAACCACAACCAGCTAGCCTCAACCAGCTAACCACAACCAGCTAACCTCAACCAGCTAACCTCAACTAGTTAACCTCAACCAGCTAACCTCAACCAGCTAACCACAACCAGCTAACCTCAACCAGCTAACCTCAACTAGCTAACCACAACCAGCTAACCTCAACTAGTTAACCTCAACCAGCTAACCACAACCAGCTAACCACAACCAGCTAACCTCAACCAGCTAACCACAACCAGCTAACCACAACCAGCTAGCCTCAACCAGCTAACCTCAACCAGCTAACCTCAACCAGCTAACCTCAACTAGTTAACCTCAACTAGCTAACCTCAACTAGCTAACCTCAACCAGCTAACCACAACCAGCTAACCACAACCAGCTAACCACAACCAGCTAACCACAACCAGCTAACCTCAACTAGTTAACCTCAACCAGCTAACCTCAACCAGCTAACCTCAACCAGCTAACCTCAACCAGCTTTTATCCTGCCCATTTCAACATGGATTTATTGTTCACAAAGTGAACATCAGTGAAAAAATAGGGTGTGTCCCCTGGACATGTTGATATTGAGTTAACTGTGTCCCAAACACCTTTTCTATCAGCCATTACAGTACTTGCAGTACTGTAGTACTGTGATGTTTTCAGAATTTGGTATTGACAGTTTTCGTGATATTCCTGGCACCAACGTATAGTTGCACATCAGTTAGAGTCTAGCTATGGCAGCTATGTGCATCCTGTAGGCACTGTAGCGCTGCCCTAGCCCCTTAACTCACTACTATAAATCCAGCTTAAGTACAGTACATGTAGACTAAAACAAACCATAACTAAATGTATATCAGTGATGTGTAGCCATTCTTTCAGTCTTTTTGAGGCTCTTTGCCTCATTAAAGGTGCAGTGTGTAAGATCTGACAGCTCGGGTCATCTCTGCAACTATCAAGTAAATCAAGTGTGACACCTTTGGTCTAATCTGGCTCAGGAAGCAGAAAATTAGCTTAAACCTTACAGCTCAAACCTCAAACCTCTGGAGAAAGCTGGTGACATGACTAGAGACAGCAGGGTAAAGCTACGTTAGTGGGGTTGTCCCAGAAGCTATCTTTAACACAACACAACTTAATCCTAAACACCTGGAAAGACAGCCGCCGCCGCACTATTTATTGATGTCATGCGAGTGAATGGCAGCTACAGGGAGGGAGGGAGGGCGTGAGCTGTAGGAAAGGGCCAGTTGTTGATGATCCTCATGTGAAAATGGTTCTGTAACTGAAAACCGCTTGTTGCCCTGCCACACGCTTCCAGAGCAGTCTACACTGCGAGGCCAGGGGGCAGCTGGTGAACCACAGGTTTAGCTCCACTTTCATTTTTGTGTTTGACTTCTGTGTTTTCATTCATTTATTCGCTCATTGATTGGCTGCTGATGGATGAATGAGTAGCTGAAATACTTGCGATCTCTTCCACCTGCACACGGAGATTATTGTGTTCTTCCCTCATGAATGTGTGAAACAGCTGTTTGGGTGTTTGTGAACGGCTAACACCGACGAGCAGCAGCCAAGGCCACAAAACAATAAACTGCTTCACAGCGTAGCAGATAATAACCATGACAACATCCACGGCTGGAGAGGAGAAACGAGACCGAACGGCTGGCGTAGAAACACTGCGGCGGTACAGAAATGAGGCAGTCTTTCTCATGGGACATGGCCTATTAGCGTGGTCGATACCTGGTTAATGAGAGACAATTGTAACAATTAAGCATTAACATCATACTTATCTGCTCTGATGTCTGCATTGCTGAGTGAATAGTGAGTGGGCTTCACCCGCTGATTCCTGTCACAGCTGATGCTCTTCAAAACGCAGCCGCCCATCATTCAAAACAAGCAGTGAATCTGTATGCATGTCAGCATTCATATGCTGTCAACATGTCAGTGAGCAAAGTGTGTATACATCCTTGTCTATACATGCTAACTTGGATTTTGCACTGCTGGTCTGAGCCAAACGAGACGTCACTTCAGTAAACACTCCTGAAATAAAAGACGTGTTTGCCTATCGCTCCTCTGCAGTAGAAATCCTCGTCAACTACACTATGGTGTGTTAAATATTTGATGGCCATGTGTACGCAGCAAATGGCTATTTACAGCAAGCAAGGCTGGCTTGGCTCAGTCACTGCAAAGTGAATCTGTGCTGTATGTTATTAGAGATGGATTGTTGTACAGTTGCTGCCTCTCAGCCAGTCAGTTGACTGATTGTTTTGGTCTTAGTCCACTAAGATTCCTTTAGTTGATTAGTCATGTTTTATTCTTTCTCATGCTGAATGACTTATTTCCAAGAAACCTATCAGCACATCTCTGGTAGTAGCGATACCTGGGCTTTGGGCATTGACCAGTACCAAGTACCGATCCGATACCAGCGTTTAATCAATAAGCTGCATACCTCACTGTGTGGAATTATTCATTTGTGTTTAAGGCAACAGCAAGCTTAACTTAAACATTGCTTTCCTAACTTTGTAATGAATGTAACATAAATATGGATATAAATTTATTGAATTGCTACTCATTATTAAAATAAGAAACTGTACACCAGCAAACATCTTCAAAATTCAGTTCAGTTCAAATTCAGTACAGTTCAAGTGCAAACCTTTTAAATGCAGCAACAAATTGGTCAAAACTGAAACAGGAAGTCAATTTCCAGTATATAAAGTATATATAATGTATATAGTATATAAACATAGAACTGAGTTGAAGCGATCGGACCCATTCTCACCGATATCTGATCCAATCCGGTATCAGTGCATCCCTAATTAAAAGTGGTGCTGTTGTGTGATTCTGTGTGTGGAGAAACTGAGTTTTACAAGTCTGTCGAATCAACTAATCAGCTAGTCGGAAAAATTGTATGAGCGTTAGTCGACGAAGCGTTTGTTTTAGGACTAAGAGTTTCTCTGGGACAGCCCTAGATTGCAATGACTGCAAAAAGACAGAAATTGTATAAATGCCATTTTTAAAAATGTTGATTGCATGCTTGTGAAGGCCTGGAGCTCAAAAACAATAAGCTAAAACTAACAATAGTGGAAAAAAAATCCCTCTGCTTCTTTGATTTTTAATAAACTGATGAATTACTGCCCAGTCTGAACGCAAGGCAGCCATTCGGTCATAGGTCAGTTCATACTAACAACCCTGCCCTTTAGTTTTATCCCAAAACCAAGCAGCACACTGGAAAGAAACGCCACTCTGCTGCACTAGACGGACGGAAATGGCACTGAGGGAGGTTTTTGATACAGCATCCATTTCCTCATGTTATTACGGTTGTATTGCTGCAGGGCCAGATGTCCTATTCAACTGAGATGAAGAGATACTAAGAATAAACTCAATAACCTCAGTGCTTCGTAATATTACAGCATGCAACATAAAGGAGTGCAGCATTTGAAGTCATGCAGCATGCCTCATATCGCATGTGATGATCAGTAGCAGCAGCCAGAAATTGACCTCATCCATGACACATTATGCAGATCAGTGGAAGTCAATATCCACTCCAGGTCCACCATGATCAGGCTATGCTTCTGTTTTTGTACAGGCTTCAACAACAACCTCCCTGGTTTTACAGACCTTATACGTTACCCAGATACAGAAAGACATACTGTAGAAATACAAGTATTACTCCTCCGAAGGAGCAAACTAAACAACAGACCAACGTTTCCTCATACAGCGCCTCCAATGATAGCTTCATCTCAGTTTTTGTACATTGTCCAACCAATGTCCAGCATTAGTCTTTTCAAAATAAATGTCTGTCTTCACAGGAGACAGACGAGGAGGACTGCTTGGTTAGGTTTTGGAAAAGATTGTGGTTTTGGTTAAAATAACTATGAAGTGGTGTTAAGGACAGAAGTTAGGTGACAAACCAGTGTTTGGGATTAAATAAATACAGAGGTGGCGTTACTTATGAATGGAAGTTATGTGAAAAATAAATCAATGTTGACTCCTGGTTTCACACGGGACATGAACACCTATCTCCTGATCCAAAGTCTTGTGTTTTAACCCATCATCCACCCATCATCCACCCATCATCCACCCATCATCCACCCATCATCCACCCATCATCCACCCATCATCCACCCCTCCTCCCTACATGTTTTCACTCTTAATTCTTATCTTTTACTCTGTTTCATGATTACGTGGATTAAATAAATTTCGTGAGATATATACAAATTACAATGCATTCATTTTCCTAGGTATTTTTTTAATTTCTAGTTAGATTAACTGATGAAATTTGAAATAAGAGAGAAAAGGCCAGGCTTTCATATCACAGCTGTTTGTTGGTAATCTGGGATCATGGATCCATTAAATTGTTTTGGTAGAAGGTTGTTTTTTTCTGCCATCTCCTATGTGGAGGCTTTACAACACCAGCGTTATTAATGTCGGAGCAGTAGACCTTAGCTAGCAGTCGTGGACACACTCCCACTGGTGACATACGGTACATGGAGGAGCTTACAGGTGTACACATCATGCTCACCGACTTACAGCTGGAGCTCTCACAGTGTGTCAGGTTTAAATCGAATGTAGACTGGACTCGCCTTTGTCCTTCATATGACCTAAACACACACACACACACACACACACACACACACACACACACACACTCCATTATGGCTCGAGGCCATAAAACCCAGAGGGACCGTAGTTCAGTACATAAAGCACCTCTGGTCCAGCTCAATTCCCTTAACTGAACCTTTCCAGCGTAACTCTGATTACTAGGGTCCGTCAAAAAGCCATTAGGGTCAAGTAGCCACTCTACGCAGTGGCAGTCACTAGAAACACCTGAAAGTTGAAGAAGGGAAATTCAGGTGCAGTGGATTGTTAGCATGTATTATGATATAATATAGAGCAGATAGCAGGGTGAGCTTAACAGCAAGGTTTAGTAATGTAGGTTAGGAGAATAATCAACAAAGGGAGCAGCAGTGGTTTTCCATGACCTTTGCTGCTGCTGGCCTGCAGTTTCACTATCCACAGGGGATTGTGGGTAAAGCAGTTAGCGATGATGGGAGGTGTCTTTCAGGATAGCATCATTCTGAAGAGGAAGAGGCAGATATAGACGAGGGGAAAGATGAGGAGACCTGTAGAAGCCATTGCACTGACTGAGAGAGACTGAAAAACCAGATAGATTGCTGATTTATGGGTAAAACAGTCTTTGGTTAATGCAAATTACACCAAATATATAAGTATCATCAC
This sequence comes from Pterois miles, assembly GCA_947000775.1. Classification (NCBI taxonomy): domain Eukaryota; kingdom Metazoa; phylum Chordata; class Actinopteri; order Perciformes; family Scorpaenidae; genus Pterois; species Pterois miles. Next base: position 1,151,322 of record CAMQGK010000308.1, on the reverse strand, counting down.
TCCATCTACTGCACTGACACCAAATTCAGATTTGAAGAGCTTGTTATTTCGAAAGATTCAAAAAGGTCATGTTTCCTACAACAAATGACCACTGGCTGTAAAGAGGGCTAAATATAGCTCAGCCAGGCTCTGTAACCATAATGACCTACTTCCTTTTCTGACAAGTCGGAGAACACACTTATTTATCCCTTCATCTGTCACACCTCTGCACCTCCGGGGTCACCCTGAAGAAAAAAAAGCACCATAACCACGAGATAAGGAAATATCACAGGAGCAATCAGCACCACATCACTCCATCCATCATCATCCTCAGCAGGCCTCCTCCATTCCCTGCCCTCCGACCCATCCCATAAACAGGTGGAATGACGCCGTGCGAACATGGCAATCCGAGGCTGAGAGCAAGATGACAGCTTAGCGACCAAATCAACTCTTTAAATATATCTGGTTCTGCAACTCAGCACCTGACCACAACCTTGGGTTTGACAACTAAAATGGATGGTGGACTTTGACCGGTGGCACCCGGAGAGCTGAGTTCAACAACAGGCCGGAGGGTCTATGTGAGCTGATGAGATGGCTGCAGTTAGGCTTCCGACCCTGGGAAGGTATTCATGTATAGAGACAAGAACAGACGCAGTGTTTGACAGCCTGGTCTCCTCAAAATTACACTCCCCATAAAACGCAACTGCCATGGTTGTTATTTTCTGCCAGATTACATTTATATTTGACGTATCACAATTACGTTTAATCAAAGTCTGCATAGGAGGGGGTTGTGGGTAGGTGGTTCGGTCAAACGCACCTTCTTTAAGGAGGCTGGTGTTCGTATCTCATGTGAAACCAGAAGTAACATACTTATTTTTCCCCCAAACGTGATATTTTACTTAACCTAACCGGATCGTTTTGTCACCTAAACGTATTGACAAAGCACCACAAGGGATTAAAACACTCTGCTTTACACGTATGTAGAAATGTTGATATGAAACTTACTCTCGGTTCAGAAACGTTGAGATTCAATGCATCTGTGGTTTGCAGGAATGTAAATTGCCAACATTTTATTCTGGTGACTGTGTTGCGTATATGGAGCTGATGTTAACAATATGAAAATCAAAGCTTTATGCAGTCAAATGAGTTTTTATCAGTTTTTATAATGCATTTCCCTTTTCTGTCCCAGTTTGGAATAACTAAATCTCCCTGCACTGCAGTCATGGTCCCACTGTTAGACCAAGAGAAAACGTTTTTGGCGCCGTATATAAAGGCGTATACAAACGTCCCTCGTCAGCCTGTCGGTAAGACAGCAGTCACAACCAGTGACTTAGTGAAAGCCACTCTGGTTTGTTATACGGTCTCATCCTCTTCCTCCACTGCTATATGTCGTTCTCCATGAGAGACAGAAATAGAGAGAAGATGGATTTGATCAGGTCTCTGATCCTCATCTGACTCCACAATCACACATTTTTCATTGTCTGTGGAAGCAGCGACGAGGAAGATGTGTGCAGGTCTGCTGTGAACACCGGAGACAAGACTCATTAATGGAGGCAACAAGGGCCACTATAAAAACAACACTTCTTTCCGAACCCTTGAAATGTCTTGTCCTCCTGCCTACATGCTATAGGCTGTTTAAATTTGTCAAATAAAGAACAGAAAAACATGGCAATATACGTGAGAGGGATTTCTTTGTTTCTACAACATTCAAATGTGACTGTCCAGAAATAGCTTATTGTGAGCTCCATCCAGCTTAGCTCTCCGCTCATGAATAATTCAGCGAGCATTTTATAGGTGAGAATGAGCTCATCCACATATACTCCTACAGTGCTGCATCACAGGTGACAGAGATGCTAGAAAATAACACCCCACATATAGTCACATAAGTCCACAACCAACACAACAAGCACTCTGCATGTGCTGTATCGCATATGCTGCTGTTGACACATCTCCCCCATTTATAGACGCATGTTACCGTACTTGGACTGTACGTAGGCTAGCCTATAGCCTACATTATGACCTAGATGGGAGAAAGGGGGGCAGCAAGGAGACTTAAACACTTTTCTCTGTCTGCTGCCTCGGTGGAAGTGTGAGGCCCTCCTTCTCCGACACACTTTACTTCACATGCTAATGCCGCCCTGCCACCAGCGCCGTGACCATCTCGCCAGCCACGCCAGGCTCGGGCACAGAGCATGCTCATTAAAGGTGATGGCCCAACAACACGTGAGCCCGCATAAGGCAGAGCTTCATGGGAATGGCCTGCAGCAGTTTATAAAATGGGCTGAGCGCTGCAGGAGTCTGGATAGAGAAGATGAGAGTTAACTGATTTACAAGGTTAAATTGACCAGTGATATCATGATTTATATGTATGTATCTTGTCTTACTGTTTGATATATTCTGTATACCTATACTCATTACAGTTCAGACTGCTGTTATTGCATGTGTGTGTTTGTGAGGGGTCTTGCAGGCTCCTCAGGCTGGGGGAAGATGGAGGTCATGGTCAGCAGTTCCAGGTCCCTAAATGGGCTTTGTTATTGGACTCATTGTATAGACTGAATATTTCATCTGGCGCCTCCGTCAGGGGGCTTCAACATACCCCACAGTAGATGTTGCCAGACACACAGACAATGATGGGCCTGCATGTTTGACACACATCTGGCTAAGCCTGGGAATCGCCAGAGGCCCCAAGACATGATATTATCACAATATTTAACAAAGTTTAAGGTCAATTTAACTCATTGCGATTCTTATGTGCTCAGTCTTGCCACAAGATACACTGCAATTTATTATTTTTCAGCTGCAAATTATGCAGTTTGTCAGCATCTATTTTTAATAAAATGCAGTTTTCATTATTCATATCTTGAGGTCAGAGGTCAAGGGACTCCTTTGAAAATGGCCATGCCTTCGGCCAACTTTGGGGCGTTATTTCGTGTTCTTCCAAGCTTCGTGACTTGGTTGGTACCAGTGGATTTCTTAGGTTTTCTGGGCTCATATGATACCAGCATCTTCACTCTAGCTTGAAGACTGAGCCATACAACCTCTGAGAGACCGAAGAGCAGCCGGATTGTTAAGAGGTTAATAGTTTATATAATAAAAGCTTGGTACTTGATGCCTGTGTATCGATAAAATATCCCTATGCAACATACATCTACGCAATTCTCTATCATTTTTTTCACGCACCAACATCTGGCACTTGCAATCCTTTGTTCAAGTCAGACGATTCTCAGTGTACCTGTACTCTGATACCATCTCCACACGCATGAATAAATCAGTCAAGTCAAGAATCGACTTGTTGCATGCTCGGACTGTCGACTACCGAATCACCCTTTCAACAAGTTTGACTTGAAGTGGACTGAGTAACTGGGCTATAGTCTGATCTGGTCTAATGTGGGCCAGGTTGTTCTGGGTCTGTGTATTGACTGTCCCCTGCTCAGCCCTGCCACTCTGTACCCAGAGGGCCTGTTATTTTGGGAGCTCAGCTGAGAAGAGATGACAACATCATGGACTGTTTAAGCTGCTTACATTTCCTCAAGCACTCCCAGTGCACCCTGGGATCGACACCCCTTGTGTTGCTACTGTCACTGTTGCTCCACCATGCACCGATTGCATGTTAACAGGCATTGTGCTACATGTGCACACGCAAAGCATTCAGATCTGCACAGGCAAACACGTGATTAGAAAAAGCATACAACAGAGCATGAAGATGAATAAAAGCCCAATTTATCTCTGCTGTAGAGGCTCTTGTCCACAAGGACAATAGGCATGAAAAAGCCATCTAATCAAATAGCTGTTTGTGTTTCTCCAGGCATTATTTTACATTCAAATTTTAGCACTTTAATTTTACTTCAGTTCTGTGCAGTTATTACTGCTAACTCTCTGTCATGCAACCAGCCCTATACAAGAGCAGTGAAAACTTGTGGCCCAGGACCAACTCGTTTGCCAGCAGAGCAACATAAAACACAAACTCTAAGTGTTGCTGACGGAGGAAGAGGAGGAGTCAAGCGGCGCGTTATTCGTGTTAAGCGAGTAAGCTGAAGTGGACAAGCAGAAACCCTCTCTAAGAAGGGAGTACTAATGTGCAGCTATAAGTGTTGAAAAAGAGGTGAGTGTTGAGCAGAAAGGAAATGTAATGACAAAAAGCCAGAGGAGTTTTCTGAGGCTTATTGAAATGGGACTGTCACTGAAGCACTTAGAGAAAAGTCTTTGGACAGGGTAACATAAGGGATGATTAATTGTCTGTCCATCACTGGAGTAGACTTCAATAAGGTATTAGCTCTTAACTGCAGCTACCCTTCTCACTCCCAACGTGTCAAATACCATTTGGTAAGTGCCCCTGGTGATCGGAAACCGACGCACGGAGGCACCCTTTACAACGGTATGTGACAAACTGGACAAATAAATGTGTTGTAAATCCACCTGTGGCCTTATTCGATGGTTGGAGCATGTGACGTAGTGTTAATGGTGTGAAAGTCCACTCAGGGTGGGCGGAAAGGGTGGTGGATTGGTCAAACGAACACAAGACTTTCAACCACGAGGCTGGTGTTCATGTCCTGTGTGTGTAAGTAATATTGACTTATTACTCACATCAGTCTTAAGTCACGTGACTCATTAGCATCTTGAGTCCTGTGAGTCGCTAGTCAGTGAAGTTAATGTCAACCTCGACCGTTTCCTAATCATAACTAAGTGGTTGTGTTGCCTTAACCCAACTTCCTGTGAAAATGGAAGTTTATTTTGACAGAACACTGTGGATGTGACAAGCTTATATTGACACATCATCACTGGTCCGTCTGAAAGTAATACCAGAGGGGTACCCCATGCGCTGGCCTCCGATACCGAGCGGTACTGACCAAGCGGCGGTATCTGACGAGTTGAGAACGAGAACGTGTCGGCCAAAGCTGAAACTGAAACCTGCTGCAGTTCTGCACAGCTCCTACGTACTTTGTGAATGTGTGTAACCCCAGTCACCTGGCCAAATACTGCAAATAAGGATGCATTTTTTTTTTTTTAAACCTGCATGGCTGCACTAGGGAGCCAGACAGGGAGATCAGTCGCAGGTTATCTGTGCAGACAGTCATCAGCATTCAGACTGCTGCCGGCTCAGACAGCGTCCTGCAGCTCAGCACGCTTCAAAGCGAGGCAGAGAGAAGCCCTCCAGCCAGCCGAGTCACGTGAAGTAACCTCACAAGACCACATGAATGGGCTCTGCCATGCAAACCCTCCGCATACATACAGTCACAGTGCTCACAAAGCTCACGAAGGAGGATAATCGGACAGCCGTGGACAGGGAGTGGGTGCTGTTCACACGTGAGAAAACGCTCCCTGGCTTCAGCTTTGTCCCTTTACACACAGCTTACCGTCTAAAAAGGGCGAGTCACTGAGTGTCTAGGAAACCTTCTGTTCAGCATTCAAATGTTGTCCTGTTTTGATGCGAGTTATTCAGTTGTAGTAATCTCACAGGTGATGCTGTGTCTTGAATGACTGTGTAGATTATTCTGCGTGAGACCACATGCTGTGACTTCAACACATGAATGCATCTGCATGCAAATGTTGATTTATGTATTCAACACATCTGCATACACACGCATAGCCTTTACATTCTCCGATCATAGATTCAATCGGGCATGCACACACTCACACTTTGTTTCTAGTAATGTGTTCAGGATAAGCTAAAATGAGCTGACTGCCCTCCCTGTCCCTCCATGTTGGGTATTAGATGACACGAAGGAGCTCGCCCTGCACAGCCTCTCGCTACCCACACAGAGCAGATGGGAAAGCCATTAGCTCTGTAGACTACTAGCTCACACACACAACTCCTGCCTCAGAGGTTTGCTTTTACACACTCTGAGGTGAGGGTTCAAACACTGATCCTTCAAAATAAAAGCTAGGACTTCACTTTCCCCTGCTCTAATAGTCAGGCACGTGGTCAGCAGGGATAAGCTACTGACTACCCCGAACTTCCTTCTACTCTCAGCTCTCTTTCACGCCGTCATTTTTAACATCCACATCTAAAGGAAACAACAATTGCAAACACTCAAGTAACAAGTTTTGTGTTACAAAAGGTGACAGGAATGGCAGGCAACTAAAATGGACATATGCACATTTTGCTAATTGTTTGGTTGAGGAAATCAAACCACACAGAAAATGTCCATAGGTCCCAGGGTGAGAGTTGTGCTTCAGAGTGATAACCGTGATAGATTTGAGTATCAAACACTGATGGTACGTGTCCACAGGGGCATTTTTTTATCGCAAGGGATCATCTGGCTTCCCAGCGGTTCACACTTGATGGGCTGTCACTGACCAACGCTCGCTCTCGTGGGCTGCTGTCCCTGTCTTTCAATACAGAAACAACATGGCGGCTCATTGGGAAACTTTCTTCTCTGCTCTCACGAAAGTAGTTCACTGAAATGTGTTTCTGAAAACATTTTATGCGAGAAATAAGCTACGCAGTTGCTGAATCTTTCATTTTGGATTGACAACGCTTAATATAAAAGTTTCTCAGAGTTTCCAAAGGCAGAAAGTCGCATCAGATGCCTGTGAATTGTATAAAATATAGACTTTATGCTCATGAGGAGAGCAAGTGTGATGCTCCATCTCTTGAATTGTGCCACCAAGCTACGAGAATGCAATGAGTGGCTGCATATATAGACAATGAATGGGAAGTGTGGAAAGGACGGATGCTGTGAGCACCATCCCTCCTGGTTGACTTTACAATTAAAGGTGCTCTTCAGTGATGCTATCCAGAGCATCAATATAACATCAAACAACTATTTTCTATGTAAAGATATAGAGGAGTAATGTCTACCTGAGCAGGGAATGAAGTCGCTCTCCCTCTGTGTGTGTTGTAAGATAAGATAAGAGATAAGATATTCCTTTATTGGTCCGATCATGTTAATCTGAGCTTCTCTGATTTGATGCTGCCACTGTTACTGGTCTCATATGGCGGTTACAGCTGATAATGCTGTCCCAACCGATAGCGTTGCGCCCATCCTCTTGTTCCCCCCCAGGTTAACACTGTTAGCTCTGTCTGTTAGCCGCTGTCTCAGCTGTCACCATGTTGAGAGCTGCGTGGAGGCAATCGATACGCTCCCAATCTCATATGAACACCTTTAGTAGCTGTGAAACACTAAAACCATTAAATATAGCTTTATGTACATTATTATAACCCATCACAAAGAACTGCAGCTGTAGTCTGCTTGAATTAGTCCTGGATCCCACCACACGCCTGACAAGCGCGTGGCGGCGGCGTGATTCACTTGTCTGTTCACGCTGGCGGTGTGATTCACGCTGGCGGCGTGATTCACGGCTGCGTGATTCACGGCTGCGTGATTCACTTGTCGATTCACGCTGGCGGCGTGATTAACGCTGGCGGCGTGATTCACGGGGGCGTGATTCACGGCTGCGTGATTCACTTGTCTGTTCACGCTGGCGGCGTGATTCACTCGTCTGTTCACGCTGGCGCCGTGATTCACTTTATTTTAGACAGAGAAAGGCCAAGAAACATGTGCTTATTCGTAAATAATAGTAATAATCCACAATTAAAATCCCAGTTTATATTCATTCATGGAGCCCTGCAAGTCACTGCATGTCCTACAACACTGTCCTGCACATATTTCAGAATAAAAGCCTTGTGTTAACAAATGAAGGAGTTTTTCCCACAAAACGACTCAACTTTTTTTCATGTCCCTGACATTTCCTACAGATATAGACATCTAAAGCGTAGTTATGTGGCTGATATGTCAATATACAATCAAACGATCACTTTCACTGTCTGTTGCTGCCGTGAATCGCGGCTCGTAAAAGACGTTCAGCTGAGAGGCGGGCGATGTGAACTCTAACCTGTTAACATGGACGGGGAAATGAAAAACGGGTAACGCAGCCGCCACGCGCTCGTCAGGCTTGCGGTGGGTTCCAGGGCTTCGATTTACAGACGGGGCAGAAAAATGTTCATAGAAACCTCTGAAACCTCCCCTGAAACATAATCCACTTTTCCATTGCCGTCTGTGTGTTCAGTATGTTCCAGCCAGTCTTTAAATATGAGTAAATACACTGTTTTAGTGTGGTCGCATTATTGGCCTCCTCCAGCCCCGCCAGTATTTAGCCATATTTGGCAAAACTACGATCCTTTGCAACATACTGAGCAAACAGATGGACAGTGAAGAAATAGACTATGCTGCAGTGTGTTATGGGAGTTTTTATGAACATTTTATCATGTGTTATCTTGATCATTTTTCCACTGTGAAAACTTGCTGCCATGGGAATGCAACTGAATAACCACAGGCCACAGTTGCTGTTCGTATAAGTAAACTCTTTTAAGGCTTTTTGAAGCTCATGAGGCATAAGAGAAAAAAAAGACTGACTGGAGTATCAGCCTCTTACTCTAATTGTGTAATTGTTGTGAATAAGACTCAATGTGTAACAGCATAGCTCAGTTTCTCCCTAAACTCAGTGTCTGTGTTGTCTATAACCTCCACAGGAACCTTCAGAGCACCCACACAACTGCCTGTTAACAAGCCCAAACTGGCAGGACTCGCGACGTGTACCCCGGTTAGAAAGTCTGCCACCATCTTCGGGTCATTTTTCTTCCATTTTCCTACTTTGAACAGCCCTTCAATCAGCAGGCAGGGTGCCGTGACACAACTACTCATTAGTGAGCAGCAGTGGGCAAGCAGCGATCGCTTTGCAAAGACAAACAGCTTAATTAGTGGCGGTGCAGCTTTAATAAGTTCAGCTGAAAATAGTTTGGAAAAGCATAACATCACCGTTATTACTGTAATTATGTCTGGGCTAGATTTGGATTTCACATTTGGGGGGGGGGGTGGTAACTGTGATGGAGTAACCTCCATCACAGTTATTGTGATGGAGGTTTACTGAAGCTTTTACTGTATTTATGGTTTTTTCCTGGATGGTATCAACAAGCCAATGAGTGATGCAGCTGTTTATACTGTAATAGGATGTTCATGAGCTTTCAGTAATACGGCCTTCTTCTCCATACTTAGTGTACACAACCATCTAAGTGTGTGTTTGTGTGTGCGTGTGCATGTGTGTGTGTGTGTCTTGTACAATTGCAGTTTTTTATCCGTCTCAAAATCTGCTACAAACACACAGATGATGGAATAAAAACACTCCTATCTGCACCCGACACACCTGCACACACACACAGGTAAATACAGTATATTGTGTTCACCCGGCAGGATTTTCAGTTTTATTCAGAGCAGGATGAGCAGAGCTGGAGCCGCTGCCATCAAGTCAACAACAAACTAGGCATGTATTAACCGTTTCTCATTATTTTACTGTCCCTACTCTGTGAATTGTAGATAACCAGGGCCAGATTTAAGCAGAGCAAATTCACACTGCATCTTGCATTCAATTTGCGCTCCCAATCTGCTGGTAATTAGTGGCTAATTATTAAGGTAGCAGCTAATTAAGCAATCAGGGACTGGGACTGCCTTCTACCGTGCAGTTTCACTGGAGTGAATTCATCAAACTCAGCATAGAAGTTATAAATTAGTGAAGCTGCATATAGATGCAAATTAAGATTCAAACACATTTACATAGGTCACAGTTCAGTCGCACATAAGAAACACACATTTGGGCATTTATAACAAGATATAAGCATCCAAGACAGAGTCTCCAAACTGCAAGGTGTGCAGAGGTTGCAGAAGGAAGCAAAGGAAGAGGTGGTGCACTAGGTGAAAGGGACAGGTGCAAGTTACTCCAAAAACAACAGGAAGTTAGTGGTTGTAGTTTATCCTTCTCACTTTGCCCCCTCATCAACAGGCAGCAGTTCCAGGCAGCTGTAGTGGCTTTAACACAGCTTGTGAACCCAATTAAGGTACTTTCAAACCCTCAGCGTCTGCCACACTCATCTCTGATGTTCACTACCAACAACGGATCCATAAACCCCCTTAGAAATCGTAGAAGAAGAGATGAGTCCTAATAACTGCAGAACTTCACATTTTTAAGTTTTCTTCAGTATCAAAGTAATCCAGTGATGATTGGCTGTACATAAATGGCTTCAATGCAAACAGGAACTATAAAAAGCTAATCCTGCATACTTTTGTTGGTCTACAAATATCACCCTGGGAAGCCATTAGCTTCTGGGCTGATAAGCCTCTGGGAACCAGGGGCCATGTTTCTGGGGTTCTCTGGGGATATCTGGACCAAGACCTCCTCTTCTGTGTTGTGCTCTTTCTTTACATGTGAGATTGGAAGTGGAGTTGAGAGATGACGTGTATGACTGGACTGTTTCCCAATTAACCAATTTACGAGCTAATTGTAAACCAATATAGAGCTAAATAGTCGTCAGGCGATAGCCAGTGGGTTCCCAGATTACATTTCGGGGAGTGTGATCCACAACTTTTGCGCTCCATGTGGACTGTTTACCTGCATTCAACCAAAGCCTGCTCAAACGCGATTGGTCAATACTACTCACAAGGAAACCACAACGCTGCCGATGGCTACAGGTTCTATATGAATGCAGAATCTGTTTATAGAGATTAACAAATATAAGCTATAAAAAGTGGTGTGTAATTGTCTCGATTGAAAACCCCTGATCTGAGATAGCGAGGTTCACTGATATAGTAACTCACAAAAAACTAAATCCAAATACTGAACTACTGAACTCACAGTGTCTTTCAGTTATATTCATGTTAAAGTAAATTCAACAGGATTACAGATGCTTGTAATGTAATGAGGTGCCATTGAGTTTAATGAAGAAAAGCTGCTGAGCCAGCAGCCTGTCGTAGCGATTAGCATGTTGCAGTGTGTGTGTGTGTGTGTGTGTGTGTGTGTGTGTGTGTGTGTGTGTGTTGTATGGGTGGGTGGGTGGGTATTGCTGTGATGCTACAGCCAAGACAGGATGGAGACCTAGAGCCAAAAACAAGTGACCGGTAGAGCAACTCGCAATGAGACTGAGCAGCCATCTGTCCCTCAGAGCTGTACAGCATGGAGCGCTGAACGCCCACCCATATACACACACACACACACACACACACACACACACACACACACACACACACACACAGAATCCCCCGACACATTTTGCTGATGGCAATCCCCACACATTTTGCTGATGGCGCCTGTACATTTTTTGAGTAATTTGTTTGTTTGTTGTCTGTTTGTTTGTTTTCAGTTGTTTGCTGTGAGCATTAAGCTTTAACACTTCCTGAATCTCCAGAGGTGTTTGTTGCTCCAGATCTTACTCTGAACGTAGGTCATCAGGTGGGGTGTTATTATATATATTTAAAGTAGAAATATAAATTTTTTTTTTTTCTCCTGTTTTTATCTCTCACTTTTTTTTTTTTTTTTTTTTTTTTTTTTTTTTTTTTTTCCAGAGGGCCCCTTCTTTTTTTTTATATTAAAAAACTACCAAACCCATTTATTCCCACCATTTATTTTATCCCCCCTATTTTTGTGTGTATATATGTTCTCCCCCCCCCCCCCCCCCCCCCCCTTTATAGACATCCCCACTTTCTGATAGTCCCAGTCAGTCTGGATCAAGTCCTAGTCAAGTCAGCACTCTGACACACTGACAGCTGTTGTTGCCTGTTGGGCTGCAGTTTGTCATGTTCTGATTGGAGCAGATTGTTGATGCTAAAGTCAGAACCTGGGAGGGTTTCTGGTCAATATCTGCCATTGATTAGTGTTGATTTACAATAATAAATATATACATACATTTACACAAAGCAGCATATTTGTCCACTCCATGTTGATAGGAGTTTTAAGTACTTCATAAATCTCCATTACAATGTACAAAAATGTACAAGGTACATTTTGAACAGATAAAATAAAATAAACGTGTGATTCATTTGCAATTAGTTGAGATTAACTATCAATAATGCAATTAATCCTGATCAAATATTTCAACTGATTGACAGCCCTAATTATAGGAATGTTTGGCAGTGTACTACCAAAGTAAAGCATCGTCTTGGTTGATGCATTGGAGCCATTTTCTTCTGCACTGTAAAGGGTTGTTGGGGGACGGGTAGAGGATGCTTACAGAAAGGTCTCAGACCGCCAGCGGTTCAAAGAAATTATGCAATGAATGAAGTTCAGACGGACAAAAATATTATTTTTCACTTTCTTGTGTTTCACACCTAAACAGCCATGCAGGTGTTTTGTGTGTGTGTGTTTTTAAATGGCAGTGATGAGTGATTTTAGATGGAGTGTGAGGACTGCCTCCACACAGTGTTAGCAACACATTCTGTTCATCCTACCAAAAATGCTCACAGGGTCCAAATACATAAATACATAAATATTCTTAGCAGACACACAAGGTCACACAACATCATACCATCACACTGTTGGTGTGTAGGGAAGTAACGACGCTCACTGGGTTGGTATTTTTATAGAGGGCTGTTCAACTCAACACCTGATATCAAGAGCCACCGTGGAAATATCAAATGTTTGGCTTTTTATACGAAGATGTGCATGTGTGAGTGCATGCCAGTGTCTACAGATGTTCACATTTCATAAATTATTCAGTGTGATTGTGTTATGTTTTGAGTGCAGGTAAGATTACACCATATAATCTTGTCATCCGACTTATTGATTAGGGGACTAATGGTCACTTTTGCAACAAACATATGTACACGGCTGTGATGAGATACGCAGACTGTATATAGATCCATACATGCACAGCACAGACGACAAAGAAAAATGCTAAAGATAAAATCTGGGCTATAAACAAACACCAGACGCCGTCCATTCTGATCTACAGAGCACAGCCAAATACAGGCAGCCCTGCTAAATCCTGAGAACACACTGGCAGAAACACATGAACACAAACCCACATATAGACAGCTGTGCACTGTGTGAAAACCAGAACCATTTCAGACTCACGTTCAGGTTCTAACGGTTGCCTGGTACAAAGTCTTTGTGCTATGAATAGTACAACAAAGAAAAACGATTTAAAGTGTGTGTTGTTGTGTAAGGCCGGGATTTGAAACATGAAACACAGGGACACAGCATAAAGGTCAGAAATCCAAGGATTGGCTTTAACTATTGAGTATTACGCAGTACTTTATATAGACGTGGTGTACTGAGGCTCATCGGCTCTTTTGAAAAGACTACTCGCTGAAGAGTGGCATCGAACCAGACTGGAATCAGAAATGAAACTGCTGCAGTTACCGTAGAAGGTTTTAGTCAAGAGCAGATCAGGCAATTTACCATCGTCACCGTCTAAATTTCCCACTTTAACCTTTAAGCAAAGCTGAGGCGTTTTGTTGCCTGTAACCTTTTCATGTCGCTACAGCGCTGTTCATCTTCTTTATGGAGGCCAGTTCTGCTGTTATGGATCACTGTTAGATCACTGGCTGCCATCTCTCTCTCCCTCTCTCTCTCTCTCTCTCTCTCTCTCTCCTCCCCCCCCCCCCTCTCTCTCTCTCTCTCTCTCTCTCTCTCTCTCTCTCTCTCTCTCTCTCTCCTCTCTCTCCTCTCTCTCTCTCCTCTCCCTCCCCCCTCCCTCCCTCCCTCCCTCTCTCTCTCTCTCTCTCTCTCTCTCTCTCTCTCTCTCTCTCTCTCCTCCCCTCCCCTCTCTCTCTCTCTCTCTCTCTCTCTCTCTCTCTCTCTCTCCCTCTCTCCCTCTCTCTCTCTCTCTCTCTCTCCTCTCCCTCTCTCTCTCTCTCTCTCTCTCTCTCTCTCTCTCTCTCTCTCTCTCTCTCTCTCTCTCTCTCCCTCTCCCTCCCTCTCTCTCTCTCTCTCTCTCCTCCTCCCTCTCTCTCCCCCCTCTCTCCCTCCCTCTCTCCCTCTCTCTCTCTCTCTCCTCTCCCTCTCCCCCCTCCCCTCCCCCTCCCCCCCCCCCTCCCTCTCCCTCTCTCTCTCTCTCTCTCCCTCCCTCTCTCGCTCTCTCTCTCCTCTCCCTCCCCCCTCCCCTCCCCCCCCCCCTCCTCCTCTCTCTCTCTCTCTCTCTCCTCTCCCTCTCTCCCTCCCTCTCTCTCTACCTCCCTCCCCCCCTCCCTCTCTCCCTCTCTCTCTCTCCCCCCCCCCCCTCCTCCCCCCCCTCTCTCCCTCCCCTCCCCCCCTCTCTCCCTCCCTCTCTCCCTCTCTCTCTCTCCCTCCCTCCCTCTCTCTCTCTATCTGTACTGCCGTGGAGGCAGCGACTTGTCTCCTCTAATTACTGTGAAAATGATGTGATCATTCACCACACAGAATCTCTGATGACATCTGACAAAACAAAACAGAAAAATTGTCAGGTGGAAAACTGAAATCACGGTGCAGAGTATCTGAAGCTCCACTGACTGCCAGGTTAAGTTAAGGTTTTATGAAACTGCAGCACCAGTGTATCTTTAAAAAAATCATTCAAGGCCGTTTTTGCTTTAAGGACATCATTTGTACACCAAACAGTCTGTAGTGACTGCAGTGTTTGTTTTTATCCTTTGTTTAATTTATGTTGAGATCCAATTACCGTATTTTCCGGACTATACGGCGCAATTAAAATCCTTTAATTTTCTCAAAAATCGACAATGTGCCTTATAATACGGTGCAGCTTATATATGAATTCTGGTTGTGCTTACTGACTTACAGGGCGTCAAAAATCTGTCAAAATGTTTTATTATGAGTTTGGTAAGCTACGAAGCTGCACCGCTGGGTGGATTGTAGGAGCATTACGGTAAGACGCCTGGTGGAGTAATACTACTGACAGTAGTCAGGCGCCTGGTGGAGTAATACTACTGACAGTAGTCAGGCACCTGGCGGAGTAATACTACTGACAGTAGTCAGGCCCCTGGCAGAGTAATACTACTGACAGTAGTCAGGCCCCTGGCAGAGTAATACTACTGACAGTAGTCAGGCGCCTGGCGGAGTAATACTACTGACAGTAGTCAGGCCCCTGGCAGAGTAATACTACTGACAGTAGTCAGGCGCCTGGTGGAGTAATACTACTGACAGTAGTCAGGCCCCTGGCGGAGTAATACTACTGTTACTGTGCTTCGACAGATCGGCACCGTAACATTATCATGTGTGTATCAGGAGCCAAAATGGCAGCTGTGAAGAGACATGCTGACGAAGCAGATTTCCAGCTTCAGGCTATCAGTCAGCAGCAGAACATGAGAATAGAGCAGCGGAGAGAGAATTTAATATTAATGAATCAATGGTACGAAGTGGAGGAAGAAGAAGATGAGCTGCACCACGTAAAGAAGACCAACCAGAGTTTCTGAGGAAACAAAGAACAGTGGGTTATTCAGCAGAGAGCAGCAGGTAGAAGCGTCTCTACAGTTTCTATTCCACTCAAGGCAGCAGCAGTAGAGCTGGACATGAACATCAGCCACTTTCCAGGAGGAGAAACCAAGAGACCCAACAGCTTTTTCCACAACTCTCCGTCCCTGTTGATCTGAGACTCCATGCTGCCCATCTCACCGACACCGTCACAACCAAAGTGAAGAAAACTACTTCGGAGCTCGCCGTCATTCCGGGTGGATGAACTAAAGAACTCCAACCGCTAGATATCGGTGTCGACAGGTCGTTCAGAGTTAAACTGAGAGCTGCGTGGGAGCGTTGGATGACAGAAGGCCAACACACATTCACCAAGACAGGGAGGCAACGCCGGGCCAGTTCCTCCACTATCTGCCAATGGATCAGGAAGGCAGGAATCATCACTGAACAGCTAAGTAACAGCAACCAGACCGACTCGATAACGACCAGACTGACTCGATAACGACCAGACTGACTCGATAACGACCAGACCGACTCGATAACGACCAGACCGACTCGATAACGACCAGACTGACTCGATAACGACCAGACCGACTCGATAACGACCAGACCGACTCGATAACGACCAGACTGACTCGATAACGACCAGACTGACTCGATAATGACCACACGGATTCGGGCTGCTCGATGCCGAAGTTGCCCGACTGTTTAACTCAGACACTGATGATGAAGGATTTGATGGATCTGTGGACGAGGAATGAACTGGAAAAAACTGAAAGTCAGTGTATTGTTTTGTATTTTGTGTTCCAACTGAAAAATGTTGAGTAATTGAAGTTATTGAGTTGTTAAATTAATAGAATCAAGTTTGACTAATCTGACCGTTTTGTTTCGCTTATAATTCAGTGCATCTTATAGTCCGGTGCGTCTTATGGTCCGGAAAATACGGTATTCTCTCTCTATCCCTCTAATATAAATTGTATGGTAGCATATTTACATATCGTAAATATGCTCCACTCAGAGCTAGTGACGTAGAATAAAAAGTGAAACACTGCTCATGGTTGGCAGAGGGGGAGGTGGATGGGTCCAGCAAACACAGGACTTTCAACCTGGTGTTTGAGATTGGTGGGGTATTTTGCAAATGACATGATTTTAGTGGTATTTTTGACATCTGACGCGGATGTTACTGTTTCTGTGTTGTACTTAGTTTACGTACTTATTTTAAGGTCAGACATGGTGGTTTTCCTAAACCTATCTAAGGTATAACAAGTGGTTTTGTTGCCCCATGCTGGTACTGCACCTTTATACACCTGTAATATTCACACCTCAGCAAGGTAAAACATGACACTGATGCTATCCTCAGGTGGACGGGTGAATCTGTTACACACTGTGGTGTGGTCCTGGGGTTGGTCTGAAATGATATATTCACATAGATGCTGTATTTGGTTGTAGAGCTGTATATGAAAATATAATTGTTTTGTATCAACCCAAACATGAAGGATGAATATTAAAGGTCTTGGTCGGCAGAAATACCAATTTCATGCTGACAGCAGCATCAATAAATGAGGGTGCAGAGCTGCTACAAGACATTTAAGTCTTTGAGGAAAATGATTTGAATAAACTCTTCCTTTTGATTTTACAACACCACAAAGTACCACTATTGCTTTTGGTTTCTCCACACACATCATCACCAAACCCCAGATAACTCCCAACACATACCTCCAACCCCCCAACACATACCTCCAACCCCCCAACACATACCTCCAACCCCCCAACACATACCTCCAACCCCCCAACACATACCTCCAACCCCCAACACATACCTCCAACCCCCAACACATCCTCCAACCCCCCAACACATACCTCCACCCCCCCACCACCTCCACCAACACCTCCACCACCTCCACCAACCCCCCACCACCTCCACCAACCCCCCACCACCTCCACCACCTCCACCAACCCCCCACCACCTCCACCAACCCCCCACCACCTCCACCAACCCCCCCACCACCTCCACCAACCCCCCCACCACCTCCACCAACCCCCCACCACCTCCACCACCTCCACCAACCCCCCACCACCTCCACCCCCCCCCACCACCTCCACCAACCCCCCACCACCTCCACCACCTCCACCAACCCCCCCACCACCTCCACCAACCCCCCACCACTTCCACCAACCCCCCACCACCTCCACCAACACCTCCACCAACCCCCCCACCCTCCACCAACCCCCCCACCACCTCCACCAACCCCCCCACCACCTCCACCAACACCTCCACCTCCTCCACCAACCCCCCACCACCTCCACCAACCCCCCCACCACCTCCACCAACACCTCCACCACCTCCACCAACCCCCCACCACCTCCACCAACCCCCCACCACCTCCACCACCTCCACCAACACCTCCACCTCCTTCACCACCTCCTCCGCCTCCCAGGAGGAACGCCCATTTACACTTCCCTTCCTACCCTTTATTTTCTAATCAGGTGTGTCTCTCCATAAGGACTCTCTCTCCGGTGTGTGTGTGTGTGTGTGTGTGTGTGTGTGTGTGTGTGTGTGTGTGTGTGTGTGTGTGTGTGTGTGTGTGACGCCGTTCACAACGTTGCAGTCTGCAGCGCATCAACAGCTGCATGCTGGGAAGCCACCTTGGTACCCGCCCCCCATGACTGACGACTCCCGTGCTTATTGGGGCTTTGTTGCCGTGGCAGCGTCTCATTATGTAAATGATGTCTCCCTGATGAGAAGGAGGCAGTCGTGATGTTCACTCCAGACTGTGTAAAATTGGCTTCAGGGACCAGTGAAGGATTGCTGCTATATTTAGCGTTCGTCTTAACAATGTCTTTATTCGCCATTCTTTCTCACATCCACCAAACACAAGACGCCTCACATTTAACACTCACATCATCTTTTTCACACAGTGAGTACTAAAATATTACTAAAATGAACACACAAACGCATAAAGGCACATGCCCACATTTCATTTGAGAGGCTGACATTTACTACTTCATAGTGTGATTTTAGCCATCCACCATTGTATTTGGATTTCTTTTATCTTCTTCTCCCTGTTGAATATTTCGCTCTGAATGTATTAACCTTCCGTCCTCCGTGTCCTCATCAATGCTGAATGAATGAGCTTCCTCTGAGGAATAGTACTAATGGCTTTCTGCTATACATCATCTTTCATATTCTGGCTGAAGAGAAGCCGATACTAAGTGCCTCGGTCACTGCTGTCATTAAACACGGCCCAGAGATGTGAATCTGTACACTGCGGATATATGACTTTAAACTAGCAGTTATTTCTTTGTGCCCTTCTTAGCATCTATTATTCATAATAGTCTTTTAGCAGTCTTATGTCTTTAGATATTTGATCCACATCTAGGTTTAGTTTGTGTCGACCCATCCGACCCATCAGTCAAGATACCTGGAAGCTTTTATTTCCTGTATCGCCATACCTTCATTTTAATGAAACTGCTATTTTGAGTGAGTGACCCAGAGATCAATATGGTCAATATCATTAACCTCCAGAGTGCACACAGCTTGATGAAGGAAGGCGGAGGGGGGTTGGTCAAGACCTTCCATAATGAGCAATGACCCATACGTACAGTATAGCTTACTCTTCAGTGCTCAACCAGGGTTCCACATTAATCATGGCCTGATGGCCCAGAGTCACACAGAGTTTCTCTGTGGCCACCAACTATGCCCTGTAGGTAACCGTCACCAACTTTTATCAGGTCTCTTGAAGATGAGACTGCACGTCTCAATAAGATTACGGTGTCCTTGTCGACCCCAGCGAGCACCAGCACCAACGTTATTTGATTGCGTTGTTTCCTGTTGGAGTGTCCTAGCTGGCTGCGAGCGACGCAGCACTGCACCATTTTGAGTTGAACTTTTTTGTACTCTGTTAGTTAGTTAAACCTGTTGCTCGCTGCGAAAACACCACAATGGATGAGGAGCAGCTGATTAGTGGGCGGCACAGTCCTGCTTGGCTAAGTGCTAACAGCTAACGTTAACAGAGAACGGTTCCACTGAGGTACATCATGGTGCGTTCAGGCTTTGTTCTTTAAAAATGATGATGGGTGAAGGTAAATTATAACGTTATCATAGTAAATCATCACAGTAAAATGTTGTTTTGGCAAGAGTTTTCAATATTATTAGGCTTTTTGTTTAATGAAGTGTCAGTAAAGGCGGCTGTGCTGAGTTGCGTTAATTTTTTTTCTGTATTGTTTTTACATACAGTATGTTTTCATTTTAGCCACCAAATTTAGAGGCTTGATGGCCCATTGGGCCAGTGCTTTAAAGATATTAGTGTCTATCCCTGTAAACATGATCTCCTACATGATCAGCTTCCATGTATGCATATTTCTCATTGACAGCAACATTTTGGGGAAAACTTGATGTCACTGCAAGCATTCACTGCATGTGCTGTTGGATGTTTTCCTGCATTTTTTGCATGTGTTTAAGTTTGATTTTTGGAAAATGTTTCACAAAGCTTGTGGTCCTAATTAACACAATAAAATCTATGAATCACACTACCCTCACACATTTCAGGCCACTGTTTCCATTCCCACGTAACTTGATTTCTACAACAAAATAGTTGCATATGGATGCAATTTACAGGTGAGGAAAGAATAGGTGTCAACAACTGCTAAACTGCATGTGTCTGACAACTGAATAGCTCTGCTTTAAGTTTGTATCACAACTTTCCTTTAATAAATATTGATTCAAAACCAAACAATAAATACCAAAATGTAAATGCAGTTGTCAGCCAAGTACACCACCACAGTGTTGCTTAGAGAAATGCAATACAAAGGTACATTTAAACCCAAACCTGCTTTGCTCACTCTTCACCGTCAGTATAGAGATCATTTACTGCAGCTGCTGGCTGCCTCTTTGTTCCTGCTGGCTGTTAGCAAACAGTTTTTAAGAAGCATAGCTGGGTGTTTTTGACACTTAGTGCCATAGGTTACAACAAGCAATGCATCAGTCTTCAGGAAGCCATTACCAGCCTCCTTTAAGGTCAGCTCAGGACTTTGTCTTTGCTTTCCACACTCATGTTTCGTCTCATAGGCGGTGAGCGCTGCTGAGGTGGATCGCTCATGCGAGCTGATGTGATGCTCTGTTTGTAACTTGCATGTGAAATGAGCTGCAGGATTGTGGAAGAGCAAGAAGCAGGTAATCCTGTTAACTATTCTCTGCATGCATGCAGGCGAGATGGTGGTTTGCTGTTCTGGTGTCTTCTTAGTGAATCATCACTACGGAGACTACAGCCTTGCTCAACCTGCCAATCCCTCATCTGCATTCTGCTCAAACCAGACGCAATCATTTGCCCTTTCCATCAGCATGACTGCTGGCCAGTTAGAGTCCGTCTCCCAGGCCTGCTCTGTTCCAGCCTGTAGCTCCTGTTTATTACCACTGGTCCAGCCTTATCGCCTCCCTTTCTTACCTCGCCGTAATCCCCTTTATAATTTTCACCAACTTTAATTAGTTCATGTCCAGAGCAAGGATTAATCCTGAGCTTGATTTAAAATATATGAATCCAGCTGCAGGCCATAAACCCTGTGCACACTGCATGATTTTGACACCTTGACTCACAATTACTCCACTGGTGGCGCTCTAACCAGAAAATAAGATAAGATAAGATATTCCTTTATTAGTCTCACAGTGGAGAATGCCCCTCTCTTCACTCAACACTCAACCCGGTATCATGGGAAGGCGTATAAATAGCACGGCATTACACGGACATTCATCTTGTCATGAAGACGCATTTTGGCCTTTAGCCTCGCCACACATCATTTGCACATCACACAACTTAGGTTTAGGCAACAAAACCACTTGGATTAGGATTAGGAAAATAAGTAAGTAAAACACGTACAAAGACAACATAAAGTATCTTTGGAAAAAATGTCACAAACGTCACTAAGACGTGTGACGGCATAATTAGGTGGCTATGTTCACATTGGACCGCGTACAGGCTACATGGCATACAAATGACAAATGGTGTCAAAAGCAAGAAAGGTGTTTTTTGTATTTCACGCTAAATGCCTTGCTCGTTATTGTGGCATTTACACGCCTTTTGAGGCTGAATGGGTTTGGACGTTGGCAGCTTGTGGCTTCTACAGTGACCTGTGTGAGATACTGTAATTTCTTCTCTGACCTCTTCATGCCCTCAGAACCTCCAATAGCGCCCTGCAGTGCCGTACATGGTGTGTTGTAGTGGTAGTTTGACTGTGCATGAAAACCCTACTTTAAGTATAAGTTTGGGTTTCACTTTTATGTTTTTGAAATATGTTTTGCAAAACATTGTCGTCTGAAGCAACCCGATGAGGTTATGTTGAAGGACCGGGGTATTCAGCTCCAGTAGAAATGCATGCGGCACATACTGTACACAGTCTGAAAGTGAGCTCAGGCTGGTGTGAAGGCTTACAGCCAAATGACTCAGTGCTGCCACATGCTCAGTTGAACAGATGAGCTCTTTCCTTCATCTCAGATGGGCTAAAAGCATTTGATCTGCCCTGAGCCCATTAGCACTCAGAGTTGGATTGTCACACGCCTGGCAGTGGTATTGTATGGGGACGAATGGATTCAGTTTGCCGTTCGTCACCTCTTCACAGTGAGTGTAAGAAAGGAAACTCAACAGCCTCATGTCTTCAGAGCAGCAGCGGAAAGATAACGAAACTATGTTCTGCTGATGTCATCTTTGTCCAACTAAGTAGATAATCCAATGGACAATGTCCTCTGCGTCCTCGTCCCTGCACCAGATGAGGACTGCTAACCTCAACCTGGCTTTTAGCTATTAGCGTTTATATGAAAAGGTTAGTAGGTCCCATATAGCTGATGTCAGTGTAAAGCCTTATGTGACACAGTTTTGAATATGCAGTGAAAACCGCATTCATCCCACTCTGAAATATTTCAGTGTTGTGGCCCTTTGGAGAGACATCATTTATTGTTATCGGGCAGTTTGACACACATAACCACAATTACAGGGATTATCTTTAGATGGGATTATCTTCTGTAGCATAGAGTGCATTTCTGAAAGTAAAATTACAGTAATCCAAAAGCCACAGGTACTAGTTAATGCCAGACACACCTGTTTGTCAGAGGTGATGTGTACCATTATTTAGTTGAAAGAATTTAAGTGTAGAAATATTATCATCATGAGAAATGTCCAACATCATATAGATAATCTATATAGATCTATAGAGAATTAATATATTAGCGTGCCAAGTCAGTATTTGGCTGGAATCCACCTCAATGCTGGACACTAAACCTGTGAAACTAAACACATTGCATACAATAATTTCAAAATGATGTTTTGCGTACGTTTTTTTTTACATCATGAGTTTTAGCTAGGGATAGGCAATAATTTAATATAATAAATTATCATCTTTCTATGGAATCATATAGTGAAAAAATATCAACTATACCATCTAAATTGATAACAAACACTAACAATCAATAAATATCAATATCACTGTCTTTTTTCATATATAAGGCGCCCCAGATTATGAGGTGCATTGTCGACTTTTGGGAAAATTAAAGGATTTTAAGTGCTCCTTATAGTCCGGAAAATATGGTATACATCTCTGAAAATCTGATTAAATGAGAAACCTTTTAATTTATCACATGTTTAATTCACACAAGAGTATAAAGCTTTACCATGTGTTTATTTCATATAGACTATATTGAATTATCAGAAAACATACCATATCCTGATATATATTGTTACGAGATATGAAATTAGAGATGTTCTGATACCATTTTTTCCTTTCTGATACAGATTCTGATCCCTGAACTTATTGGCCAGTGCCGATCCGATTCCAGCGTGATCGACAAAACGTTGGCCTCACTCATATGAAATCTTTTTTGTAATTGCCAAACGGCTGACGTGTTCCTACCGTTATGGTTACACTCTCCATTAGCGCCACACTGTTGCTGTTTGCTATCATCACGTAACACATTACCTGTCGTCAGTCGCTCTTCGCTGCTCTGTCGGTGGAGAAGAAGATTTGAACAATTTCCAGTTGAACAAGACTGGCGTACGCTCTGATACCCGAGCCCACATTATCAGATGCATTTCCGATAGTTGTATTGGTATTGGAACAATTTTATATGAAATATCGTCTGTCAGAGTAGAGGATTCTGGCCATGTTGCCCAGCTCTAGTTTTAGCTTGGTATTAATGCTCCTCACAGCTCCAGTGCCACTAATACACACTTCTAGATGGCTGGTTTGTGAGATTACGTTAACACAGAACCACGTCTGCTGATGTGTCAGGGTATTTCCGTGTATTCAGCGCAGAGCCAGATGTTTTAACAGTCATGGCTATTTTGTTAATGAGGATTAAAGCTCTTCGGTCTCTCTGAGTGACAATATTTAGAGAGGCAGCCAGATGACGTGAGCGACTTAATGTCTACCAAAAAGAGTATTACCACATGACCACACTGAGAAAAGGAGAAAAGGGAACCAGTGATACCAGTGAATTAAACCCAGAGGCAATCATGTTCCAGTAGGTTATAAGGGGGCAGCTCACCTCAGAAGACATGCAGCTCTGTGGATTACTAGCAACAAGCCGACCAATGCACCAGAGCAGTCGGGTACTCAGAGATTTAAAGGGCAGGACACTTCTGGCAGTGATGACGTGAGACAGAGCGTGATTATTTCAGTCATTTAAGTCAAGAAAAATTAACAGGATGCAAAAGGTGTGTTGCCTGAACATGTTCACAGATATATTTCACCACTAACTGATCACTGACTGACCACTTCAGTGATGGGACTTGCTGTCGTACGTTAAATAACTTTACGTGTTTACTCTCAAAGAAACAAAATGCAACAAGCGGAGAAGCCAATGCTGCAGTCACAGGGCGCTCGCGTTGCTCAGAAACCCAAACTGACAGAGAAACTGAAGAGAGTGACTCTCAACATTCCCAAACAGCGATCAGCTTGCGAGTCAGCGATGGAGAGTGGCAGATCTCTGATGCGAGGTGAACCAGTTTCCTCTGGGCGATGTGGCCGGATCTGCGTCAGGACCAGGAAAGCATCTGACAGGCAACAACTCCCCCACCCTGACACCACGAATACTTCACAGGACATGTCCTCACAAACCCCGGCGTTGACAAACTGTTGTTGTTCTGTTGAATATATTGCTGGCAATTTAGAAATGACATTCAATTGAGTACAATAACTATATTTTGCCCACGTGAAGTTTTTGAGGTATTTTTCTGAATTACGTGCTTTTAAGGCCCTGCCAAGCCGACAGACGGACGTCCGGGCAGTTCGGGCCCGTCCGTGAGCGTCTGTCGGCATAGTTTTTTGCGGCGTGTCCTACACCGTCGGCTCTAGTCCGCTCGTGTCCGAGGCTTTTCGGCTGATTCTGTTCTGTTATGATCAAACAGCTGATAGCCAGACAGCGTCAGCTAGCATAGCCAGTTAGTTGAAAAGCTCCCAGCTGCGTCCCCAGAGCTGTACTTTAGTGATGTTTAGCTACATAACATTACACCTTGTGGAGACTCCCTCCCTTATACCGCTGCCAAGATGAGAGCATAACGTTACAGTGATCCGTTCTTTCAATCTGGAATAAACCAGCTGCCGCTAAGTTTGGAGACAGACAGACCGAGCAGAGGTACAAACAACGTTTGCGAAGCAATATCTGGCAAATTATTTCAATAAAATGAGCTGCTTTGACCATGTAGGTGGGAGGGAGGCTTGGTTGAAGTCGCTGGTTGCATGGGTCCTCACTCGGTCAGTGTAGTCCACTAGTGTGTCTCTCGCCAGGGACGACGACGCATTTAACTTATTGCAAAAATCCCCTCTGAGGCGAATAGAAACGCAGCCCAGGCTTGTCTTTGCGTTCTGGCTAACAGTGTTGTAAAAGCTGAGCTGTGATTCGCAGATAGTGGAGGGCAGCTTTGTTTTGCCCTCCAGGGGGGCATTCCCATAGGGCCGGGACGCCACATGAAAACTATGAATAGGCCTTCCTTAATTCATGTTCCATAACTTTTGCATCAGGATGTCATGATCTACTATGTTCAGATAGTCGTTGTGACAAATGGTAGTCCAAAAACTCACTAAGAAGGATATAAATGACTAAAAGCTTGAACTGAATTTTGTAATAGTATATTTGAGAAAAAAAAAAATTAAGCTGACCCTGTCAAATAGCAGGAAATCCCATGAACTGTTCAAGGTTCAAGATTTATTTGGAATCATTTTCCAAAGTCCCTGGGATTAAAACTTGAGGACCCCCCACATGAAAACCTTCACAGCACTACCAGATGAGCTCACACACACACACACACACACACACACACACACACACACACACACACACACACACACACACACACACACACACACACACACCAATGTGACTGTAGTGTGTATCCCTGCGACCTGTCAATGCTGTGCACTGTGGGATGTGTATATTGACTGCTGGTCACCACTAAAACTTGACTTATCAAACATTGTCAGTGTATTTTAATAGTTCTGTTTAACTAAACCTCCAGTAAAGTAGTTGAGTGTCATATTCATTCTGGCAGCAGTAAAGTAGTTGTGCCTGTAGTCTCTCTGCGCTGCAGATATCTTTTAAACATTCAGATGACAGACAGTGCAGATTCTGACAACAATGTCATAATTCAACAATGGCCAAATTCTCCCGCCACCACATGCTACTCCAATGAGCTTCTGAGATGGAAAGACTTTAACATCGCTGTAGACAGCGTGTGGTTTGGTTTTATGAGATTAGAGCAGGTGTCGGTGTTGTGGAGGATTGAGCTGCCTGCGTTTTGATTAATGAAGCAGCTCTGAGCTCCTCTCTGGGCATCTATTGATTCAGCTCCGTGGCTGGCCTCACGCTGAATTAATGGGCCTGCAGATATGCAGGACTTACGCCTTCTGCTCGGCCCGGGCCGGCAACGTGAAGCGGACATGAATCCACCGGCTGACACTCGCCCAACGGTGGAGTCTATCAGTGCCCTGCTCTGTGATGAAGTGTGAGGAGGGTGACAGTGAGCAGTGCAGTCAGACTTATTTGCTCTCAGTAATGTGGCATTCATGAACTATCTGCTAGAAATGCATACGGGGAAAGTGATCATGAAACTATACGTGTTGGCTTTCTTAAACTGAACACGATGGTGACGAGCAGATTAGATTAGATTAATGCCATGAGGCCAGACACTGAGAGGAAATGTGTGCATAAGCGATCAATGCAGCTCTGTTGATGTTCGTCCAGCTGAGTTTTCAGGCTCTGGAAAGTCGTAAAGCTGAGAGAGCATGTCGCGCTTCAACACGTCACTTTGTCTGCACAGCTTAGCTTCACAAGGACGAGGGCAGCGAACACAACGTGATTCACTGGGGGCGATACTGGAGATACTGGAGCTCAGCAACACACCACCTCCCTACCCCACCCTGTCTGTCTATCTGTCTGTCTGTCTGTCTGTCTGTCTGTCTGTCTGTCTGTCTGACTGTCTGACTGTCTGACTGACTGACTGACTGACTGACTGACTGACTGACTGTCTGTCTGTCTGTCTGACTGTCTGTCTGTCTGTCTGTCTGTCTGTCTGTTTTTTTTTTTTTTTTTTTTTTTTTCTTACTGACTGACTGACTGTCTGTCTGTCTGTCTGTCTGTCTGACTGACTGACTGTCTGTCTGTCTGTCTGTCTGTCTGTCTGTCTGTCTGACTGTCTGTCTGTCTGACTGTCCGTCTGACTGTCTGTCTGTCTGTCTGTCTGTCTGTCTTGAGATGCATAGTTTTAAATTGCACATTAGTTTTTTTATTTTTTATGATTACAACTGGGACCATCATCAGCCCAAAAAAAGCCCGTTAATAACACGATGAGGTGCAGGACAAGACGCCTTTCTTCTTTGGCGTGTCATTTCTACTTGTGGCGTAGAGTAAAAAGAGAAAAAGACCACTTATGGTGGGACTTAGTTATTTTACTTAGTTTACATACTTATCTAAAGCCACCCATGGTAACCAGTGGTATTGTTGCCTAAACCTACCTGTGGGTGGTACTGTAGTTTTAGTACACAACTTTGCTGAATACTCAGTCATGGCCCTCTGTGGTCTGTTATTTCTTTATGGCAGACTGTTACGATGTACAACAGACCGCTGCTATGGGTGGGGTTCTGAACTCCGACTCTGCCGGACCATTTTTACGTCAGGATATTGATTACTTATGTAAATAGTCACGTAATAAGTGGGATAAAGTAATGAGACCAGGTTGGAGAAAATATATTAATTCAATATAATTTTGTTTGGAGAGAAGTGACTCTTTCTGTTCTGCTTGTCCCTGTTTGGGGGCTTCTAAACCCCAAAGTCAGTCAGAGTTCAGGATCTGCTGTTATGGATTCTGATGAATCAGTAAACAGCT
The DNA here is from genome assembly GCA_947000775.1 of Pterois miles. NCBI lineage: Eukaryota > Metazoa > Chordata > Actinopteri > Perciformes > Scorpaenidae > Pterois > Pterois miles. The sequence continues at coordinate 1,123,828 of CAMQGK010000308.1, read as the reverse complement.
TGACTTGGGTAATCAGAGAGCTTGATACGGGGTAATTTAAATGAAAACCCTCATAACCACGTAGACACAAAGCTAATGTAATAATGATTAAATACTGTACATTCATATGTCATTTTAGCAGCGTGGTAAATCAGCAGAGATAGCTGAGACCCTAAAGGATGAGGGTAGATGAGAGGAAATGTGGGGTTTCACTTTACTTCTGAATAAGCCGGGCAGTCAGGAGCTTCTTCGGCCAACAGCTTGCAGAAAAAAAGGCTATGGAGATGGCAGGTGGTTCCGGCTTTAATGGACTGTTTCCCTAAAATAATTTGTGGGGCAGGTGGTTGCCAACGTTGGCAGGGTCAGCACTGATTTCCCCCGTGCGATTCCCTGCTGTTGTGCCATTCAAGTCTGTGATGGAGGACAGCTGGCACCAAGTGACCCTCTCAGTGATAGATAATGAACTGCAGAGCCACGCCAGCGCTTGGCTCTGTGCTGCTCGTCTATCAGACTAGACCACGCTTTGTTCAACAGTCTTGGTTAAAGGTGAAAGATGTTTTTTTATCTCATCGGAGAGTTTTGGAGATGTTGTTGCCCTAGAGCTTAAATGAGTCAGCCATTCACACATGCCATTGATTTCCAGCGGGAGATGAGAGGGAAAGTTGCTCTGGAGGTTAATCTAGAATTGATTCTTTTAAGCAGATTTTTTGTCTGCACAATATGAGCTGTCTCTATTCTGTGACGGCTGTTTTGTTTTAGCTTTATAAGTTAGTTTTTTTACACACATCCGTCATGTACATGAATCACATACAGAGAGAAGCGATGCCCTGTGCCAGGTTTCGCCGTTAGCTCTGCCGCCCCAGGGCAGATAAATCTAAAAAACATCTTTATGGGTTAAGGGTTCTTGCATTCAGAGCATGGATGGAGTAGAGTGAGGTAGAGTGACAATAAGGGGTTTCTGCATAGTTTCCAGAACAGAAGTGCTCGCCATCCTCTCAGGTCGGTGGTTCGATCCCCGGCTGCTCCGGTCACATGTCGATGTGTCCTTGAGCAAGACACTTAACCCCAAATTGCTCCTGAAGGCAGAGCCATCGGTGGGTGAATGAGTATTTAGATCAGATCCTGATGGGCAAAGTCGGCCATTAGCAGCCTCTGATATCAGTGTGTGAATGTGTGTGATAAGATACTAGATAAGTGCTACATGAATACAGGTCAGTTTACCATTTACCATCACTGCTGACATGTTATCACCCCTAAAGAGTCTCAGTGGGTCAAAGGGTTAATAATTGGCCTCTGAGCTGCTACATTTCTGGAGGACAATAACCCAAATGACGTATGTGGAATAAATATGAAGAACAACTGCAAAGTTTCTGCACACAGGCTATATTTAGTGTAGCTTACTCCAGTGCCGCCATTACTGTACTCTGTACCATTTATAGTAACATCAACAGGCCCATGTCATCACTGGTAGCAGTGCTGCCAAAGTAAGCCAATTAGGTTTATTGATTTGTTGTGAGCACCTTAAACAGAGCGGAAACCTGACCACAAGGGGATCCAATTCAATTTCTACACTATACTGTAAATAAGGTGGAAGGCTGCAGCGGGCAAGCTGCCACGGTGTAGTTCAGGTTGTGATTATATCGCACTCAGGATAACCCGGATTTATTCACTGACCATGGAAATATCTTTAGGTTGTCTGGATAAATCATGAATAATGATTCATTAAATCAAAGGATCTGATCTGATCGATGCGTGTGGAAATCAATTTAACCACCATGTGATTGATTTATTCTTTATTTTAATTTGTAATTGTTTAATATAAAAACGAGCGCCAACACAAAGGTGCAGTAACGCGTGTCCCTGTGCGTAAAGTGTCGCGCACATCCCCGCTGTCGATGGAGCAGGTTAGGTTCTCTATGGCAACCCTGTCTCCGCTCCGTATCCATGGCAATGGCTGGGCAGTTTACTTCTTCTTCTCTCTCTCTCTCTCTCTCTCTCTCTCTCTCTCTCTCTCTCTCTCTCTCTCTCTCTCTCTCTCTCTCTCTCTCTCTCTCTCAGAGCTGATTTAAGTCACAAAGCTGTGAGCTATGAGAGGAACTGCGCTGCGCTTCTTGATCGTACAGATGTGGTGAGAATGTGCGCGTCAGTATGCGGAGCGAGAGACACAAAGGGACATTTCAACAGGATGCCAGGGACACGGTGGGACATCACGGCCATCATTTCACCGTGGGGTGTTAACTGTTAATGTAGACATCACTGTTAATATCAAACTGGAGCCTGCTGGCAGCAACATCGCGGCTCTTCTTTGTCTAAGCGTCCGTTTTTGACGGTCACCAAGTCAGTGCAAGTAACGCATGTGATCTCAAAGCAACACATCGTGCAGCGTGTACGGGCCTGCAGCTCAGATCCACATGCACGGCGCTGCTGGGAATGCTCTGCACCCATCCAGTGGCTGCTATTGTTTCCAGTCTAACCTGAAAGGGTGATCTTGGAGCGCCGTGCAGGAGATGAATGCTTGCATGGTCGCGTTTAAAAAACAGTGATTTTAGCGGGTAAAGCAGTGTGTGCACGGCAAGGCTCGCCTCTTACCCTTGGAAGCATCCTTGTCTTCTTTAGGCTTCGCCACTTTTCCGCTCATAGATCCCAGTTTGGATGTGTAATTCCCGATTTAGACAAGAATCGAAATCCTTTTATCAGTTGTGGTCTGTCCTCAATGAAATCCTTACCACAGGTTCCAGGTGCTGAGATAAGGGCTCTGTGGAGAGAGAAATATTCATCAGAAATGTCAATAACAGCAGCGTTTTGGGCCATATGAGGAGACAATGGACCGTGGGAGCTACCCGAGACGCACATTGGATATCGGTGTAAACATCCAACCACAGGTGATAAATGAGCCCATATGGTTTCTGTAACAATCAGCCTGCTGAAGGTGCAGATCTCTGCGCAGCCTCCAGTGTCTTACCTTATCTCCTCCACGTTTTCTGCTACATCAACGTACATTGATGAAAGGAAACGCTCCCACCATCAATACCGTTATGTTGCATACAAAAATCACGACCTGCTCTGCTGTGACAAAGGAGAGGAGCGAAACGCTGAGAAACGAAGCGCGGGTTTCTTCCCCTGAACAGGTTTTCAGTCAACGCAGAGAAGAAAAAAATAGAGGTCAAAACACGAAGCGTCCTGTGTGCAAACCAGAGGAGAAATGTCATCCAGTGTCGCCGGAGCGAGCAGGTTTTGTAGTCTGAGGCTGCTCCTCTCTGCTCCTCTCAACGCTCGGCGGGCACAATCAACAGGATCCACGCCGTGAGAGCGCACAGCCGATTTGTTGTTGCTCGTTTTTAGCTCAGTGAAGCGGCACCGCTGAGGTGAAACCGACCCCCGTGCGTAAATGCATCCAGTGCGAGCCGCGCTGTCGACGCGGTGAAGAGCTAAAGCGGGAGGCTGCGCCGCTGCATGCTGGTCACCATCTTGCTGTTGCTCTCCGTCAGTCGTCTTTGCAGCGCGCTGCGTCATCCCATTCACATGCAGCCTGCGCATTTACCTCATGTATGATCAGAGGGGGTTTCTTTAACCATCAAATGCACGAGATGCCATTTATGGAGTATAATTCAGCAGCTAATTCATTTAGTGATTCCTGATATACATTTATTAGACAACACAGCTTGGCAAAATTGCATAAAAGCTAAATATTTCAGGACTACAGATGTGGCTCCAGCATCTGTTACACTCTTGAAAAACTTACACTGATAATTCAGGGAAATTGCTTACCTTTGAACAGGTAATAAATATGGAGATCTTTCATGGAGTTTCTCCATGTTTGCCTTGAATTTTGCTTATATAATGTACAGTACAGACCAAAAGTTTGGACACACCTCATTCAAAGAGTTTTCTTTATTTTCATGACTATTGACATTGTAGATTCACACTGAAGGCATCAAAACTATGAATTAACACGTGGAAATATGTACTTAACAAAAAAAGAGTGAAACAACTGAAAATATGTCTGATATTGTAGTTTCTTCAAAGTAGCCTCCTTTTGCTCTGATTACTGCTCCACACACTCTGCATCCTCTTGATGAGCTTCAAGAGGTCGTCACCTGAAATGGTCTCCAACAGTCTTGAAGGAGTTCCCAGAGATGCTGAGCACTTGTTGGCCTCTTTTGCACTTAGTAATGTATATATTGCTCTGTCAAGATGCAGGACTACGTAGCGCCTTGATGTGAATGGTCTTAAGTGGACCTTGTATGATTGAAGAACTGAAGGAGTTATATTAAAAACAAAATAAACACAGTAAATATTTCAATACAGATATTACATAATCTCCACAGGCCCTATAGTGACCAGGTGTCCCATTTTGAGGGACTGCACAGCGTTTTTATCCCTTGTCCCGTGTCCCACATTAATACTATGGCCCACTTAAAAAGTCAAACCACTGCAGGACAGACGCTTTTCTAAAATCTGGCTTTTATCCAGTGGCTGTGAAAAGCAGGGGCGGCCGTCATCATGTGGACGGCGTGCAGGTTAACCTGTTGTAGCGAGACGACGGCCAGCAGGGAAAAGACACAAGCTCTGCAGATCTAGTCAGAATATGTGGTGAATGAAATGCAGCTACAAGAAACACTGTTAAACTAACCTGGGGAAATTTGTGTTTGTTGGATTATTTCTCTGTTGTTACAATGCTAACTGTCACTGTATTTGACATCGTTGGGAAGCCTGTTTATTTACCTTCACAATGACGTCCAGCCTGTGAGGATCATGATTTTGTGGGATGAGCAGCACAGCTGATTATGTGGGAAGCTGAGTGAGATTCCCTGTCAATGCTGAACAGTGTATTCTGCTGTTGGTTGGAAAATTTTGTTTTAAAACCAAACTCCTCATCTTTGTCTGACATCAGGTGCCTGATTGGCAGCAAATCATCTGATGTCAAAATCATGTCAGAGAAGAGATGAGGAGTTTTGTCTTGAAACAACAGTTTTAACTGATCCAAAAAGAGGACTTTCCCAATGAACCGGATCACTCCGTCGTCCTGTGGTCTCGTCTTGTGATGCCTGACTGGCAGCAGCTGGAGGTCAAAGCAAGAGTCGGTACCAACAGCAGAATACACTGTTCAGCACGTGTCCCATGTTGTCCCACACAAACATACTTTTAGTCCCACATTTGGTTGGTTGGTTTGATCCCCAACAGGCCCAGCCTGTAACAGTCATGTGCCGTCCAGTAAGAGTGGAAGGCAGTTGTTGCATCGACTACTACTAGTCTTATTTAAAACAAGATGACTTAAATCTCTGTCAATAGATGGAAATGAAAAACAGCCGTTCAGCGTGAGGAACTGCACACTTGCTGTAGAAGGTGCTGGAACCTTTTCTACTGACAGTGTGGGACAGCAGAGAGGGTTTAGACTGAAATATCCACCTCAACAAAAGCTTCTTCATCTTGGAAACATAACATTTAGCCCATTTTCTGTGAAACAAGTTAATAATATATATAAATAGATATATAACAATGGCATAATTTAGCTCGTTTTCAAAGTAAATCAACATATTTCATGATACCACAGCACAGGTATCAGAGGAATCTACTTCCCTGTTACAAAATAAACAAAACAGGACTATGTGTTCTGTAATATACAAGTATAAAATACCCTAAAATATTAAGGGTGTTTTCTTACTCACCCTCTTGTGGTATCTCGCCATGCAAGATTTGGTTTTATTTGCCCAGGTTTTCCAATATCTGTCCCCAGCGCAGAAATGGTCTTTTCTTTTGAACACCTTTAGTTCGCCTCTCGTAATTATAAAAGCTGTTCTACAGCATGGTGGTGAAACGTGTCTGATTTTAAAGCTGATGGGGTTCTTACCTTTAAAACCTGGAAAGATGAAGCCTAAAAGTCACACCTCATCCTTCACTTGGACTCACATTAAACAGTCCACTTCCAGACGCTTACTGCCAAAAATCCAAAGTGTTTCAATCCGCTGAGTCCACTTTAAGGGCCAGTCTGTAAATCTGACTGTTAATTTTGTCAGCTGTCGTTCAGAAGTCTCGGTCCAATCCCAGTCTGAGTTTTGCAGGCTTTCTGTCACATCTCTTTGCCCTGCAGGTCTGTTAGCACTCAGTAGCAGCCGAGCAAAAAGACCTGCAGGTTGAGGGTTACAAGATCTATATAGTGGCTATTTTTAGGAGAAACAGGACCCCTTTCAAACTTTCTTCACATGCTCAAATCTTCCTGAGATGTCATGGCACACTGTGGCCTGTTTGACCTGTTTCAAGGAGTGGCTCTGCCTCAAATGGTTAAATCATTCTGGTTTTAAAAAGTTCAGTCATGTTATTTATTTCCCTTTAGTCATTAAGACACATTGAACTCAACTTAAGCTAACTGCCGCCAGGCTTCCTCCTTTTGTGTTGTTACGTTGTGACTGTCACTACATGGCATATATTTTACAGTATGTACACATAAATTGTATTTATATCCCTCTTTGTATTATCTTTGTTTCTTTCTCTGTTATTAACAGATGACAGTCTTCAGTTTGTAGTTGTAAACTCAGTAGTTCACCTGTCCTTTGTACCTGTGTCTTTGCCCGTTGATACAGTTTAGAGCTGATCCTGGTGGTTATCGCCATACTTCTTTTATACAGACAGCTGAGTCCTTGTCCATGCACCTCTTTATTTTTATTAAATCATAATTTAAAGCCCAAGATAAGGCTCACCTGCTGCTTTCAGTCCCCTCCGTTTAAAATGCTCGGCTCATTTTTTGAAGAAAATGTATTGATGTATTCCTTTTCTTAAATCAGGACATCTGACTGCTCATTAGCATTCACTGGCAATGAGCTGGTGAGTGGTTATTATTTATGATAGCGGCTATCTTAGCACCAGAGCAGAACTGAGAAGACTGTGAATCAATAGGAGCTGACCCAGTAGCGGAGGGGTCAAGGAAGTGACAGTGGGGGGAAGGGTGAGGGAACAATGGGTGGATGTCTTCATCGGAGATGTAGTCACACATACACACAACACTAGCAAATATAAACACACTACATGCATTAAATGAGCAGTGACTCAAGGAAATTAGTATTATTTTATATGAAATCATCATTATATGTATGACTTGCTGTGAGAGGTTAAACTAAAGTTCAACCCCCAGACTTTTCTTCTTTTTTATGGAATACAAAGCAGAATAGTATGTTTCTGCAGGACGCATAATTATCATTAATAGTCATGAAAATATGTACCACAAAGACTTCAGTAGTGTAAATCCTATTGAGTTATGAACAGAAGGTGGTGTGGTCAGAATATATTTAAAATTACACATATGAGATGTAAACGGTGTCTTAAAGGAACAGTGTGTAACATGTATTAGCAGAAATAGAATATCCATCGTCAACCGCTTATCCCGTTAGCGGTCTCGGGGGGGCTGGAGCCGGTCCCAGCTGGCATTGGGTGAAGGTGGGTTCACCCTGGACAGGTCTCCAGTCCATCAGAGGACACATAGAGACAGACACCATTCACACTCACATCCACACCTACGGGACATTTAGAGTCATCAGTTAACCTAAACAGCATGTCTTTGGACTGTGGGAGGAAACCGGAGCACCTGGAGAAAACCCACGCTTACACGGGGAGAACCTGCAGACTCCACACAGAAGGAGAAGATAATTAGTGTATTAGTGTATAATCACTTGAAACGAAGAAGTGTTGTGTTTTTGTTAGCTTAAAATGAGCCCCCATATGTGCACAGGGAGCAGGTCCTCTTCATGGAGCCCACCATGTTGATCTGCTGTGTTTCTACAGTGGCCCAGAACGTGTGAAACGTGTTTTCATGTTACCAGACGGCCATCATAGGTCTGGACACACAGCCACCGTCTGATTTGTGTTGCTCCTAAGTCGTGTTATTGTGGTCAGGATGACTTCAGAGTGAGCCGACTGGTGTTCCCACTGTTGTGCACGTTACCGCAGGAAAGGAACGAGTGAGTGGACAATGTGGTTGCAATCTGCAACCACACCACTAGATGTCACCAAATCCTACACACTGTTCCTTTAAGTAACGCCTTCAGTGTTTTTACTGGGACTGAGATGTTTTGTGGTCCAGAAGGTTCTGGTGACTTGCTAGTGTGGAAGCAGGATCAGAGCTAGTAGCTCTGACTCATCAGCAGGGCATGTGTTGTAATGTTGGGAATGAGGTTTAAAGAGAGAGGGTTAGAGAGCGGGTAGATGTCAGTGGGTTGTGTTCCCACTGTGTCCATGGCCTGTAGCCCCCGTTGACCTTTCCAGCAGGGCATCACTGTTCAGTGCTACGTTGACCCGCAGCCTGTTTAAAGCTACGCCCTGCAGCCAGCTGGTGCAGCACAAATATCCGCTTGACTCGCACTCTGTCACCTCTGATGTCACGTCGCAGGCCGTGGCCACCAACGCCACAGAAAAACCCTGAATCACTTTGTTTGTCTGCTGATTGCAGGATTTGTGCTAGAAAATGCACCATCACCTTATGAAACATTTATTAAAACATTCCTATGGGAGGCGTGTTACTGTCAGCAATCTTTTATTATATGTTAATGTAAATTCTGCAAAGATTACACTTCATGCACAAACATGTTTCTACATGATTTATATTGACCAGCATGGAAATGTATTCTAGAAGATACACTTAAATTATTATTGTTGCATGCGTGTGCACTCTTTCATCTGCAGTTCACTGTTGTTTCAAAAATCGATAGGTAATGTACCTCCCCTATGTATACTGTAGTGTCCAAAGTTTATAGTGTGGGTTATTTGTGGTTTCTGTAAGCAGCATTTAAGCAAAGATGTTATGATATTCAAGTCACAGGATCACTGAGGGCAGCACAGTGTCATTTGACGAAGAGATTACCTGTTCTGTGATTGCATGGGTCCGATATTTGTAAAACATATGATTCAAACAAAGAAGTTGTTTTAGTGTTTTCCTGCTTGGGTCGGAGTCCATAACGTTACTCGCTGCCATCGCTGTCGCTTTCTCTCTTTGCCTCCCCACTCATTTCCCTCCTTCATGTAAACTCTACGGACGATGCTCCAGATGACCCACGACGTCGTACAACAACGTGAGAGCTTGAGATGAGACCATTCATTCATGTTTTTTGCGCCAGTCACAGTACAAATCCTTCTTTCTTGGCACAAAGGAGAGGCTTCAGTTGGTTGCAATTCACAGACTCACCGCTAGATGTTGCTAAATCACACGCACTGCTCCTTTAAGGTTTTTACAAACAGCTCTTGTGTTGAAGTACTTCAGATTTTAGAGATCTTGTCCTGACCTGTCCACTCCATGTACTATATCTGCCTTGTCCACATTTCTTCAGTCAGATAATTTATTTTTAAGGAAATGATGTGTGTTGAGCTGAAAGTGTGTATTTATCATGGCAGTCAGTTTAGAACCAGTTTCTAATTTTTGTAGACAACAGCCACTCAGCCCATCTACACACTGCGCTGACTTATAAATCAGCTGCATAGGATAACACACTAACACCGGACCAATAGTGAAGGAGCTGCTTGATTTGTAACTTGGCTGGGCTGAAAATCACCTGAGGTGATAGCTGTGGAAGAGCCGGTATGGATGCTGGGAGGGATTAGTCCTAAAACTCATCCTCTGGAACAGACGGCGAGGTGTTGGAGGGTGATTAATGCTCCAGTACTGTGCAGCAGGGTGACTTGTCTGCCACTGTTTGTAGGTGTTAGCCTGATTCGAGCTCTGAGTGTGGCTGATAAGGTAATCAGGCTGCTCCTGTTACAGGGGTGCTGATGACACTGGATACAAGCTGGAGCTTTACTGTTTGTAGTATTTGTGTCTGTATTTTGTGTAGTATAGATGGTATTTATCCCAAACTGTCTTCTGTCTGTCACTCAGAATGTACCAGAACGTCCATGAATTACTGTCCTGTGACATTCACCCTTATCAGAGAGTTGCAGCTTTACTAATTATACTGTACTATTATACTATTATTACTGAGTAAACTGTGGATTCACTCAGTTAACACAGAACATTGAAACTACATAAAAAAAGATTTCATTTACTTGTACATACTTGTATGTTGTTATGTGGTTAAGAGGTTGATATTATGCAGCTTTTTGCAGGAAAGGTCAGAGTCGTGTGTGTTGGGCATCAAGCAAAGCAAATAATATATTCACCTTGTTATCATAAATGGAAATATTGACTAATAGCAGCTTAATAATCCAGAGAGGGCTGAAACTGAAAATAAAGGTCACACAAGTGTTTGTGCAATTGTGTCTGCATGTTTATGTGTGTGTCCATAGGCTCACACATAAAAGTGATGGATTTCATCAAACGCCGGTTACGGGACTGAAGCTCCTGCTCGTCTGTCGGAGCCCAGGTCCAAAGGTCAGAGGTCAGCAAGTTATTTCAAAACTGAAGAGGTCAGGGTCCAAGGAGCGACAGGATGTATTTCTGTCACGTTTACCTACAACGCACCACATAATTGACTGAGCTGCTTCCCAGACTGCTATTTTATATCTCTCATGTCAGAGTCAGGGTATATTTCAGCGGTGGGACACATGATCGACATGTATTTGGTGCAGCTGCCATTTACCTCTGGCAATAAAGTCTTCATCAGTCCGCTGCTAGGTGAGTTATTACTACTCCAAGTATGTTTTACTATGTAAATGTGCAAAGGTGGAGCTGATTTATTATTAGGAAAAATTAATTTGACCCATTTCCACCTCATTGGTTCTGTTCAATGTAGCTTATTTCAAAGTCATTTTTGACCTTCAGCTGGAAAACAGCGAGCTTCGTAGGCACTGTATGACCAGGAGGGTTGTGAGATCCACTTTTCATTAACGGTGGTTGAACATCCACGAGCCGGCAGCGTCTGTCAGCTCGGCTGCATCACGGCTCACAGAACCAGCAGTGGACTCTTGTTTCTCAGGAAGTCGTAGTAGTACTGTGTTTCTGGGTCACTTTTGGCAAGAGTAAGCATATTTTAGCATGTATTCTCATGCATACACCTGCACACTGTACTGTACCGGTACTTTAAAGAAAACAAATGCAACCATAAACAATCATTTTACAAATTTAGCTAAACCTTTGAACTAATTAGACCAACCATTACTGGGTCACTGACCCATTTACAGTAGCTTTATCTGGTTTAATACGCTTCAATGTGAGCACTATGGATTTAGCAATCAAGTTATTTCTCCTTACACTCAACTTAAGGATTTGTGGAAGCGTTCCACCTCATACACCAAGTAATCACAATCAAATCCACAAAATAGGAAATTGTATATGCCAAAATATAATCTTTTTTTATAATGTTTACATCTGCTGTTATTTCCAACAGTTTGTTGGCAGGATTTAATCTGAAAGCCCTCCAGCAGGCTGTTTAAGACTGTTGGACTGTGACTGGTGCTGTGAGCCTGTGAATAAAAGCACTGCCTCTCCGTCTTCTTACAATATCAGGCCAATTGTTAAGATGTCATAGTGTTTGGCTTGGTGTGGATGCACGTGGGCAACCAGGGGAATGGATGTGAAACATCAGGCTTTCAAATTACTGAAGTGACAGTACTAATTAGCATAGCCAGACTCTCAAATATCACACTGTCAGTGACTTTATCTAGAGGAGGGGGGTGATGCTTCGAGGCCTGCAGTGCTTCTTTTTACAGCTCACATCACAGGAGCTCCCTGTGGATATGACTGTACGTACCCGCTAAAGACTGAAGTGCATGGACAAACACCCAATAACACATCTGGATTCAGTGTTTGAGTATCCAACGGATATCACATTTCTCTTTATGTACCAGCTCAGTGTAGCTCCCTGCCCAAGGTTTCAATACTGCTGAAGCAGACAATGTAAATGCCACCCACAGTTTGTGTAGATAGCCTACATCATCAGGAAGAAGATGGACTGTTTTATGATCGATCTGCTGCCTGAGACCTTAGAAACCTCCAAAATCCAGATGTTTGTGACATTTTGAGAAGCACCCATATTTGATTTCTAGCCACGAGTCAGATAAGATTGATACCACTCTACAGTCTGTTAAATATAAAGTTACGACGAGGCAATGGTTAGCTTAGTTAAGCACAAAGACACAAACAGAGGGAAGCGAACTTGACCACTTTTGTATAACCAGAAATTGTCATTTTGTTGTACTTCTGCTTTTGTACAGATTAAACAAACAAGATCTCATAAGGCTCTTTTCTCTGGTTTCCGGGCTTTATGCTAAGCTAAGCTAACTCTTCTGAACAGACAGACGAGTGGTATCGATCCTCATCTAGCTCTCAGCAAGAAAACAAATTCCTCACACTATTCCTTTAAACATACTTTCTTCTGCGTGAGCTTCTTTTACTTTTCTTTATTTTTTTCCTGAAAGCTGTTTTATACTGAGTCAATATAATTACACCAACCCTCTATAATCTAATAATGTTTTTCAGCAGGTGACATTGCAGAGTGTCTCAGGAGGATTTCACTTTAAACGAAGATTTAATTTGCCTGTACCTGATGATTTACTGTACTCCCTTTATGGTAGAGGCATAGCAGAAGTATAGTATGTCATAAAAATGTAATAAAAATATCATAGTATAGTATGCTGAACAAACTCATAGCATAGTATTTGTAAAAAAAATCATAGTATGGTATGTCAGAAAAAGTCAGAGTAGTATATCGGAAAAAAATCATGGTAAGTATATATAAAAAAGTCATATTATAGTATGTTGAAAAAAGTCATAGTATCGTATATCATAAAAATGTTATAAAAAGTCATAACATCCGTAGTATAAACCAACCTAGAGAGAGGGTGCGATTGAATATCAGCATATACTGTATGCACCGATAGCTAAACTTTCTTCCCTTTGCATCGCTCGGTAAATGTGCCCATGCATGAGAATATTAACATTTACATGAAGAAGCCCTGAGCTCATGTCATCCCACCATAAAACCTGGAAGAAATCACTGATCAAATTAAACCACGCTCCTTCCCCGTGGCCCCAGGAGCTTTTCATATCATTAACTGCATCATCATTTAAATGTCACATTGCACAAACCCACCGACACTTCCTGTTTTCCTCACACTGTCGTCAGTTCAAACCCCAGAGAGTGTCCAGGTTATTCAGTCCTCAGACAACTGCATCAGTGTGATCAGAGAGAGACAGCAGTGTCTTTCTCTTCGTAGTGAGCTGCTGCCAGACAGTCAGTAACGGTCACTCTGAGGGTTTCAGTCCAGACACAGGAAGCCCAGACAGACAGTCTTCAGTTAGAAAGTGATAATAGGTTGAAATTTAATTTTTGATAGTCCCTTTGTGTTTATATTTAGACCATTGATTGTGCCTTTAAATATCCGAAGACTGACTAGAAAGAATGAAACTCTTACCGTGTATTTGTCATGTACAGACTTTTCCTCTTTGCTCTATTTTGAGCTCTACAAACATTCAGATTCACAACTACCAAAGTCGGTTTTACCACAGTAAAACATAAGCCCTCTGCAAATGACACCGTGTCCCTTGTGAAAGACTGAGGTCTACTGCACTGTAACAATCAATAGCACTGAGCAAGCATCAGGGATTTTACCATCTGTAAGGCCCTGACTCGATCCCGCGCTGTAGTGACTAATCTAATTGGAGCCGACAGACTCCCCAGCTGTGCGGCGCTGCCAAAGAAAGAAGACAGAGATGTGAGGGAGATCTTCATAAATCAATAACCAGTTATGGCCGATTTTACTTCCCTCTATCCATCCATGCACCCACAGCAGCCCAGTCAGTTATCCTCTCTGACTATGTGGGCTTGTCGAGTCCACATCCTCTCCCCAAGGCTCAGCAACAGACCTGCATTTAGAAATATGACTGTGAGAGCAGGGCAGCGTGTCCCTGTAGCTGGAGCTACTTCACTCCGATACTCATCCTGGCTGGAAGTGATTGAGAAGCTTTTGTATTGAGCAGACAGTGTTAATTACTCAAGTGAATTAATTATTCAGCCTCTAAATGCCTCCAGTCAATAGTTGCCAACACTCGAGAAGACTTTGGCCTCCCTGTGGGGGGATTTCATAGCCAGTGCTGGGTTGCATCTCACACACCAGACCACTGAATCTGCACAAGCTTCAACCCCCCGGCCACTATCATCGTCCTGGGTATTGATCGAGCACTGACCCCCCAAAAAATGCAAGATGTAAACATATAAAAGTGTCCATCAATATATTTTTTTTCTTTTAAACTTGCCTGAATGTTATTGCTTTACACCGACTTTCTGGTTGTTTACACTTTACCCTGTTCAGTAAGGGCCAAAGGTAAAATGTAGACATTAATTATTGAAAAAATACTATATTAAAAAAATAAAACAAATGCTGTACTATACTCTGTCTCCTTACACAACATATACTGTACACACAGCTTCTGGCTCTGAAGGAAGACTGTTCATTAAACATACATTAGTTTGCTGTTGTTAAAGTCTTCTGTGTCTGTGCTGCAGTGGTAAATATTGGGATACTAAATATTGGGATACTAAATATTGGGATACTAAATATTGGGATACCAGTCTTCTTGTGTCATGTTGAATGACTGAGGTGAACACACGCCATCTTGTGGCTGAAGGCTCAAAGTGCATTTTACCTGGGCAGAGGAGAGGTTGAAGGCAGGGTTGATAGTTTAGAAACATATTTCATTAGTTAAATTCTCATGACTTTGCAACAGCAATCAATAAATCAAATGCTCTGACAAAAAAAAAAAAAAAGTTCACTGTGATGATGTTGGGGGAGTAGCGTTGGAGGGACAGACTGTTGGTGCTGCTGACGTTTAGGTTTCTGGACTCTTCCAGCTATTTTCTCTGGAAGCTGCTGCTCTGGAAGTTGGGCTTATTTTTCCAGGTGGATCATTTTTAAAAATGTAGTGTTGTCTTGCTTGTTTCTCAAGATCACCCCCCTACCTTTAAGAAATGTATTTATTTCATTTAATTCAATTAACTTCAGAAGGTTACTTAGGTTTATGCCATTCCACAAATATTCTCAAACTAATTCAAGACCAATTTAAGCGATCAGTTCACAAATCACAATTATTCACACTGAATACGATTTTCATAATCATGTGTGGTTATAATGCTTTGCAAAAGGTTCAAGTTTTATACAACCTTGAGTTCTTTATGTAAATCCAGTTGTGATAACGAAATAGAAATAATTCATGTGTTTGGTTTATGGCTAGCCTACTAATGAACTAGAGCACTGGGTTAATTAGACGTTAAAGGGGAACTATGCCCATTCTCAAAATGACAGACAGTCCAAAAATATTAATAAATATGAACATCTCACCAAAATCTGAAAACTAGAGCACTAAAACTACAATGCATGAGCACCGGGAAATGATCGGAGTATATGGAGACGTGCTGTTTCACAACACTACAACAAAATAAAGTTCATTTATGTATTAAAAAAGAAAACAACAATCAGCCTCCCATTCATTGTCTATGGAGCAGCTCCAGGCTTTATACTGTATGACGCCGCCAGTCTGAGACTCACTTCTGGTCTCTGGCTTTCAGAGAAAGGAGCTCTCTAGGTCTTTACGAGGTCATGGGGATCACATATGGGATTTCTTAATTCAGGCAGTGGTGCCCTTTAACACGGTAACAGTGTGAAACACTCCCAGGTCCAGACGGGCTTTTAGTGGACTGGTCGGGCTGCTCTGTGAGAACGAAATCCAGGAGTTAGCTGAATTTGGACTTAACAGGTCTAGTTAACTGGTAAATGATCTATTGCGATGTCCCCACTGTAGGTTCATTTACAAATAAACAGTGCATGCGGATCAGACGGTCAGTACAGGTTTGTTTGGACCAGCATTCAGCTGATTGTGAGTGTTCCTGTGCAAACAGAGCTCTGGACTTTGGCGGATGGGTCAGTGTGTTTGTGTCAGGATCCCAGAGCTGTTTGGAATGGCTCTAGTTTCTCTGTCGGGCTTATGTTTGCTGCTTTTGGACTTTCAGCTGGGATATGGAGGTATTTTATGTTTCATCTTTATGATGCTCATAAATAATTTCTCTCTGACTTGAGGTTTAGTCTTACTTTTAGAGTGTTGTCAGTTCGTGTGTCAGGTGCAGGATCGTCCTTTTGATTAGCTTTATTTATATAGCAAATATCTCTATACTCTACATATTGCAGTGAAGACAGCTACATAAAGACTATAATTTCCTTTTAGCCCCAGCTCCAGCCTCAGGCCCGGTGTTCCTGTCCGCTCAGGCAGCCGACGGCGTTCTGCGGAGACACAAACGCTACAACACTGGTGTTTTTGAGGAGCTGCTGGAAGGCAACTTAGAGAGGGAGTGTATGGAGGAAGTATGTGACCTGGAAGAGGCCAGAGAGATCTTTGAGGATGATGAAAAGACAGTGGGTACTTATTTATTGTCTTTATATTTTATATGTATTCCTGCTTTTGCTGGCTGTACTCACCCGAGACTTTACCTTTTCAGATGGATTTCTGGGCGGGATATGTAGGTAGGAATGACGCAGAGCTGTCTGTCTTTGCTTAATGTGTTTGTTACGATCAGTTTCTCTGTTTCTGGAGTAGCCACTTTATGTAGAACTGTATTCCTCCAGACATTTTATACCAAGATGTTTCTCTTTCTGTTTCTTTTCTTGAATAAACGTTGTTTTATAAATGTACTATAGAAAACAAGGTCTTTAGATGGGCTGTGTCTGGACTTCCTCAGATGGTGATCAGTGTAAATCAAGCCCCTGTCTGAACCAGGGGTCATGCAAAGACCACCTGGGCTACTACACCTGCTCATGTCCGTCTGGCTTCACCGGCTTCAACTGTGAGATCGGTAAGTGAAGGTCTTGTGGCTTTAGGGGGCGGCAGTAGCTCAGTCCGTAAGGACTTGGGTTAGGACGCGGACGTCACGGGTTCAAGACCCCCATGGACCAAGATCAACTGGTTGCTGGAGAGGTGCCAGTTTACCTCTTGGGCACTGCCGAGGTGCCCCTGAGCAAGGCACCAAACCCCCAACTGCTCTGGGCGCTTGTCAGGAGCAGCCCCCTCACTCTGACATCTCTCCATTGACATGTATATGTACTGTGTGAACAGTGTAAACAGTGTAAAACTGAATTTCCCCACTGTGGGACTAATAAAGGAATATCTTTCTCTTTCTTTCTTTAATTAGAAATGTGATCAAAAGAAATCAGATTTTTATGTCACGCGGTCCAAAGTTTCTGAGAATATCAGATCAGATCTCAGTCTCAAAGGATAAACAGCCAGATGCCTATTTTTTCCTGCTTCTGCTTCTAAATTAAATCAATGGCTTCCATCATCTGTCTGGTTTTAGGTCCCAAAATTAGATCGTTTGTCTTTGGATATTGTAAAAACAGCAAAGTGCCGTCTCTGTGAGTAGTGACAGCATTTACCTGGATCACACATTTATCAGTGATGGTGAGGCAGGGGGCCTTAAAGGACCTTAAAGGACCAGTGTGTAGCATTTCAGGGGATAAAGCCTGTCTGTCTGTCTGTCTGTCTGTCACCAGAGATGGAGTGTAATATTGATAACTGTGTTTTCATCAGTGTATAATCACCTGAAACTAAGAGTGGTGTTTTTATTAGCTTAGAATGAGCCCTTCATGTCCACATAGGGAGCAGGTCCTCCTGACAGAGTCCACCATGTTAAATTTTACTTTACACTACATGTCACATTCACCCATTCACACACTGACCCGTCAGGATCTGATCTAAATAATCATTCACACACCGATGGCTATGCCTTCGCAAGCAATTTGTGGTTAAGTGTCTTGCTCAAGGACACATCGACACGATCCAACGGGGGATCGAACCACCGACCTTCCGATTGGTGGACGACCTGGTCCACCCCCCCACAGCCGCCCCATCAAAGTGTTCCTGGACGGCTGCCGTCTGACTTCTGTTGCTCCTGAAGTAGTGTTACCATGGTAAGGATGGCCTCTGAGCGAGCGAGCATGGTTTTGCACTCGGCGGTTCACGTTACCAACAGAAAAGGGAGGAGTGAGCGGAGGGCTGCTCAGTTGGTTGCAATCTGCAACCACACCACCAGATGCTGCCAAATCCTACACAGTCCCTTTTTAAAGGATAGGTTCACAATTTAAAGTCTGCCTTAAAACAATAGCTACAGTATGTGCCAGTATGTGCATTAAAGTAAGTTGTTCTTCCAGTGTAAGCGATGAGGGAGAAAATCCACAGCCTTCATTCTGTGCAAAAATGCATTCAGTATTCACACAATACATGTACAAAAACATATAGGAGCTCATACTGTATGCCAATGACATGTCATTGTATATATGTAATAAGAGGATGGATTTGAATTAATAATGTGTCTTTTTCTCCTCAGTTATAGCAAAAAGGTGTGATGTGAACAATGGAGACTGTATGCACTTCTGTCAATCAATGGCAACGTTTGGAGCAAAATGCTCGTGTGCGCGAGGATACAGGCTGATGCAGGACGGACTTACCTGTGAACCAGAAGGTATGACTGTGTTTGTAATGAACTCTCTGCTAAATATCATGATGATAATGACTCTTAAACTCCACCATGTCACATCACCAGCTGAATTTCCATGTGGCAGAACTGCCCTGACGGAGGTAAGTTCAGTAGTCACAAGGTCTCTGTTGGGTCTCGGGAATGCCAGCCTGCCGATCAATACTTTGCTGACCAGCAACACCACGACTGCATCCCCGTCCTCAACTCCAGCCAGTACCCCGACGCCTTTTCCTTCCACAAATGACTCTGTAGAAAACCAATCCCCAAAGAAGTTGCTCCATCGGGTTTACCGTGACACTGAGGTCCCAACTGAGCAGCCTCTCCGGCCTTTTAAACGCATCGTAGGCGGTGAGGTGGTGCGCCCAGGAGAGATCCCATGGCAGGTACTGTCTGGAGGCTTTGTTATAGGGAA
>CAMQGK010000308.1:1017500-1100000 GCA_947000775.1 Pterois miles | reverse complement strand
CCCTCTCTCTTTCTCTCCCCCCATGTCTCTCCCCCCCCTCTGTGTCTCTGTGTCCCCCCCTCTCTCTCTCCCGCCCCCTCTTTCTCTCCCCCCTCTCCCTCTATGTCTCCCCCCCTCTGTGTCTCTGTGTCCCCCCCTCTCTCTCTCCCCCTCTCTCTTTCTCTCCCCCCTCTCCCTCTATGTCTCCCCCCTCTGTGTCCCCCCTCTCTCTCTCTCCCCCTCTCTCTTTCTCTCCCCCTCTCCCTCTATGTCTCCCCCCTCTGTGTCTCTGTGTCCCCCCCTCTCTCTCTCTCCCCTCTCTCTTTCTCTCCCTCTCCCTCTCTCCCTCCCCCCCATGTCTCTCCCCCTCCCCCCCCCCTCTGTGTCTCTGTGTCCCCCCCTCTCTCTCTCTCCCCCTCTCTCTTTCTCTCCCCCCTCTCCCTCTATGTCTCCCCCCCTCTGTGTCTCTGTGTCCCCCCCTCTCTCTCTCCCCCTCTCTCTTTCTCTCCCCCCTCTCCCTCTGTCTCCCCCTCTGTGTCTCTGTGTCCCCCCCCTCTCTCTCTCCCCTCTCTCTCTCCCCCCCCTCTCTCTTTCTCTCCCCCTCTCCCTCTATGTCTCCCCCCTCTGTGTCTCTGTGTCCCCCCTCTCTCTCTCCCCCTCTCTCTTTCTCTCCCCCTCCCTCTCTCCCTCCCCCCCCCCCCCCCCCCCCCCCCCCCCCCCGTGTCTCTGTGTCCCCCCCCCCCGTCTCTCCCTCTCTCGTTACCATCACTGACATGTCAGCTGCTTCCTGATGCTGCGAACGTTTCATCCATTCCAGAATAAACGAAGGAAATAACAGCATGAGAAAGAGGAAATACAGAGTGAGAGAGGTAAAGACACATTCATGTCTCCCCTGTCCACCCACCTCATTAAAGTGCCTGTTGAATAGTTGTGAGGTCAAGTTAAAGCACAAGACTCCAGAAGAGCAGGAATAAAAAGGCATTATGGCATGTTTGGCATTGTAACTCCTACAGCGTTCAGAGAGGTGCCTTCAGGAATGACGTGAAGGAAAATACTGTGATGTTATTCAATGTACTGATATCAGCTAACTACACAAAGATGACACACTGAGGTACAATAAATGTTAAAAATGACGTATATGTACAAAAGTCTATGCTTTAAGAAATGATTCAGGCAAATCCTGGGTTAACATCCATCCAGCACACACACAGATACTGAAACAAGGAAACATGTTTCAGTGTCCACAGACTGTGAAATGACAAACTGCTCCAGCAGCAGCCTCACATCCTGACTCAATGTGTGTTACAGATGGATGATTCTCCTCACCGAGCAGAAGAGGACGACCAGTCCGGATCCAGGAACCAGCTGTGGATTGTTCAGGAGGACCAAACTGGTCCTCCACAGCACACCTCCAGTATCAGAAAGTACTGGCCCGGCAGATCAGTGGATTCCTGCATTTTTCTCTCGAGTGATTGAACTGTGCTGGAGAGAGCAGATGCCACCGGGAAGTGAGGAGAGGGTGGCTGATCAATAATGAGTCAGCGATGGCTCAACCTGTTACTTCTGTCTGTTCATCATCCATCATCAGGTATGTATTTGATTCACATTCTGTGCTTTCTTCTCTATGGGGAGCTGAGCTTTCTCGCCTTCAGGTTCCCCGGGTCTACAAGAAAGTACACAGACTTTTTAAAAGATAGTCACAGTAAAGCAATACTATGGTTCAACATGATACTGTGACTTTTCTTTACCCCCCAGTCTGGAGGAGTGTCCTCCACTGCTGTCTACTAGAATCAGCTGGAGGCTGGCAGCTGCTATGAAGCCCTCCTGTCGCCGACTCAGGTTTTTCACCAGCCTGAAGGATGAAGAAAAGTCAGACAGGGTGAGAAGGACGCATCTCATTTGGCTATTTTTGCCATATATGATACCCTTTCACATATGGGATAGCCTGGCCGATCACCAAGCCTCCCTGATGGAATAGTTTCCCTCGTATCGTGTGTGTTGACAGGCTGAAAGCTCACCAGCGTCCCCTGCTGTCTTCACACTGCAGCTGGACGACATCTCCACATCTGATGATGATGCTGTCCGGTCCGTTCTGAAGATGGTCGGCCAAAGCCCTGTATCTGCCTGGAGACTGGCACAAGAGGACGACCGTCAGGACAGGGTAGGTAAAAACTATTTATATTCATTATATATATATATATTCATTATATATATATATATATATTCATTATATATATATATAGTATTGAAATGTTTTCATGACATTTTTAAACATTCAATACTATGACCTGTTTATCATGAAATTGTTCGACATACTATACTATGACTTTTTTTCATAAAATTTTTCAAAGTACTATAAAATGACTTTTCTTTATCATAATACTGTTTAACATACTATAATATGATTGCTTTCATGACATTTTCCAAGATTCAATACTATGACGTGTTTATCATGAAATTTTTCGTCATTCAAAATAATATAATTTGACTTTTTTATAACAATATTGTTTAACATACTATAATATGATTGTTTTCATGTCATTTTAAACATTCAATACTATGACCTGTTTATCATGACATTTTTCGACATACTATACTATGACTTTTTTTCATAAAACTTTTCAAAGTACTATAAAATGACTTCTTTATCATAATACTGTTTAACAAACTATAATATGATTGTTAACGTGAATTTTTTCAAGATTCAATACTATGACCTGTCTTCTTCATCTTCATCTTCAACCGCTTATCCGGGGTTGGGTCGCGGGGGCAACAGATCCAGCAGGGGACCTCAAACTTCCCTTTCCTGGGCCACATTAACCAGCCCTGACTGGGGGATCCCGAGGCGTTCCCAGACCAGTGTAGAGATATAATCTCTCCATCTAGTCCTGGGTCGTCCCCGGGGTCTCCTCCCAGCTGGTCCTGCCTGGAACACCTCCCTAGGGAGGCGCCCAGGAGGCATCCTTACCAGATGAACCACCTCAACTGGCTCCTTTCAGCTCAAAGGAGCAGCGGCTCTACTCCGAGTCCCTCACGGATGACCGAGCTTCTCACCTTATCTCTAAGGGAGAGGCCAGCCTCCGTCCTGAGAAAACCCATTTCGGCCGCTTGTACTCGCGATCTAGTTCTTTCGGTCATGACCATAGGTGAGAGTAGGAACGAAGATTGACCGGTAGATAGAGAGCTTTGCCTTCCGGCTCAACTCTCTCTTCATCACAACGGTGCGGTACAGCGACTGTAATACCCCCCCGCTGCTCCGATTCTCCGGCCAATCTCACGTTCCATTGTTCCCTCACTCATGAACAAGACCCTGAGGTACTTGAACTCCTTCACTTGGGGTAAAGACTCATTCCCTACCTGGAGTAGACAATCCATCGGTTTCCTGCTGAGAACCATGGCCTCCGATTTTGAGGTGCTGATCCTCATTCCAGCTGCTTCACACTCGGCTGCGAACCGATCCAGTGAGCGCTGGAGGTCACAGACCGATGATGCCAGCAGAACCACATCATCTGCAAAAAGCAGCGATGAGATCCTCAGCACACCAATCTGCAAATCCTCCTCCCCCCGACTACGCCTCGATATCCTGTCCATGAATATCACGAACAGGATTGGAGACAAGGCGCAACCCTGGCGAAGGCCAACGTCCACCGGAAACGAGTCCGACTTACTGCCGAGAACCCTGACGCAGCTCTCACTTTGGGAGTACAGGGATTGGATGGCCCTGAGAAGTGACCCCCTCACCCCATACTCCCGCAGCACCTCCCACAGTATACCCCGGGGGACCCGATTGTACGCCTTCTCCAAGTCTACAAAACACATGTAGACTGGATGGGCATACTCCCAGGCCCCCTCAAGGATCCTTGTGAGAGTGAAGAGCTGGTCCGTTGTTCCACGGCCAGGACGAAATCCGCATTGTTCCTCTTCAATCTGAGGTTCGACTATCGGCCGGACCCTCCTATCCAGCACCCTAGAGTAGACTTTACCAGGGAGACTGAGTAGTGTGATACCCCTGTAATTGGCACACACTCTCTGGTCCCCCTTTTTGAACAGGGGAACCACAACATTGCGTGGAAGTCGGGGACAGTGCCTAAAGAGTGGCAGACCGGGGTGGTCTGCCACTCTTTAGGCACTGTCCCCGACTTCCACGCAATGTTGAAGAGGCGTGTCATCCATGACAGCCCCTCCACACCCAGAGCCTTAAGCATTTCTGGG
Source organism: Pterois miles (assembly GCA_947000775.1). Lineage (NCBI taxonomy): Eukaryota > Metazoa > Chordata > Actinopteri > Perciformes > Scorpaenidae > Pterois > Pterois miles. The sequence goes on along the minus strand of CAMQGK010000308.1, from coordinate 1,095,809 downwards.
CGAATCTCGTCAATCCCCGGGGCCTTGCCACTGCAGAGCTGTTTAACTACCTCAGTGACTTCCCCTAGGGAAATTGACGACGATCCCCCATCAGCTTCCAGCTCTGCCTCTACAAGAGAGGGTGTATCAGTCGGATTTAGGAGTTCCTCAAAGTGCTCCTTCCACCGCCCGGTTACCTCCTCAGTTGAGGTCAACAGTGTCCCATCCTTACTGTACACAGCTTGGATGGTTCCCCGTTTCCCCCTCCTGAGGTGCCGGACAGTTTTCCAGAAGCACCTTGGTGCAGACCGAAAGTCCTTCTCCATCGCTGCTCCGAACTCCTCCCACACCCGCTGCTTTGCCTCCTTTACAGCAGCGGCTGCCGCCCCACGGGCCCGTCGGTACCGTGCAACTGCCTCCGGAGTCCTCCGAGATAACATATCCCGGAAGGACTCCTTCTTCAGTTGGACAGCTTCCCTGACCACCGGTGTCCACCACGGTGTTCGAGGGTTACCGCCCCTTGAGGCACCTAAGACCCTCAGGCCACAGCTCACCGCCGCAGCTTCAGCAATGGAAGCTTTGAACATCGCCCACTCAGGTTCAATGCCCCCAGCCTCCACAGGAATGCTAGAAAAGCTCCGCCGGAGGTGTGAGTTGAAGATCTCTCGGATAGGGGCCTCCTCCAGATGTTCCCAGTTCACCCGCACTACATGTTTGGGTTCACCAGGTCTATCCAGAGTCTTCCCCCACCCTCTGATCCAACTCACCACCAGATGGTGATCAGTTGACAGCTCTGCCCCTCTCTTTACCCGAGTGTCCAAAACATGCGGCCTCAGATCGGATGATACGATCACAAAATCGATCATCGATCTTCGGCCTAGGGTGCTCTGGTACCAAGTACACTTATGAGCATCCCTATGTTCGAACATGGTATTTGTTATGGATAATCCGTGACTAGCACAGAAGTCCAATAACAAATGACCGCTCCGGTTCAGATCAGGTGGGCCATTCCTCCCAATCACGCCTCTCCAGGTACCTCCATCGTTGCCCACGTGTGCGTTCAAGTCCCCCAGCAGAACAATGGAGTCCCCTACTGGGGCCCCATACAGGATTCCATTCAGGGTCTCCAAGAAGGTCGAATACTCTGAACTGCTGTTTGGTGCATATGCACAGACAACAGTCAGAGTTTTCCCCCCCACAACCCAAAGGCGCAGGGAGGCGACCCTCTCATTCACCGGGGTAAACCCCAACGTAGCAGCTCTCAACCGGGGATTTGTGAGTATCCCCACACCCGCTTGGCGCCTCACACCTTGGGCAACTCCAGAGAAGAATAGAGTCCAACCCCTATCCAGGAGAACTGTTCCAGAGCCGAGGCTGTGCGTAGAGGTAAGCCCCACCAGATCTAACTGATAGCGCTCCACCTCCTGCACAAGCTCCGGCTCTTTCCCCCACAGAGAGGTGACGTTCCACGTCCCCAGAGCGAGCCTCTGCCGCCCAGGTCTGGTCCGTCGAGGTCCCTGGCTTTCACTGCCACCCATATGGCAGCGCACCCGACCCCAGCGGTTCCTCCTGCGGGTGGTGGGCCCACAGGATGGAGAGGAGGGGGTCTCCACGTCGCTTTTTCGGGCTGAGGCCGGCCGGGCTCCGTGGCAAGCCCGGCCACCAGGCGCTCGCTCACGGGCCCTCCATCTGGGCCTGGCTCCAGACGGGGGCCCCGGGCCGGGTCACTACTCCTCTGCCTCGGTTATTCATGGGGTTTTCACTCTTTATGACAAAAAGGTCATTGTGTTGACACTTGAAAAAATTCATGTTAACAGGCATATTATATTACGTTAAATAATATTATGATGAAATAAAGTCATTATAGTACGTTGAAAAATTTCATGAAAAAAAACGTCATAGTATAGTATGTCGAATAATTTTATGAAAAACAGGTCATAGTATTGAATCTTGAAAAATTCATGTTAACAGGCATATTATAGTATGTTAAACAATATTATGATGAAATAAAGTCATTATAGTACGTTGAAAAATTTCATGAAAAAAAACGTCATAGTATAGTATGTCGAAAAATTTTATGAAAAATTGGTCATTGTGTTGACTCTTGAATAAATTCATGTTAACAGTCATATTATATTATGTCAAACAATATTATGATGAAATAAAGTCATTATAGTACGTTGAAAAATTTCAGGAAAAAAAGTCATAGTATAGTATGTCGAAAAGTTTTATGAAAAACAGGTCATAGTATTGAAACTTGAAAAAATTCATGTCAACAGTCATATTATAGTATGATAAACAATATTATGATGAAATAAAGTCATTAAAGTACGTTGAAAAATTTCATGAAAAAAAACGTCATAGTATAGTATGTCGAAAAATTTTATGAAAAACAGGTCATAGTATTGATACTTGAAAAATTTCATGTCAACAGGTATATTATATTATGTTAAACAATATTATGATGAAATAAAGTCATTATAGTACGTTGAAAAATTTCATGAAAAAAAACGTCATAGTATAGTATGTCGAAAAATTTTATGAAAAACAGGTCATAGTATTTAAACTTGAAAAATTTCATGTCAACAGTCATAGTATGATAAACAATATTATGATGAAATAAAGTCATTATAGTACGTTGAAAAATTTCATGAAAAAAAACGTCATAGTATAGTATGTCGAAAAATTTTATGAAAAACAGGTCTTAGTATTGAAACTTGAAAAATTTCATGTTAACAGGTATATTATAGTATGTTAAACAATATTATGATGAAATAAAGTCATTAAAGTATGTTGAAAAATTTCATGAAAAAAAAACGTCATAGTATAGTATGTCGAAAAATTTTATGAAAAACAGGTCATAGTATTGAAACTTGAAAAATTTCATGTTAACAGGTATATTATAGTATGTTAAACAATATTATGAGGAAATAAAGTCATTATAGTACGTTGAAAAATTTCATGAAAAAAACGTCATAGTATAGTATGTCGAAAATTTTTCATGAAAAGCAGGTCATTGTGTTGAATCTTGAAAAATTTCATGTTAACAGGTATATTATAGTATGTTAAACAATATTATGATGAAATAAAGTCATAGTACGTTGAAAAATTTCATGAAAAAAAAAGTCATAGTATAGTATGTCGAAAAAATTTATGAAAAACAGGTCATAGTATTTAAACTTGAAAAATTTCATGTTAACAGTCATATTATATTATGTCAAACAATATTATGATGAAATAAAGTCATTACAGTACGTTGAAAAATTTCATGAAAAACAGGTCATAGTATTGAAACTTGAAAAAATTCATGTCAACAGTCATATTATAGTATGATAAACAATATTATGATGAAATAAAGTCATCATAGTAAGTTGAAAAATTTCATGAAAAAAAACGTCATAGTATAGTATGTCGAAAAATTTTATGAAAAACAGGTCATAGTATTGAAACTTGGAAAATTTCATGTTAACAGGTATATTATAGTATGTTAAACAATATTATGATGAAATAAAGTCATTATAGTACGTTGAAAAATTTCATGAAAAAAAACGTCATAGTATAGTATGTCGAATAATTTTATGAAAAACAGGTCTTAGTATTGAAACTTGAAAAATTTCATGTTAACAGGTATATTATAGTATGTTAAAGAATATTATGATGAAATAAAGTCATTATAGTACGTTGAAAAATTTCATGAAAAAAGTCATAGTATAGTATGTCGAAAAATTTTATGAAAAACAGGTCATAGTATTAAAACTTGAAAAAATTCATGTCAACAGTCATATTATAGTATGATAAACAATATTATGATGAAATAAAGTCATTAAAGTATGTTGAAAAATTTCATGAAAAAAAACGTCATAGTATAGTATGTCGAAAAATTTTATGAAAAACAGGTCATAGTATTGATACCTGAAAAATTTCATGTTAACAGGTATATTATAGTATGTTAAACAATATTATGATGAAATAAAGTCAGTATAGTACGTCGAAAAATTTTATGAAAAACAGGTCATAGTATTGATACTTGAAAAATTTCATGTTAACAGGTATATTATAGTATGTTAAACAATATTATGATGAAATAAAGTCATTATAGTACGTTCAAAAATTTCATGAAAAAAAGTCATAGTATAGTATGTCGAAAATTTTTATGAAAAGCAGGTCATTGTGTTGAATCTTGAAAAATTTCATGTAAACAGGTATATTATAGTATGTTAAACAATATTATGATGAAATAAAGTCATTATAGTACGTTGAAAAATTTCATGAAAAAAAGTCATAGTATAGTATGTCGAAAAATTTTATGAAAAATTGGTCATAGTATTGATACTTGAAAAAAATTCATGTCAACAATCATAGTATGATAAACAATATTATGATGAAATAAAGTCATTATAGTACATTGAAAAATTTCATGAAAAAAAGTCATAGTATAGTATGTCGAAAAATTTTATGAAAAACAGGTCATAGTATTAAAACTTGAAAAAATTCATTTCAACAGTCATAGTATGATAAACAATATTATGATGAAATAAAGTCATTATAGTACGTTCAAAAATTTCATGAAAAAAAACGTCATAGTATAGTATGTCGAAAAATTTTATGAAAAATTGGTCAGTGTTGACTCTTGAAAAAATTCATGTTAACAGTCATATTATATTATGTCAAACAATATTATGATGAAATAAAGTCATTATAGCACGTTGAAAAATTTCATGAAAAAAAGTCATAGTATAGTATGTCGAAAAATTTTATGAAAAACAGGTCATAGTATTTAAACTTGAAAAATTTCATGTTAACAGTCATATTATAGTATGATAAACAATATTATGATGAAATAAAGTCATTACAGTACGTTGAAAAATTTCATGAAAAAAAGTCATAGTATAGTATGTCGAAAAATTTTATGAAAAACAGGTCTTAGTATTGAAACTTGAAAAATTTCATGTTAACAGGTATATTATAGTATGTTAAACAATATTATGATGAAATAAAGTCATTATAGTACGTTGAAAAATTTCATGAAAAAAAGTCATAGTATATTATGTCGAAAATTTTTATGAAAAGCAGGTCATTGTGTTGAATCTTGAAAAATTTCATGTTAACAGTCATATTATAGTATGATAAACAATATTATGATGAAATTGTCATTAAAGTATGTTGAAAAATTTCATGAAAAAAAAGTCATAGTATAGTATGTCGAAAAATTTTATGAAAAATTGGTCAGTGTGTTGACTCTTGAATAAATTAATGTTAACAGTCATATTATATTATGTCAAACAATATTATGATGAAATAAAGTCATTATAGTAAGTTGAAAAATTTCATGAAAAAAAACGTCATAGTATAGTATGTCGAAATATTTTATGAAAAACAGGTCATAGTATTAAAACTTGAAAAATTTCATGTTAACAGGTATATTATAGCATGTTAAACAATATTATGATGAAATAAAGTCATTATAGTACGTTCAAAAATTTCATGAAAAAAAACGTCATAGTATAGTATGTCGAAAAATTTTATGAAAAGCAGGTCATTGTGTTGAATCTTGAAAAATTTCATGTTAACAGGTATATTATAGTATGTTAAACAATATTATGATGAAATAAAGTCATTATAGTACGTTGAAAAATTTCATGAAAAACAGGTCATAGTATTAAAACTTGAAAAAATTCATGTCAACAGTCATATTATGGTATGATAAACAATATTATGATGAAATAAAGTCATGAAAGTATGTTGAAAAATTTCATGAAAAAAAACAAAGTCATAGTATAGTATGTTGAAAAATTTTATGAAAAACAGGTCATAGTATTGATACTTGAAAAATTTCATGTTAACAGCTATATTATAGTATGTTAAAGAATATTATGATGAAATAAAGTCATTATAGTACGTCGAAAAATTTTATGAAAAAAGTCATAGTATAGTATGTCGAAAAATTTTATGAAAAACAGGTCATAGTATTAAAACTTGAAAAAATTCATGTCAACAGTCATATTATAGTATGATAAACAATATTATGATGAAATAAAGTCATTAAAGTATGTTGAAAAATTTCATGAAAAAAAACGTCATAGTATAGTATGTCGAAAAATTTTATGAAAAACAGGTCATAGTATTGATACCTGAAAAATTTCATGTTAACAGGTATATTATAGTATGTTAAACAATATTATGATGAAATAAAGTCAGTATAGTACGTCGAAAAATTTTATGAAAAACAGGTCATAGTATTGATACTTGAAAAATTTCATGTTAACAGGTATATTATAGTATGTTAAACAATATTATGATGAAATAAAGTCATTATAGTACGTTGAAAAATTTCATGAAAAAAAGTCATAGTATAGTATGTCGAAAAATTTTATGAAAAACAGGTCATAGTATTGATACTTGAAAAAAATTCATGTCAACAATCATAGTATGATAAACAATATTATGATGAAATAAAGTCATTATAGTACATTGAAAAATTTCATGAAAAAAAAGTCATAGTATAGTATGTCGAAAAATTTTATGAAAAACAGGTCATAGTATTAAAACTTGAAAAAATTCATTTCAACAGTCATAGTATGATAAACAATATTATGATGAAATAAAGTCATTATAGTACGTTCAAAAATTTCATGAAAAAAAACGTCATAGTATAGTATGTCGAAAAAATTTATGAAAAAAAGGTCATAGTATTTAAACTTGAAAAATTTCATGTTAACAGTCATATTATAGTATGATAAACAATATTATGATGAAATAAAGTCATTACAGTACGTTGAAAAATTTCATGAAAAAAAGTCATAGTATAGTATGTCGAAAAATTTTATGAAAAACAGGTCTTAGTATTGAAACTTGAAAAATTTCATGTTAACAGGTATATTATAGTATGTTAAACAATATTATGATGAAATAAAGTCATTATAGTACGTTCAAAAATTTCATGAAAAAAAGTCATAGTATATTATGTCGAAAAATTTTATGAAAAGCAGGTCATTGTGTTGAATCTTGAAAAATTTCATGTTAACAGGTATATTATAGTATGTTAAACAATATTATGATGAAATAAAGTCATTATAGTACGTTGAAAAATTTCATGAAAAACAGGTCATAGTATTGAAACTTGAAAAATTTCATGTTAACAGTCATATTATAGTATGATAAACAATATTATGATGAAATAAAGTCATTATAGTAAGTTGAAAAATTTCATGAAAAAAAACGTCATAGTATAGTATGTCGAAAAATTTTATGAAAAACAGGTCATAGTATTGAAACTTGAAAAATTTCATGTTAACAGGTATATTATAGTATGTTAAACAATATTATGATGAAATAAAGTCATTATAGTACGTTCAAAAATTTCATGAAAAAAAAGTCATAGTATATTATGTCGAAAAATTTTATGAAAAGCAGGTCATTGTGTTGAATCTTGAAAAATTTCATGTTAACAGGTATATTATAGTATGTTAAACAATATTATGATGAAATAAAGTCATTATAGTACGTTGAAAAATTTCATGAAAAACAGGTCATAGTATTGAAACTTGAAAAATTTCATGAAAAAAAACGTCATAGTATAGTATGTCGAAAAATTTTATAAAAAACAGGTCTTAGTATTGAAACTTGAAAAATTTCATGTTAACAGGTATATTATAGTATGTTAAACAATATTATGATGAAATAAAGTCATTATAGTACGTTCAAAAATTTCATGAAAAAAAGTCATAGTATAGTATGTCGAAAAATTTTATGAAAAACAGGTCTTAGTATTGAAACTTGAAAAATTTCATGTTAACAGGTATATTATAGTATGTTAAACAATATTATGATGAAATAAAGTCATTATAGTACGTTGAAAAATTTCATGAAAAACAGGTCATAGTATTGAAACTTGAAAAATTTCATGTTAACAGTCATATTATAGTATGATAAACAATATTATGATGAAATAAAGTCATTATAGTAAGTTGAAAAATTTCATGAAAAAAAACGTCATAGTATAGTATGTCGAAAAATTTTATAAAAAACAGGTCTTAGTATTGAAACTTGAAAAATTTCATGTTAACAGGTATATTATAGTATGATAAACAATATTATGATGAAATAAAGTCATTACAGTACGTTGAAAAATTTCATGAAAAAAAGTCATAGTATAGTATGTCGAAAAATTTTATGAAAAACAGGTCTTAGTATTGAAACTTGAAAAATTTCATGTTAACAGGTATATTATAGTATGTTAAACAATATTATGATGAAATAAAGTCATTATAGTACGTTCAAAAATTTCATGAAAAAAAGTCATAGTATATTATGTCGAAAAATTTTATGAAAAGCAGGTCATTGTGTTGAATCTTGAAAAATTTCATGTTAACAGGTATATTATAGTATGTTAAACAATATTATGATGAAATAAAGTCATTATAGTACGTTGAAAAATTTCATGAAAAACAGGTCATAGTATTGAAACTTGAAAAATTTCATGTTAACAGTCATATTATAGTATGTTAAACAATATTATGATGAAATAAAGTCATTATTGTATGTTGAAAAATTTCTTGAAAAAAACGTGATAGTATAGTATGCCGAAAAATTTTATGAAAAACAGGTCATAGTTTTGAAACATGAAAAAATTCATGTTAACAGTCATATTATAGTATGATAAACAATATTATGATGAAATAAAGTCATTAAAGTATGTTGAAAAATTTCATGAAAAAAAACGTCATAGTATAGTATGTCGAAATATTTTATGAAAAACAGGTCATAGTATTAAAACTTGAAAAATTTCATGTTAACAGGTATATTATAGTATGTTAAACAATATTATGATGAAATAAAGTCATTATAGTACGATCAAAAATTTCATGAAAAAAACGTCATAGTATAGTATGTCGAAAAATTTTATGAAAAGCAGGTCATTGTGTTGAATCTTGAAAAATTTCATGTTAACAGGTATATTATAGTATGTTAAACAATATTATGATGAAATAAAGTCATTATAGTACGTTGAAAAATTTCATGAAAAAAAACGTCATAGTATAGTATGTCGAAAAATTTTATGAAAAATTGGTCATTGTGTTGACTCTTGAAAAAATTCATGTTAACAGTCATATTATATTATGTCAAACAATTTTATGATGAAATAAAGTCATTATAGCACGTTGAAAAATTTCATGAAAAAAAAGTCATAGTATAGTATGTCGAAAAAATTTATGAAAAACAGGTCATAGTATTTAAACTTGAAAAATTTCATGTTAACAGTCATATTATAGTATGATAAACAATATTATGATGAAATAAATTCATTATAGTACGTTGAAAAATTTCATAAAAAAAAGTCATAGTATAGTATGTCGAAAAATTTTATGAAAAACAGGTCTTAGTATTGAAACTTGAAAAATTTCATGTTAACGGGTATATTATAGTATGTTAAACAATATTATGATGAAATAAAGTCATTATAGTACGTTGAAAAATTTCATGAAAAAAGTCATAGTATAGTATGTCGAAAAATTTTATGAAAAATTGGTCATTGTGTTGACTCTTGAATAAATTCATGTTAACAGTCATATTATATTATGTCAAACAATATTATGATGAAATAAAGTCGTTATAGTAAGTTGAAAAATTTCATGAAAAAAAACGTCATAGTATAGTATGTCGAAATATTTTATGAAAAACAGGTCATAGTATTAAAACTTGAAAAATTTCATGTTAACAGGTATATTATAGTATGTTAAACAATATTATGATGAAATAAAGTCATTATAGTACGTTCAAAAATTTCATGAAAAAAAAACGTCATAGTATAGTATGTCGAAAAATTTTATGAAAAGCAGGTCATTGTGTTGAATCTTGAAAAATTTCATGTTAACAGGTGCATTATAGTATGTTAAACAATATTATGATGAAATAAAGTCATTAAAGTATGTTGAAAAATTTCATGAAAAAAACGTCATAGTATAGTATGTCGAAAAATTTTATGAAAAACAGGTCTTAGTATTGAAACTTGAAAAAATTTCATGTTAACAGGTATATTATAGTATGATAAACAATATTATGATGAAATAAAGTCATTACAGTACGTTGAAAAATTTCATGAAAAAAAAGTCATAGTATAGTATGTCGAAAAATTTTATGAAAAACAGGTCTTAGTATTGAAACTTGAAAAATTTCATGTTAACAGGTATATTATAGTATGTTAAACAATATTATGATGAAATAAAGTCATTATAGTACGTTCAAAAATTTCATGAAAAAAAGTCATAGTATATTATGTCGAAAAATTTTATGAAAAGCAGGTCATTGTGTTGAATCTTGAAAAATTTCATGTTAACAGGTATATTATAGTATGTTAAACAATATTATGATGAAATAAAGTCATTATAGTACGTTGAAAAATTTCATGAAAAACAGGTCATAGTATTGAAACTTGAAAAATTTCATGTTAACAGTCATATTATAGTATGATAAACAATATTATGATGAAATAAAGTCATTATAGTAAGTTGAAAAATTTCATGAAAAAAAACGTCATAGTATAGTATGTCGAAAAATTTTATAAAAAACAGGTCTTAGTATTGAAACTTGAAAAATTTCATGTTAACAGGTATATTATAGTATGATAAACAATATTATGATGAAATAAAGTCATTACAGTACGTTGAAAAATTTCATGAAAAAAAGTCATAGTATAGTATGTCGAAAAATTTTATGAAAAACAGGTCTTAGTATTGAAACTTGAAAAATTTCATGTTAACAGGTATATTATAGTATGTTAAACAATATTATGATGAAATAAAGTCATTATAGTACGTTCAAAAATTTCATGAAAAAAAGTCATAGTATATTATGTCGAAAAATTTTATGAAAAGCAGGTCATTGTGTTGAATCTTGAAAAATTTCATGTTAACAGGTATATTATAGTATGTTAAACAATATTATGATGAAATAAAGTCATTATTGTACGTTGAAAAATTTCATGAAAAACAGGTCATAGTATTGAAACTTGAAAAATTTCATGTTAACAGTCATATTATAGTATGTTAAACAATATTATGATGAAATAAAGTCATTATAGTATGTTGAAAAATTTCATGAAAAAAAACGTCATAGTATAGTATGTCGAAAAATTTTATGAAAAACAGGTCATAGTATTGATACTTGAAAAATTTCATGTTAACAGGTATATTATAGTATGTTAAACAATATTATGATGAAATAAAGTCATTATAGTACGTCGAAAAATTTTATGAAAAACAGGTCATAGTATTAAAACTTGAAAAAATTCATTTCAACAGTCATAGTATGATAAACAATATTATGATGAAATAAAGTCATTATAGTACGTTCAAAAATTTCATGAAAAAAAACGTCATAGTATAGTATGTCGAAAAATTTTATGAAAAATTGGTCAGTGTTGACTCTTGAAAAAATTCATGTTAACAGTCATATTATATTATGTCAAACAATATTATGATGAAATAAAGTCATTATAGCACGTTGAAAAATTTCATGAAAAAAAGTCATAGTATAGTATGTCGAAAAATTTTATGAAAAACAGGTCATAGTATTTAAACTTGAAAAATTTCATGTTAACAGTCATATTATAGTATGATAAACAATATTATGATGAAATAAAGTCATTACAGTACGTTGAAAAATTTCATGAAAAAAAGTCATAGTATAGTATGTCGAAAAATTTTATGAAAAACAGGTCTTAGTATTGAAACTTGAAAAATTTCATGTTAACAGGTATATTATAGTATGTTAAACAATATTATGATGAAATAAAGTCATTATAGTACGTTGAAAAATTTCATGAAAAATAGTCATAGTATATTATGTCGAAAATTTTTATGAAAAGCAGGTCATTGTGTTGAATCTTGAAAAATTTCATGTTAACAGGTATATTATAGTATGATAAACAATATTATGATGAAATTGTCATTAAAGTATGTTGAAAAATTTCATGAAAAAAAAGTCATAGTATAGTATGTCGAAAAATTTTATGAAAAATTGGTCAGTGTGTTGACTCTTGAATAAATTAATGTTAACAGTCATATTATATTATGTCAAACAATATTATGATGAAATAAAGTCATTATAGTAAGTTGAAAAATTTCATGAAAAAAAACGTCATAGTATAGTATGTCGAAATATTTTATGAAAAACAGGTCATAGTATTAAAACTTGAAAAATTTCATGTTAACAGGTATATTATAGCATGTTAAACAATATTATGATGAAATAAAGTCATTATAGTACGTTCAAAAATTTCATGAAAAAAAACGTCATAGTATAGTATGTCGAAAAATTTTATGAAAAGCAGGTCATTGTGTTGAATCTTGAAAAATTTCATGTTAACAGGTATATTATAGTATGTTAAACAATATTATGATGAAATAAAGTCATTATAGTACGTTGAAAAATTTCATGAAAAACAGGTCATAGTATTGAAACTTGAAAAATTTCATGTTAACAGTCATATTATAGTATGATAAACAATATTATGATGAAATAAAGTCATTATAGTAAGTTGAAAAATTTCATGAAAAAAAACGTCATAGTATAGTATGTCGAAAAATTTTATGAAAAACAGGTCATAGTATTGAAACTTGAAAAATTTCATGTTAACAGGTATATTATAGTATGTTAAACAATATTATGATGAAATAAAGTCATTATAGTACGTTGAAAAATTTCATGAAAAAAAACGTCATAGTATAGTATGTTGAAAAATTTTATAAAAAACAGGTCTTAGTATTGAAACTTGAAAAATTTCATGTTAACAGGTATATTATAGTATGTTAAAGAATATTATGATGAAATAAAGTCAATATAGTACGTTGAAAAATTTCATGAAAAAAAAGTCATAGTATAGTATGTCGAAAAATTTTATGTAAAACAGGTCATAGTATTAAAACTTGAAAAAATTCATGTCAACAGTCATATTATAGTATGATAAACAATATTATGATGAAATAAAGTCATTAAAGTATGTTGAAAAATTTCATGAAAAAAAACGTCATAGTATAGTATGTTGAAAAATTTTATGAAAAACAGGTCATAGTATTGATACTTGAAAAATTTCATGTTAACAGCTATATTATAGTATGTTAAAGAATATTACGATGAAATAAAGTCATTATAGTACGTCGAAAAATTTTATGAAAAAAGTCATAGTATAGTATGTCGAAAAATTTTATGAAAAACAGGTCATAGTATTGAAACTTGAAAAAATTCATGTCAACAGTCATATTATAGTATGATAAACAATATTATGATGAAATAAAGTCATTAAAATATGTTGAAAAATTTCATGAAAAAAAACGTCATAGTATAGTATGTCGAAAAATTTTATGAAAAACAGGTCATAGTATTGATACTTGAAAAAAATTCATGTCAACAATCATAGTATGATAAACAATATTATGATGAAATAAAGTCATTATAGTACATTGAAAAATTTCATGAAAAAAAGTCATAGTATAGTATGTCGAAAAATTTTATGAAAAACAGGTCATAGTATTAAAACTTGAAAAAATTCATTTCAACAGTCATAGTATGATAAACAATATTATGATGAAATAAAGTCATTATAGTACGTTCAAAAATTTCATGAAAAAAAACGTCATAGTATAGTATGTTGAAAAATTTTATGAAAAATTGGTCAGTGTTGACTCTTGAAAAAATTCATGTTAACAGTCATATTATATTATGTCAAAAAATATTATGATGAAATAAAGTCATTATAGCACGTTGAAAAATTTCATGAAAAAAAGTCATAGTATAGTATGTCGAAAAAATTTATGAAAAACAGGTCATAGTATTTAAACTTGAAAAATTTCATGTTAACAGTCATATTATAGTATGATAAACAATATTATGATGAAATAAAGTCATTACAGTACGTTGAAAAATTTCATGAAAAAAAGTCATAGTATAGTATGTCGAAAAATTTTATGAAAAACAGGTCTTAGTATTGAAACTTGAAAAATTTCATGTTAACAGGTATATTATAGTATGTTAAACAATATTATGATGAAATAAAGTCATTATAGTACGTTCAAAAATTTCATGAAAAAAAGTCATAGTATATTATGTCGAAAAATTTTATGAAAAGCAGGTCATTGTGTTGAATCTTGAAAAATTTCATGTTAACAGGTATATTATAGTATGTTAAACAATATTATGATGAAAAAAGTCATTATAGTACGTTGAAAAATTTCATGAAAAACAGGTCATAGTATTGAAACTTGAAAAATTTCATGTTAACAGTCATATTATAGTATGATAAACAATATTATGATGAAATAAAGTCATTATAGTAAGTTGAAAAATTTCATGAAAAAAAACGTCATAGTATAGTATGTCGAAAAATTTTATGAAAAACAGGTCATAGTATTGAAACTTGAAAAATTTCATGTTAACAGGTATATTATAGTATGTTAAACAATATTATGATGAAATAAAGTCATTATAGTACGTTCAAAAATTTCATGAAAAAAAAGTCATAGTATATTATGTCGAAAAATTTTATGAAAAACAGGTCATTGTGTTGAATCTTGAAAAATTTCATGTTAACAGGTATATTATAGTATGTTAAACAATATTATGATGAAATAAAGTCATTATAGTACGTTGAAAAATTTCATGAAAAACAGGTCAAGTATTAAATGAAAAATTTGAAAAAAAAGTCATAGTATAGTATGTCGAAAAATTTTATAAAAAACAGGTCTTAGTATTGAAACTTGAAAAATTTCATGTTAACAGTTATATTATAGTATGATAAACAATATTATGATGAAATAAAGTCATTACAGTACGTTGAAAAATTTCATGAAAAAAAAGTCATAGTATAGTATGTCGAAAAATTTTATGAAAAACAGGTCTTAGTATTGAAACTTGAAAAATTTCATGTTAACAGGTATATTATAGTATGTTAAACAATATTATGATGAAATAAAGTCATTATAGTACGTTCAAAAATTTCATGAAAAAAAGTCATAGTATATTATGTCGAAAAATTTTATGAAAAGCAGGTCATTGTGTTGAATCTTGAAAAATTTCATGTTAACAGGTATATTATAGTATGTTAAACAATATTATGATGAAATAAAGTCATTATAGTACGTTGAAAAATTTCATGAAAAACAGGTCATAGTATTGAAACTTGAAAAATTTCATGTTAACAGTCATATTATAGTATGATAAACAATATTATGATGAAATAAAGTCATTATAGTAAGTTGAAAAATTTCATGAAAAAAAACGTCATAGTATAGTATGTCGAAAAATTTTATGAAAAACAGGTCTTTAGTATTGAAACTTGAAAAATTTCATGTTAACAGGTATATTATAGTATGTTAAACAATATTATGATGAAATAAAGTCATTATAGTACGTTGAAAAATTTCATGAAAAAAAGTCATAGTATAGTATGTCGAAAAATTTTATGAAAAACAGGTCTTAGTATTGAAACTTGAAAAATTTCATGTTAACAGGTATATTATAGTATGTTAAAGAATATTATGATGAAATAAAGTCATTATAGTACGTTGAAAAATTTCATGAAAAAAAGTCATAGTATAGTATGTCGAAAAATTTTATGAAAAACAGGTCATAGTGTTGAATCTTGAAAAATTTCATGTTAACAGTATATTAAGTAGTAAACAAATTAGATAAAAAAGCATAAATTAAAAATTTCATGAAAAACAGTCATATATTAAAACTTGAAAAATTTCATGTTAACAGTCATATTATAGTATGTTAAAACAATATTATGATGAAATAAAGTCA
This sequence comes from Pterois miles, assembly GCA_947000775.1. Classification (NCBI taxonomy): domain Eukaryota; kingdom Metazoa; phylum Chordata; class Actinopteri; order Perciformes; family Scorpaenidae; genus Pterois; species Pterois miles. Next base: position 1,080,029 of record CAMQGK010000308.1, on the reverse strand, counting down.
TTATAGTATGTTGAAAAATTTCATGAAAAAAAACGTCATAGTATAGTATGTCGAAAAATTTTATGAAAAACAGGTCATAGTATTGATACTTGAAAAATTTCATGTTAACAGGTATATTATAGTATGTTAAACAATATTATGATGAAATAAAGTCATTATAGTACGTCGAAAAATTTTATGAAAAACAGGTCATAGTATTGATACTTGAAAAATTTCATGTTAACAGGTCTATTATAGTATGTTAAACAATATTATGATGAAATAAAATCATTATAGTACGTTGAAAAATTTCATGAAAAAAAGTCATAGTATAGTATGTCGAAAATTTTTATGAAAAGCAGGTCATTGTGTTGAATTTTGAAAAATTTCATGTTAACAGGTATATTATAGTATGTTAAACAATATTATGATGAAATAAAGTAATTATAGTACGTTGAAAAATTTCATGAAAAAAAGTCATAGTATAGTATGTCGAAAATTTTAATGAAAAGCAGGTCATTGTGTTGAATCTTGAAAAATTTCATGTTAACAGGTATATTATAGTATGTTAAACAATATTATGATGAAATAAAGTCATTATAGTACGTTGAAAAATTTCATGAAAAAAAGTCAGTATAGTATGTCGAAAAATTTTATGAAAAACAGGTCATAGTATTGATACTTGAAAAAATTCATGTCAACAGATCATAGTATGTTAAACAATATTATGATGAAATAAAGTCATTATAGTACCTTGAAAAATTTCATGAAAAAAAGTCATAGTATAGTATGTCGAAAAATTTTATGAAAAACAGGTCATTGTGTTGAAACTTGAAAAATTTCATGTTAACAGTCATATTATAGTATGATAAACAATATTATGATGAAATTATCATTAAAGTATGTTGAAAAATTTCATGAAAAAAAGTCATAGTATAGTATGTCAATATTTTTATGAAAAACAGGTCATAGTTTTGAAACTTGAAAAATTCATGTTAACAGGCATATTATAGTATGTTAAACAATATTATGATGAAATAAAGTCATTATTGTATGTTGAAAAATTTCTTGAAAAAAAGTCATAGTATAGTATGCCGAAAATTTTTATGAAAAACAGGTCATAGTTTTGAAACATGAAAAAATTCATGTTAACAGTCATATTATAGTATGATAAACAATATTATGATGAAATTAAGTCATTAAAGTATGTTGAAAAATTTCATGAAAAAAAAGTCATAGTATAGTATGTCGAAATATTTTATGAAAAACAGGTCATAGTATTGAAACTTGAAAAAATTCATGTTAACAGGCATATTATAGTATGTTAAACAATATTATGATGAAATAAAGTCATTATAGTATGATGAAAAATTTCATGAAAAAAACGTCATAGTATAGTATGTCGAAAAATTTTATGAAAAGCAGGTCATTGTGTTGAATCTTGAAAAATTTCATGTTAACAGGTATATTATAGTATGTTAAACAATATTATGATGAAATAAAGTCATTATAGTACGTTGAAAAATTTCATGAAAAAAAACGTCATAGTATAGTATGTCGAAAAATTTTATGAAAAATTGGTCATTGTGTACTCTTGAAAAAATTCATGTTAACAGTCATATTATATTATGTCAAACAATTTTATGATGAAATAAAGTCATTATAGCACGTTGAAAAATTTCATGAAAAAAAGTCATAGTATAGTATGTCGAAAAAATTTATGAAAAACAGGTCATAGTATTTAAACTTGAAAAATTTCATGTTAACAGTCATATTATAGTATGATAAACAATATTATGATGAAATAAATTCATTACATCATTTATAGTCATAGTATAGTATGTCGAAAAATTTTATGAAAAACAGTCTAGTATTGAAAAAAATTCATGAACAGAATTATAGTATGTTAAACAATATTATGATGAAAAAAGTCATTATAGTACGTAAAAATTTCATGAAAAAAGTCATAGTATAGTATGTCGAAAAATTTTATGAAAAATTGGTCATTGTGTTGACTCTTGAATAAATTCATGTTAACAATCATATTATATTATGTCAAACAATATTATGATGAAATAAAGTCGTTATAGTAAGTTGAAAAATTTCATGAAAAAAAACGTCATAGTATAGTATGTCGAAATATTTTATGAAAAACAGGTCATAGTATTAAAACTTGAAAAATTTCATGTCAACAGGTATATTATAGTATGTTAAACAATATTATGATGAAATAAAGTCATTATAGTACGTTCAAAAATTTCATGAAAAAAAAACGTCATAGTATAGTATGTCGAAAAATTTTATGAAAAACAGGTCATGTGAACTGAAAATTTCAGACAGGCAAAGTATTTACAATATTATGACGAAATAAAGTCTATTTAAAAATTTTTTTAAAAAAACTCATAGTATAGTATGTCAAAATTTTTTTCAGTCTTAGTATTGAACTTGAAAAAATTTCATGTTAACAGGTCATATTATATTATGATAAAAATATTATGATGAAATAAAGTCATTACAGCACGTTGAAAAATTTCATGAAAAAAAGTCATAGTATAGTATGTCGAAAAATTTTATGAAAAACAGGTCTTAGTATTGAAACTTGAAAAATTTCATGTTAACAGGTATATTATAGTATGTTAAACAATATTATGATGAAATAAAGTCATTATAGTACGTTCAAAAATTTCATGAAAAAAGTCATAGTATATTATGTCGAAAAATTTTATGAAAAGCAGGTCATTGTGTTGAATCTTGAAAAATTTCATGTTAACAGGTATATTATAGTATGTTAAACAATATTATGATGAAATAAAGTCATTATAGTACGTTGAAAAATTTCATGAAAAACAGGTCATAGTATTGAAACTTGAAAAATTTCATGTTAACAGTCATATTATAGTATGATAAACAATATTATGATGAAATAAAGTCATTATAGTAAGTTGAAAAATTTCATGAAAAAAAACGTCATAGTATAGTATGTCGAAAAATTTTATGAAAAACAGGTCATAGTATTGAAACTTGAAAAATTTCATGTTAACAGGTATATTATAGTATGTTAAACAATATTATGATGAAATAAAGTCATTATAGTACGTTGAAAAATTTCATGAAAAAAAACGTCATAGTATAGTATGTCGAAAAATTTTATGAAAAACAGGTCTTAGTATTGAAACTTGAAAAATTTCATGTTAACAGGTATATTATAGTATGTTAAAAATGAGAAATAGTTATGATGAAATCATGAAAAAAAGTCAAGTATATTATGTCGAAAAATTTTATGAAACGTTTTTGAAAAAAATTTCATGAAAAGAATAAGTATGTTAACAATATATGGAAATAAAGTATTATAGTATGTCGAAAAATTTCATGAAAAACAGGTCATAGTATTGAAACTTGAAAAAATTCATGTCAACAGTCATATTATAGTATGTTAAACAATATTATGATGAAATAAAGTCATTATAGTATGTTGAAAAATTTCATGAAAAAAAACGTCATAGTATAGTATGTCGAAAAATTTTATGAAAAACAGGTCATAGTATTGATACTTGAAAAATTTCATGTTAACAGGTATATTATAGTATGTTAAACAATATTATGATGAAATAAAGTCATTATAGTACGTCGAAAAATTTTATGAAAAACAGGTCATAGTATTGATACTTGAAAAATTTCATGTTAACAGGTCTATTATAGTATGTTAAACAATATTATGATGAAATAAAATCATTATAGTACGTTGAAAAATTTCATGAAAAAAAGTCATAGTATAGTATGTCGAAAATTTTTATGAAAAGCAGGTCATTGTGTTGAATTTTGAAAAATTCCATGTTAACAGGTATATTATAGTATGTTAAACAATATTATGATGAAATAAAGTAATTATAGTACGTTGAAAAATTTCATGAAAAAAAGTCATAGTATAGTATGTCGAAAATTTTTATGAAAAGCAGGTCATTGTGTTGAATCTTGAAAAATTTCATGTTAACAGGTATATTATAGTATGTTAAACAATATTATGATGAAATAAAGTCATTATAGTACGTTGAAAAATTTCATGAAAAAAAGTCAGTATAGTATGTCGAAAAATTTTATGAAAAACAGGTCATAGTATTGATACTTGAAAAAATTCATGTCAACAGTCATAGTATGATAAACAATATTATGATGAAATAAAGTCATTATAGTACCTTAAAAAATTTCATGAAAAAAAGTCATAGTATAGTATGTCGAAAAATTTTATGAAAAACAGGTCTTAGTATTGAAACTTGAAAAATTTCATGTTAACAGGTATATTATAGTATGTTAAACAATATTATGATGAAATAAAGTCATTATAGTACGTTGAAAAATTTCATGAAAAAAAGTCATAGTATAGTATGTCGAAAATTTTTATGAAAAGCAGGTCATTGTGTTGAATCTTGAAAAATTTCATGTTAACAGTCATATTATAGTATGATAAACAATATTATGATGAAATTATCATTAAAGTATGTTGAAAAATTTCATGAAAAAAAAGTCATAGTATAGTATGTCGAATATTTTTATGAAAAACAGGTCATAGTTTTGAAACTTGAAAAAATTCATGTTAACAGGCATATTATAGTATCTTAAACAATATTATGATGAAATAAAGTCATTATTGTATGTTGAAAAATTTCTTGAAAAAAACGTCATAGTATAGTATGCCGAAAAATTTTATGAAAAACAGGTCATAGTTTTGAAACATGAAAAAATTCATGTTAACAGTCATATTATACTATGATAAACAATATTATGATGAAATAAAGTCATTAAAGTATGTTGAAAAATTTCATGAAAAAAAACGTCATAGTATAGTATGTCGAAATATTTTATGAAAAACAGGTCATAGTATTAAAACTTGAAAAATTTCATGTTAACAGGTATATTATAGTATGTTAAACAATATTATGATGAAATAAAGTCATTATAGTACGTTCAAAAATTTCATGAAAAACGCATAGTATAGTATGTCGAAAAATTTTATGAAAAGCAGGTCATTTGTTGAATCTTGAAAAATTTCATGTTAACAGGTATTATAGTATTTAAACAAATTATATGAAAAAAGTCATTATAGTACGTTGAAAAATTTCATGAAAAAAAACGTCATAGTATAGTATGTCGAAAAATTTTATGAAAAATTGGTCATTGTGTTGACTCTTGAAAAAATTCATGTTAACAGTCATATTATATTATGTCAAACAATTTTATGATGAAATAAAGTCATTATAGCACGTTGAAAAATTTCATGAAAAAAAGTCATAGTATAGTATGTCGAAAAAATTTATGAAAAACAGGTCATAGTATTTAAACTTGAAAAATTTCATGTTAACAGTCATATTATAGTATGATAAACAATATTATGATGAAATAAAGTCATTAAAGTATGTTGAAAAATTTCATGAAAAAAAAGTCATAGTATAGTATGTCGAAAAATTTTATGAAAAACAGGTCTTAGTATTGAAACTTGAAAAATTTCATGTTAACAGGTATATTATAGTATGTTAAACAATATTATGATGAAATAAAGTCATTATAGTACGTTGAAAAATTTCATGAAAAAAGTCATAGTATAGTATGTCGAAAAATTTTATGAAAAACAGGTCATAGTATTAAAACTTGAAAAAACTCATGTCAATAGTCATATTATAGTATGATAAACAATATTATGATGAAATAAAGTCATTAAAGTATGTTGAAAAATTTCATGAAAAAAACGTCATAGTATAGTATGTCGAAAAATTTTATGAAAAACAGGTCATAGTATTGAAACTTGAAAAATTTCATGTTAACAGGTATATTATAGTATGTTAAACAATATTATGATGAAATAAAGTCATTATAGTACTTGAAAAATTTCATGAAAAAAAGTCATAGTATAGTATTCGAAAATTTTTATGAAAAGCAGGTCATTTGTTGAATCTTGAAAAATTTCATGTTAACAGGTATATTATAGTATGATAAACAATATTATGATGAAATTGTCATTAAAGTATGTTGAAAAATTTCATGAAAAAAAAGTCATAGTATAGTATGTCGAATATTTTTATGAAAAACAGGTCATAGTTTTGAAACATGAAAAAATTCATGTTAACAGTCATATTATAGTATGATAAACAATTTTATGATGACATAAAGTCATTATAGTAAGTTGAAAAATTTCATGAAAAAAAAACGTCATAGTATAGTATGTCGAAAAATTTTATGAAAAACAGGTCATAGTATTAAAACTTGAAAAATTTCATGTTAACAGGTATATTATAGTATGTTAAACAATATTATGATGAAATAAAGTCATTATAGTACGTTCAAAAATTTCATGAAAAAAAACGTCATAGTATAGTATGTCGAAAAATTTTATGAAAAATTGGTCATTGTGTTGACTCTTGAATAAATTCATGTTAACAGTCATATTATAGTATGTCAAACAATATTATGATGAAATAAAGTCATTATAGTAAGTTGAAAAATTTCATGAAAAAAAACGTCATAGTATAGTATGTCGAAATATTTTATGAAAAACAGGTCATAGTATTAAAACTTGAAAAATTTCATGTTAACAGGTATATTATAGTATGTTAAACAATATTATGATGAAATAAAGTCATTATAGTACGTTCAAAAATTTCATGAAAAAAACGTCATAGTATAGTATGTCGAAAAATTTTATGAAAAGCAGGTCATTGTGTTGAATCTTGAAAAATTTCATGTTAACAGGTATATTATAGTATGTTAAACAATATTATGATGAAATAAAGTCATTATAGCACGTTGAAAAATTTCATGAAAAAAAACGTCATAGTATAGTATGTCGAATAATTTTATGAAAAACAGGTCTTAGTATTGAAACTTGAAAAATTTCATGTTAACAGGTATATTATAGTATGTTAAAGTATATTATGATGAAATAAAGTCATTATAGTACGTTGAAAAATTTCATGAAAAAAGTCATAGTATAGTATGTCGAAAAATTTTATGAAAAACAGGTCATAGTATTAAAACTTGAAAAAATTCATGTCAACAGTCATATTATCGTATGATAAACAATATTATGATGAAATAAAGTCATTAAAGTATGTTGAAAAATTTCATGAAAAAAAACGTCATAGTATAGTATGTCGAAAAATGTTATGAAAAACAGGTCATAGTATTGATACTTGAAAAATTTCATGTTAACAGGTATATTATAGTGTGTTAAACAATATTATGATGAAATAAAGTCATTATAGTACGTTGAAAAATTTCATGAAAAAAAGTCATAGTATAGTATGTCGAAAATTTTTATGAAAAGCAGGTCATTGTGTTGAATCTTGAAAAATTTCATGTTAACAGGTATATTATAGTATGTTAAACAATATTATGATGAAATAAAGTCATTATAGTACGTTGAAAAATTTCATGAAAAAAAACATCATAGTATAGTATGTCGAAAAATTTTATGAAAAATTGGTCATTGTGTTGACTCTTGAATAAATTCATGTTAACAGTCATATTATATTATGTCAAACAATATTATGATGAAATAAAGTCATTATAGCACGTTGAAAAATTTCATGAAAAAAAACGTCATAGTATAGTACGTCGAAAAATTTTATGAAAAACAGGTCATAGTATTGAAACTTGAAAAATTTCATGTTAACAGGTATATTATAGTATGTTAAACAATATTATGATGAAATAAAGTCATTATAGTACGTTGAAAAATTTCATGAAAAACTGGTCATAGTATTGAAACTTGAAAAATTTCATGTTAACAGTCATATTATAGTATGATAAACAATATTATGATGAAATAAAGTCATTATAGTAAGTTGAAAAATTTCATGAAAAAAAACGTCATAGTATAGTATGTCGAAAAATTTTATGAAAAACAGGTCATAGTATTGAAACTTGAAAAATTACATGTTAACAGGTATATTATAGTATGTTAAACAATATTATGATGAAATAAAGTCATTATAGCACGTTGAAAAATTTCATGAAAAAAAACGTCATAGTATAGTATGTCGAATAATTTTATGAAAAACAGGTCTTAGTATTGAAACTTGAAAAATTTCATGTTAACAGGTATATTATAGTATGTTAAAGTATATTATGATGAAATAAAGTCATTATAGTACGTTGAAAAATTTCATGAAAAAAGTCATCGTATAGTATGTCGAAAAATTTTATGAAAAACAGGTCATAGTATTAAAACTTGAAAAAAATTCATGTCAACAGTCATATTATAGTATGATAAACAATATTATGATGAAATAAAGTCATTAAAGTATGTTGAAAAATTTCATGAAAAAAAACGTCATAGTATAGTATGTCGAAAAATGTTATGAAAAACAGGTCATAGTATTGATACTTGAAAAATTTCATGTTAACAGGTATATTATAGTGTGTTAAACAATATTATGATGAAATAAAGTCATTATAGTACGTTGAAAAATTTCATGAAAAAAAGTCATAGTATAGTATGTCGAAAATTTTTATGAAAAGCAGGTCATTGTGTTGAATCTTGAAAAATTTCATGTTAACAGGTATATTATAGTATGTTAAACAATATTATGATGAAATAAAGTCATTATAGTACGTTGAAAAATTTCATGAAAAAAAACGTCATAGTATAGTATGTCGAAAAATTTTATGAAAAATTGGTCATTGTGTTGACTCTTGAATAAATTCATGTTAACAGGTATATTATAGTATGATAAACAATATTATGATGAAATTAGTCATTAAAGTATGTTGAAAAATTTCATGAAAAAAAAGTCATAGTATAGTATGTCGAATATTTTTATGAAAAACAGGTCATAGTTTTGAAACATGAAAAAATTCATGTTAACAGTCATATTATAGTATGATAAACAATTTTATGATGACATAAAGTCATTATAGTAAGTTGAAAAATTTCATGAAAAAAAAAGTCATAGTATAGTATGTCGAAAAATTTTATGAAAAACAGGTCATAGTATTAAAACTTGAAAAATTTCATGTTAACAGGTATATTATAGTATGTTAAACAATATTATGATGAAATAAAGTCATTATAGTACGTTCAAAAATTTCATGAAAAAAAAACGTCATAGTATAGTATGTCAAAAAATTTTATGAAAAATTGGTCATTGTGTTGACTCTTGAATAAATTCATGTTAACAGTCATATTATGTCAAACAATATTATGATGAAATAAAGTCATTATAGTAAGTTGAAAAATTTCATGAAAAAAAAACGTCATAGTATAGTATGTCGAAAAATTTTATGAAAAACAGGTCATAGTATTAAAACTTGAAAAATTTCATGTTAACAGGTATATTATAGTATGTTAAACAATATTATGATGAAATAAAGTCATTATAGTACGTTGAAAAATTTCATGAAAAAAAAACGTCATAGTATAGTATGTCGAAAAATTTTATGAAAAACAGGTCATAGTATTGAAACATGAAAAAAATCATGTTAACAGTCATATTATAGTATGATAAACAATTTTATGATGACATAAAGTCATTATAGTAAGTTGAAAAATTTCATGAAAAAAAAAACGTCATAGTATAGTATGTCGAAAAATTTTATGAAAAACAGGTCATAGTATTAAAACTTGAAAAATTTCATGTTAACAGGTATATTATAGTATGTTAAACAATATTATGATGAAATAAAGTCATTATAGTACGATCAAAAATTTCATGAAAAAAAACGTCATAGTATAGTATGTCGAAAAATTTTATGAAAAATTGGTCATTGTGTTGACTCTTGAATAAATTAATGTTAACAGTCATATTATATTATGTCAAACAATATTATGATGAAATAAAGTCATTATAGTACGTTCAAAAATTTCATGAAAAAAACGTCATAGTATAGTATGTCGAAAAATTTTATGAAAAGCAGGTCATTGTGTTGAATCTTGAAAAATTTCATGTTAACAGGTATATTATAGTATGTTAAACAATATTATGATGAAATAAAGTCATTATAGTACGTTGAAAAATTTCATGAAAAAAAACGTCATAGTATAGTATGTCGAAAAATTTTATGAAAAACAGGTCTTAGTATTGAAACTTGAAAAATTTCATGTTAACAGGTATATTATAGTATGTTAAAGAATATTATGATGAAATAAAGTCATTATAGTACGTTGAAAAATTTCATGAAAAAAAAGTCATAGTATAGTATGTCGAAAAATTTTATGAAAAACAGGTCATAGTATTAAAACTTGAAAAAATTCATGTCAACAGTCATATTATCGTATGATAAACAATATTATGATGAAATAAAGTCATTAAAGTATGTTGAAAAATTTCATGAAAAAAAACGTCATAGTATAGTATGTCGAAAAATGTTATGAAAAACAGGTCATAGTATTGATACTTGAAAAATTTCATGTTAACAGGTATATTATAGTATGTTAAACAATATTATGATGAAATAAAGTCATTATAGTACGTTGAAAAATTTCATGAAAAAAAGTCATAGTATAGTATGTCGAAAATTTTTATGAAAAGCAGGTCATTGTGTTGAATCTTGAAAAATTTCATGTTAACAGGTATATTATAGTATGTTAAACAATATTATGATGAAATAAAGTCATTATAGTACGTTGAAAAATTTCATGAAAAAAAGATCATAGTATAGTATGTCGAAAAATTTTATGAAAAACTGGTCATTGTGTTGACTCTTGAATAAATTCATGTTAACAGTCATATTATATTATGTCAAACAATATTATGATGAAATAAAGTCATTATAGCACGTTGAAAAATTTCATGAAAAAAAACGTCATAGTATAGTATGTCGAAAAATTTTATGAAAAACAGGTCATAGTATTGAAACTTGAAAAATTTCATGTTAACAGGTATATTATAGTATGTTAAACAATATTATGATGAAATAAAGTCATTATAGTACGTTGAAAAATTTCATGAAAAACTGGTCATAGTATTGAAACTTGAAAAAATTTCATGTTAACAGTCATATTATAGTATGATAAACAATATTATGATGAAATAAAGTCATTATAGTAAGTTGAAAAATTTCATGAAAAAAAACGTCATAGTATAGTATGTCAAAAAATTTTATGAAAAACAGGTCATAGTATTGAAACTTGAAAAATTACATGTTAACAGGTATATTATAGTATGTTAAACAATATTATGATGAAATAAAGTCATTAAAGTATGTTGAAAAATTTCATGAAAAAAAACGTCATAGTATAGTATGTCGAAATATTTTATGAAAAACAGGTCATAGTATTGAAACTTGAAAAATTTCATGTTAACAGGTATATTATAGTATGTTAAACAATATTATGATGAAATAAAGTCATTATAGTACGTTGAAAAATTTCATGAAAAAAACGTCATAGTATAGTATGTCGAAAAATTTTATGAAAAGCAGGTCATTGTGTTGAATCTTGAAAAATTTCATGTTAACAGGTATATTATAGTATGTTAAACAATATTATGATGAAATAAAGTCATTATAGTACGTTGAAAAATTTCATGAAAAAAAACGTCATAGTATAGTATGTCGAAAAATTTTATGAAAAATTGGTCATTGTGACTCTTGAAAAAATTCATGTTAACAGTCATATTATATTATGTCAAACAATTTTATGATGAAATAAAGTCATTATAGCACGTTGAAAAATTTCATGAAAAAAAACGTCATAGTATAGTATGTCGAAAAATTTTATGAAAAACAGGTCATAGTATTTAAAACTTGAAAAATTTCATGTTAACAGTCATATTATAGTATGATAAACAATATTATGATGAAATAAATTCATTACAGTACGTTGAAAAATTTCATGAAAAAAAAAACATCATAGTATAGTATGTCGAAAAATTTTATGAAAAACAGGTCATAGTATTGAAACTTGAAAAATTTCATGTTAACAGGTATATTATAGTATGTTAAACAATATTATGATGAAATAAAGTCATTATAGTACGTTGAAAAATTTCATGAAAAAAAACGTCATAGTATAGTATGTCGAAAAATTTTATGAAAAATTGGTCATTGTGTTGACTCTTGAATAAATTCATGTTAACAGTCATATTATATTATGTCAAACAATATTATGATGAAATAAAGTCATTATAGTAAGTTGAAAAATTTCATGAAAAAAAACGTCATAGTATAGTATGTCGAAATATTTTATGAAAAACAGGTCATAGTATTAAAACTTGAAAAATTTCATGTTAACAGGTATATTATAGTATGTTAAACAATATTATGATGAAATAAAGTCATTATAGTACGTTCAAAAATTTCATGAAAAAAAAAACGTCATAGTATAGTATGTCGAAAAATTTTATGAAAAGCAGGTCATTGTGTTGAATCTTGAAAAATTTCATGTTAACAGGTGCATTATAGTATGTTAAACAATATTATGATGAAATAAAGTCATTAAAGTACGTTGAAAAATTTCATGAAAAAAAACGTCATAGTATAGTATGTCGAAAAATTTTATGAAAAACAGGTCTTAGTATTGAAACTTGAAAAATTTCATGTTAACAGGTATATTATAGTATGTTAAACAATATTATGATGAAATAAAGTCATTATAGTACGTTGAAAAATTTCATGAAAAAAAGTCATAGTATAGTATGTCGAAAAATTTTATGAAAAACAGGTCTTAGTATTGAAACTTGAAAAATTTCATGTTAACAGGTATATTATAGTATGTTAAACAATATTATGATGAAATAAAGTCATTATAGTACGTTCAAAAATTTCATGAAAAAAAGTCATAGTATATTATGTCGAAAAATTTTATGAAAAGCAGGTCATTGTGTTGAATCTTGAAAAATTTCATGTTAACAGGTATATTATAGTATGTTAAACAATATTATGATGAAATTATCATTAAAGTATGTTGAAAAATTTCATGAAAAACAGGTCATAGTATTGAAACTTGAAAAATTTCATGTTAACAGTCATATTATAGTATGATAAACAATATTATGATGAAATAAAGTCATTATAGTAAGTTGAAAAATTTCATGAAAAAAAACGTCATAGTATAGTATGTCGAAAAATTTTATAAAAAACAGGTCTTAGTATTGAAACTTGAAAAATTTCATGTTAACAGGTATATTATAGTATGTTAAACAATATTATGATGAAATAAAGTCATTACAGTACGTTGAAAAATTTCATGAAAAAAAACGTCATAGTATAGTATGTCGAAAAATTTTATGAAAAACAGGTCTTAGTATTGAAACTTGAAAAATTTCATGTTAACAGGTATATTATAGTATGTTAAACAATATTATGATGAAATAAAGTCATTATAGTACGTTGAAAAATTTCATGAAAAAAAAGTCATAGTATAGTATGTCGAAAAATTTTATGAAAAGCAGGTCATTGTGTTGAATCTTGAAAAATTTCATGTTAACAGGTATATTATAGTATGTTAAACAATATTATGATGAAATAAAGTCATTATAGACGTTGAAAAATTTCATGAAAAACAGGTCATAGTATTGAAACTTGAAAAAATTCATGTTAACAGTCATATTATAGTATGTTAAACAATATTATGATGAAATAAAGTCATTATAGTATGTTGAAAAATTTCATGAAAAAAAACGTCATAGTATAGTATGTCGAAAAATTTTATGAAAAACAGGTCATAGTATTGATACTTGAAAAATTTCATGTTAACAGGTATATTATAGTATGTTAAACAATATTATGATGAAATAAAGTCATTATAGTACGTCGAAAAATTTTATGAAAAACAGGTCATAGTATTGATACTTGAAAAATTTCATGTTAACAGGTCTATTATAGTATGTTAAACAATATTATGATGAAATAAAATCATTATAGTACGTTGAAAAATTTCATGAAAAAAAGTCATAGTATAGTATGTCGAAAATTTTTATGAAAAGCAGGTCATTGTGTTGAATTTTGAAAAATTTCATGTTAACAGGTATATTATAGTATGTTAAACAATATTATGATGAAATAAAGTAATTATAGTACGTTGAAAAATTTCATGAAAAAAAGTCATAGTATAGTATGTCGAAAATTTTTATGAAAAGCAGGTCATTGTGTTGAATCTTGAAAAATTTCATGTTAACAGGTATATTATAGTATGTTAAACAATATTATGATGAAATAAAGTCATTATAGTACGTTGAAAAATTTCATGAAAAAAAGTCAGTATAGTATGTCGAAAAATTTTATGAAAAACAGGTCATAGTATTGATACTTGAAAAAATTCATGTCAACAGTCATAGTATGATAAACAATATTATGATGAAATAAAGTCATTATAGTACCTTAAAAAATTTCATGAAAAAAAGTCATAGTATAGTATGTCGAAAAATTTTATGAAAAACAGGTCTTAGTATTGAAACTTGAAAAATTTCATGTTAACAGGTATATTATAGTATGTTAAACAATATTATGATGAAATAAAGTCATTATAGTACGTTGAAAAATTTCATGAAAAAAAGTCATAGTATAGTATGTCGAAAATTTTTATGAAAAGCAGGTCATTGTGTTGAATCTTGAAAAATTTCATGTTAACAGTCATATTATAGTATGATAAACAATATTATGATGAAATTATCATTAAAGTATGTTGAAAAATTTCATGAAAAAAAAGTCATAGTATAGTATGTCGAATATTTTTATGAAAAACAGGTCATAGTTTTGAAACTTGAAAAAATTCATGTTAACAGGCATATTATAGTATCTTAAACAATATTATGATGAAATAAAGTCATTATTGTATGTTGAAAAATTTCTTGAAAAAAACGTCATAGTATAGTATGCCGAAAAATTTTATGAAAAACAGGTCATAGTTTTGAAACATGAAAAAATTCATGTTAACAGTCATATTATACTATGATAAACAATATTATGATGAAATAAAGTCATTAAAGTATGTTGAAAAATTTCATGAAAAAAAACGTCATAGTATAGTATGTCGAAATATTTTATGAAAAACAGGTCATAGTATTAAAACTTGAAAAATTTCATGTTAACAGGTATATTATAGTATGTTAAACAATATTATGATGAAATAAAGTCATTATAGTACGTTCAAAAATTTCATGAAAAAAACGTCATAGTATAGTATGTCGAAAAATTTTATGAAAAGCAGGTCATTGTGTTGAATCTTGAAAAATTTCATGTTAACAGGTATATTATAGTATGTTAAACAATATTATGATGAAATAAAGTCATTATAGTACGTTGAAAAATTTCATGAAAAAAAACGTCATAGTATAGTATGTCGAAAAATTTTATGAAAAATTGGTCATTGTGTTGACTCTTGAAAAAATTCATGTTAACAGTCATATTATATTATGTCAAACAATTTTATGATGAAATAAAGTCATTATAGCACGTTGAAAAATTTCATGAAAAAAAGTCATAGTATAGTATGTCGAAAAAATTTATGAAAAACAGGTCATAGTATTTAAACTTGAAAAATTTCATGTTAACAGTCATATTATAGTATGATAAACAATATTATGATGAAATAAAGTCATTAAAGTACGTTGAAAAATTTCATGAAAAAAAAGTCATAGTATAGTATGTCGAAAAATTTTATGAAAAACAGGTCTTAGTATTGAAACTTGAAAAATTTCATGTTAACAGGTATATTATAGTATGTTAAACAATATTATGATGAAATAAAGTCATTATAGTACGTTGAAAAATTTCATGAAAAAAGTCATAGTATAGTATGTCGAAAAATTTTATGAAAAACAGGTCATAGTATTAAAACTTGAAAAAATTCATGTCAATAGTCATATTATAGTATGATAAACAATATTATGATGAAATAAAGTCATTAAAGTATGTTGAAAAATTTCATGAAAAAAACGCATAGTATAGTATGTCGAAAAATTTTATGAAAAACAGGTCATAGTATTGAAACTTGAAAAATTTCATGTTAACAGGTATATTATAGTATGTTAAACAATATTATGATGAAATAAAGTCATTATAGTACGTTGAAAAATTTCATGAAAAAAAGAAGAAGGAAAATTTTATGAAGCAGGTCATTGTGTTGAATTTAAAAATTTCATGTTAACAGGTATATTATAGTATGATAAACAATATTATGATGAAATAGTCATTAAAGTATGTTGAAAAATTTCATGAAAAAAAAGTCAAGTATAGTATGTAATATTTTTATGAAAAACAGGTCATAGTTTTGAAACATGAAAAAATTCATGTTAACAGTCATATTATAGTATGTTAAACAATTTTATGATGAAATAAAGTCATTATAGTAAGTTGAAAAATTTCATGAAAAAAAAACGTCATAGTATAGTATGTCGAAAAATTTTATGAAAAACAGGTCATAGTATTAAAACTTGAAAAATTTCATGTTAACAGGTATATTATAGTATGTTAAACAATATTATGATGAAATAAAGTCATTATAGTACGTTCAAAAATTTCATGAAAAAAAACGTCATAGTATAGTATGTCGAAAAATTTTATGAAAAATTGGTCATTGTGTTGACTCTTGAATAAATTCATGTTAACAGTCATATTATATTATGTCAAACAATATTATGATGAAATAAAGTCATTATAGTAAGTTGAAAAATTTCATGAAAAAAAACGTCATAGTATAGTATGTCGAAATATTTTATGAAAAACAGGTCATAGTATTAAAACTTGAAAAATTTCATGTTAACAGGTATATTATAGTATGTTAAACAATATTATGATGAAATAAAGTCATTATAGTACGTTCAAAAATTTCATGAAAAAAACGTCATAGTATAGTATGTCGAAAAATTTTATGAAAAGCAGGTCATTGTGTTGAATCTTGAAAAATTTCATGTTAACAGGTATATTATAGTATGTTAAACAATATTATGATGAAATAAAGTCATTATAGCACGTTGAAAAATTTCATGAAAAAAAACGTCATAGTATAGTATGTCGAATAATTTTATGAAAAACAGGTCTTAGTATTGAAACTTGAAAAATTTCATGTTAACAGGTATATTATAGTATGTTAAAGTATATTATGATGAAATAAAGTCATTATAGTACGTTGAAAAATTTCATGAAAAAAGTCATAGTATAGTATGTCGAAAAATTTTATGAAAAACAGGTCATAGTATTAAAACTTGAAAAAATTCATGTCAACAGTCATATTATCGTATGATAAACAATATTATGATGAAATAAAGTCATTAAAGTATGTTGAAAAATTTCATGAAAAAAAACGTCATAGTATAGTATGTCGAAAAATGTTATGAAAAACAGGTCATAGTATTGATACTTGAAAAATTTCATGTTAACAGGTATATTATAGTGTGTTAAACAATATTATGATGAAATAAAGTCATTATAGTACGTTGAAAAATTTCATGAAAAAAAGTCATAGTATAGTATGTCGAAAATTTTTATGAAAAGCAGGTCATTGTGTTGAATCTTGAAAAATTTCATGTTAACAGGTATATTATAGTATGTTAAACAATATTATGATGAAATAAAGTCATTATAGTACGTTGAAAAATTTCATGAAAAAAAACGTCATAGTATAGTATGTCGAAAAATTTTATGAAAAATTGGTCATTGTGTTGACTCTTGAATAAATTCATGTTAACAGTCATATTATATTATGTCAAACAATATTATGATGAAATAAAGTCATTATAGCACGTTGAAAAATTTCATGAAAAAAAACGTCATAGTATAGTATGTCGAAAAATTTTATGAAAAACAGGTCATAGTATTGAAACTTGAAAAATTTCATGTTAACAGGTATATTATAGTATGTTAAACAATATTATGATGAAATAAAGTCATTATAGTACGTTGAAAAATTTCATGAAAAACTGGTCATAGTATTGAAACTTGAAAAATTTCATGTTAACAGTCATATTATAGTATGATAAACAATATTATGATGAAATAAAGTCATTATAGTAAGTTGAAAAATTTCATGAAAAAAAACGTCATAGTATAGTATGTCGAAAAATTTTATGAAAAACAGGTCATAGTATTGAAACTTGAAAAATTACATGTTAACAGGTATATTATAGTATGTTAAACAATATTATGATGAAATAAAGTCATTATAGCACGTTGAAAAATTTCATGAAAAAAAACGTCATAGTATAGTATGTCGAATAATTTTATGAAAAACAGGTCTTAGTATTGAAACTTGAAAAATTTCATGTTAACAGGTATATTATAGTATGTTAAAGTATATTATGATGAAATAAAGTCATTATAGTACGTTGAAAAATTTCATGAAAAAAGTCATCGTATAGTATGTCGAAAAATTTTATGAAAAACAGGTCATAGTATTAAAACTTGAAAAAATTCATGTCAACAGTCATATTATAGTATGATAAACAATATTATGATGAAATAAAGTCATTAAAGTATGTTGAAAAATTTCATGAAAAAAAACGTCATAGTATAGTATGTCGAAAAATGTTATGAAAAACAGGTCATAGTATTGATACTTGAAAAATTTCATGTTAACAGGTATATTATAGTGTGTTAAACAATATTATGATGAAATAAAGTCATTATAGTACGTTGAAAAATTTCATGAAAAAAAAGTCATAGTATAGTATGTCGAAAATTTTTATGAAAAGCAGGTCATTGTGTTGAATCTTGAAAAATTTCATGTTAACAGGTATATTATAGTATGTTAAACAATATTATGATGAAATAAAGTCATTATAGTACGTTGAAAAATTTCATGAAAAAAAACGTCATAGTATAGTATGTCGAAAAATTTTATGAAAAATTGGTCATTGTGTTGACTCTTGAATAAATTCATGTTAACAGGTATATTATAGTATAACAATATTATTGAATGCATTAGTAATTTCTTTTCCACCACATTAAGCTTAATTAATTTCATGGCAGAAGACAAATTTTATAAACAGCATAGTATTAAAACTTGAAAAATTTCATGTTAACAGGTATATTACAGTATGTTAAACAATATTATGATGAAATAAAGTCATTATAGTACGTTAAAAATTTCATGAAAAAAAACGTCATAGTATAGTATGTCAAAAATTTTATGAAAAATTGGTCATTGTGTTGACTCTTGAATAAATTCATGTTAACAGTCATATTATTTATGTCAAACAATATTATGATGAAATAAAGTCATTATAGCAAGTTGAAAAATTTCATGAAAAAAAACGTCATAGTATAGTATGTCGAAATATTTTATGAAAAACAGGTCATAGTATTAAAACTTGAAAAATTTCATGTTAACAGGTATATTATAGTATGTTAAACAATATTATGATGAAATAAAGTCATTATAGTACGTTGAAAAATTTCATGAAAAAAGCAAAAGCACAGGTCATAGTATTAAAACATGAAAAAATTCATGTCAACAGTCATATTATAGTATGATAAACAATATTATGATGAAATAAAGTCATTATAGTAGTTGAAAAATTTCATGAAAAAAAAAACGTCATAGTATAGTATGTCGAAAAATTTTATGAAAAACAGGTCATAGTATTAAAACTTGAAAAATTTCATGTTAACAGGTATATTATAGTATGTTAAACAATATTATGATGAAATAAAGTCATCATAGTACGTTAAAAATTTCATGAAAAAAAGCCTTCAGGCATAGTATTGAAACAAAATTTCATGTTAACAGTCATATTATAGTATGATAAACAATATTATGATGAAATAAAGTCATTATAGCACGTGAAAAATTTCATGAAAAAAACGCATAGTATAGTATGTCGAAAAATTTTATGAAAAACAGGTCATAGTGTTGAACTTGAAAAATATCATGTAACAGGTATATTATAGTATGTTAAACATATTATGATGAAATAAAGTCATTATAGCACGTTGAAAAATTTCATGAAAAAAGCAAGAAGTATGTCAAAAATTTTATGAAAAACAGGTCATAGTATTAAAACTTGAAAAAATTCATGTCAACATCATATTATAGTATGATAAACAATATTATGATGAAATAAAGTCATTAAAGTATGTTGAAAAATTTCATGAAAAAAAACGTCATAGTATAGTATGTCGAAAAATTTTATGAAAAACAGGTCATAGTATTGAAACTTGAAAAATTTCATGTTAACAGGTATATTATAGTATGTTAAACAATATTATGATGAAATAAAGTCATTATAGTACGTTGAAAAATTTCATGAAAAAAAGTCATAGTATAGTATGTCGAAAATTTTTATGAAAAACAGGTCATAGTGTTGAAACTTGAAAAAATTCATGTTAACAGGCATATTATAGTATGTTAAACAATATTATATGAAATAAAGTCATTATAGTATGTTGAAAAATTTCATGAAAAAAAACATCATAGTATAGTATGTCGAAAAATTTTATGAAAAATTGGTCATTGTGTACTTGAATAAATTATGTAACATCATATTATATTATTCAAACAATATTATGATAAAAAAGTCATTATAGCACGTTGAAAAATTTCATGAAAAAAAAGTCAAGTATAGTATGTCGAAAAATTTTATGAAAAACAGGTCAAGTATTGAAACTTGAAAAATTTCATGTAACAGAATTATAGTATGTTAAAAATATTATATGAAAAAAGTCAATAGTACGTTGAAAAATTTCATGAAAAACAGGTCATAGTATTGAAACATGAAAAATTTCATGTTAACAGTCATATTATAGTATGATAAACAATATTATGATGAAATAAAGTCATTATAGTAAGTTGAAAAATTTCATGAAAAAAAACGTCATAGTATAGTATGTCGAAAAATTTTATGAAAAACAGGTCATAGTATTAAAACTTGAAAAATTTCATGTTAACAGGTATATTAAAGTATGTTAAACAATATTATGATGAAATAAAATCATTATAGATGTTCAAAAATTTCATGAAAAAAAACGTCATAGTATAGTATGTCGAAATATTTTATGAAAAACAGGTCATAGTATTAAAACTTGAAAAATTTCATGTTAACAGGTATATTATAGTATGTTAGACAATATTATGATGAAATAAAGTCATTATAGTACGTTCAAAAATTTCATGAAAAAAAAACGTCATAGTATAGTATGTCGAAAAATTTTATGAAAAGCAGGTCATTGTGTTGAATCTTGAAAAATTTCATGTTAACAGGTATATTATAGTATGTTAAACAATATTATGATGAAATAAAGTCATTAAAGTATGTTGAAAAATTTCATGAAAAAAAAGTCATAGTATAGTATGTCGAATATTTTTATGAAAAACAGGTCATAGTTTTGAAACATGAAAAAATTCATGTTAACAGTCATATTATAGTATGATAAACAATTTTATGATGACATAAAGTCATTATAGTAAGTTGAAAAATTTCATGAAAAAAAAACGTCATAGTATAGTATGTCGAAAAATTTTATGAAAAACAGGTCATAGTATTAAAACTTGAAAAATTTCATGTTAACAGGTATATTATAGTATGTTAAACAATATTATGATGAAATAAAGTCATTATAGTACGTTCAAAAATTTCATGAAAAAAAACGTCATAGTATAGTATGTCAAAAAATTTTATGAAAAATTGGTCATTGTGTTGACTCTTGAATAAATTCATGTTAACAGTCATATTATGTCAAACAATATTATGATGAAATAAAGTCATTATAGTAAGTTGAAAAATTTCATGAAAAAAAACGTCATAGTATAGTATGTCGAAATATTTTATGAAAAACAGGTCATAGTATTAAAACTTGAAAAATTTCATGTTAACAGGTATATTATAGTATGTTAAACAATATTATGATGAAATAAAGTCATTATAGTACGTTGAAAAATTTCATGAAAAAAAAAACGTCATAGTATAGTATGTCGAAAAATTTTATGAAAAACAGGTCATAGTATTGAAACATGAAAAAATTCATGTTAACAGTCATATTATAGTATGATAAACAATTTTATGATGACATAAAGTCATTATAGTAAGTTGAAAAATTTCATGAAAAAAAAAACGTCATAGTATAGTATGTCGAAAAATTTTATGAAAAACAGGTCATAGTATTAAAACTTGAAAAATTTCATGTTAACAGGTATATTATAGTATGTTAAACAATATTATGATGAAATAAAGTCATTATAGTACGATCAAAAATTTCATGAAAAAAAACGTCATAGTATAGTATGTCGAAAAATTTTATGAAAAATTGGTCATTGTGTTGACTCTTGAATAAATTAATGTTAACAGTCATATTATATTATGTCAAACAATATTATGATGAAATAAAGTCATTATAGTAAGTTGAAAAATTTCATGAAAAAAAACGTCATAGTATAGTATGTCGAAATATTTTATGAAAAACAGGTCATAGTATTAAAACTTGAAAAATTTCATGTTAACAGGTATATTATGGTATGTTAAACAATATTATGATGAAATAAAGTCATTATAGTACGTTCAAAAATTTCATGAAAAAAACGTCATAGTATAGTATGTCGAAAAATTTTATGAAAAGCAGGTCATTGTGTTGAATCTTGAAAAATTTCATGTTAACAGGTATATTATAGTATGTTAAACAATATTATGATGAAATAAAGTCATTATAGCACGTTGAAAAATTTCATGAAAAAAAAGTCATAGTATAGTATGTCGAAAAATTTTATGAAAAACAGGTCATAGTATTGAAACTTGAAAAATTACATGTTAACAGGTATATTATAGTATGTTAAACAATATTATGATGAAATAAAGTCATTATAGTACGTTGAAAAATTTCATGAAAAAAAACGTCATAGTATAGTATGTCGAAAAATTTTATAAAAAACAGGTCTTAGTATTGAAACTTGAAAAATTTCATGTTAATAGGTATATTATAGTATGTTAAAGAATATTATGATGAAGTAAAGTCAATATAGTACGTTGAAAAATTTCATGAAAAAAAGTCATAGTATAGTATGTCGAAAAATTTTATAAAAAACAGGTCATAGTATTAAAACTTGAAAAAATTCATGTCAACAGTCATATTATAGTATGATAAACAATATTATGATGAAATAAAGTCATTAAAGTATGTTGAAAAATTTCATGAAAAAAAACGTCATAGTATAGTATGTCGAAAGATTTTATGAAAAACAGGTCATAGTATTGATACTTGAAAAATTTCATGTTAACAGGTATATTATAGTATGTTAAACAATATTATGATGAAATAAAGTCAGTATAGTACGTTGAAAAATTTCATGAAAAAAAGTAATAGTATAGTATGTCGAAATTTTTTATGAAAAGCAGGTCATTGTGTTGAATTTTGAAAAATTTCATGTTAACAGGTATATTATAGTATGTTAAACAATATTATGATGAAATAAAGTAATTATAGTACGTTGAAAAATTTCTTGAAAAAAAGTCATAGTATAGTATGTCGAAAATTTTTATGAAAAGCAGGTCATTGTGTTGAATCTTGAAAAATTTCATGTTAATAGGTATATTACAGTATGTTAAACAATATTATGATGAAATAAAGTCATTATAGTACGTTGAAAAATTTCATGAAAAAAAACGTCATAGTATAGTATGTCGAAAGATTTTATGAAAAACAGGTCATAGTATTGATACTTGAAAAATTTCATGTTAACAGGTATATTATAGTATGTTAAACAATATTATGATGAAATAAAGTCAGTATAGTACGTTGAAAAATTTCATGAAAAAAAGTAATAGTATAGTATGTCGAAATTTTTTATGAAAAGCAGGTCATTGTGTTGAATTTTGAAAAATTTCATGTTAACAGGTATATTATAGTATGTTAAACAATATTATGATGAAATAAAGTCATTATAGTACGTTCAAAAATTTCATGAAAAAAAACGTCATAGTATAGTATGTCGAAAAATTTTATGAAAAATTGGTCATTGTGTTGACTCTTGAATAAATTCATGTTAACAGTCATATTATGTCAAACAATATTATGATGAAATAAAGTCATTATAGTAAGTTCAAAAATTTCATGAAAAAAAAACGTCATAGTATAGTATGTCGAAAAATTTTATGAAAAACAGGTCATAGTATTAAAACTTGAAAAATTTCATGTTAACAGGTATATTATAGTATGTTAAACAATATTATGATGAAATAAAGTCATTATAGTATGTTGAAAAATTTCATGAAAAAAAAAACGTCATAGTATAGTATGTCGAAAAATTTTATGAAAAACAGGTCATAGTATTGAAACATGAAAAAATTCATGTTAACAGTCATATTATAGTATGATAAACAATTTTATGATGACATAAAGTCATTATAGTAAGTTGAAAAATTTCATGAAAAAAAAAACGTCATAGTATAGTATGTCGAAAAATTTTATGAAAAATTGGTCATTGTGTTGACTCTTGAATAAATTAATGTTAACAGTCATATTATATTATGTCAAACAATATTATGATGAAATAAAGTCATTATAGTAAGTTGAAAAATTTCATGAAAAAAAACGTCATAGTATAGTATGTCGAAATATTTTATGAAAAACAGGTCATAGTATTAAAACTTGAAAAATTTCATGTTAACAGGTATATTATAGTATGTTAAACAATATTATGATGAAATAAAGTCATTATAGTACGTTCAAAAATTTCATGAAAAAAAAACGTCATAGTATAGTATGTCGAAAAATTTTATGAAAAGCAGGTCATTGTGTTGAATCTTGAAAAATTTCATGTTAACAGGTATATTATAGTATGTTAAACAATATTATGATGAAATAAAGTCATTATAGCACGTTGAAAAATTTCATGAAAAAAAACGTCATAGTATAGTATGTCGAATAATTTTTATGAAAAACAGGTCTTAGTATTGAAACTTGAAAAATTTCATGTTAACAGGTATATTATAGTATGTTAAAGTATATTATGATGAAATAAAGTCATTATAGTACGTTGAAAAATTTCATGAAAAAAGTCATAGTATAGTATGTCGAAAAATTTTATGAAAAACAGGTCATAGTATTAAAACTTGAAAAAATTCATGTCAACAGTCATATTATAGTATGATAAACAATATTATGATGAAATAAAGCATTAAAGGATCATTTTTCTTTTTTTCTTTCTTTTTTTTTCTTTTTGTATATTATAGTATGTTAAACAATATTATGATGAAATAAAGTCATTATAGTACGTTGAAAAATTTCATGAAAAACAATGGTCATTGTATTGACCTTGAAAATTCATGTTAACAGTCATATTATATTATGTAAACAATATTATGATGAAATAAAGTCATTATAGACGTTGAAAAATTTCATGAAAAAAACGCAAGAAGTATGTCGAAAAATTTATGAAAAACAGGTCATAGTATTGAACTTAAAAATTCATGTTAACAGGTATATTATAGTTGTTAAACAATATTATGATAAAAAGCATAGACGTAAAAATTTCAAAAAAAATTCATGTAACAGCATATTAAAGATTTAAAAAGAAAGAAAAATTTATGAAAAAAAAACGTCATAGTATAGTATGTCGAAAAATTTTATGAAAAACAGGTCATAGTATTGAAACTTGAAAAATTTCATGTTAACAGGTATATTATAGTATGTTAAACAATATTATGATGAAATAAAGTCATTATAGTACGTTCAAAAATTTCATGAAAAAAAACGTCATAGTATAGTATGTCAAAAAATTTTATGAAAAATTGGTCATTGTGTTGACTCTTGAATAAATTCATGTTAACAGTCATATTATGTCAAACAATATTATGATGAAATAAAGTCATTATAGTAAGTTGAAAAATTTCATGAAAAAAAACGTCATAGTATAGTATGTCGAAATATTTTATGAAAAACAGGTCATAGTATTAAAACTTGAAAAATTTCATGTTAACAGGTATATTATAGTATGTTAAACAATATTATGATGAAATAAAGTCATTATAGTACGTTGAAAAATTTCATGAAAAAAAAACGTCATAGTATAGTATGTCGAAAAATTTTATGAAAAACAGGTCATAGTATTGAAACATGAAAAAATTCATGTTAACAGTCATATTATAGTATGATAAACAATTTTATGATGACATAAAGTCATTATAGTAAGTTGAAAAATTTCATGAAAAAAAAAACGTCATAGTATAGTATGTCGAAAAATTTTATGAAAAACAGGTCATAGTATTAAAACTTGAAAAATTTCATGTTAACAGGTATATTATAGTATGTTAAACAATATTATGATGAAATAAAGTCATTATAGTACGATCAAAAATTTCATGAAAAAAAACGTCATAGTATAGTATGTCGAAAAATTTTATGAAAAATTGGTCATTGTGTTGACTCTTGAATAAATTAATGTTAACAGTCATATTATATTATGTCAAACAATATTATGATGAAATAAAGTCATTATAGTAAGTTGAAAAATTTCATGAAAAAAAACGTCATAGTATAGTATGTCGAAATATTTTATGAAAAACAGGTCATAGTATTAAAACTTGAAAAATTTCATGTTAACAGGTATATTATAGTATGTTAAACAATATTATGATGAAATAAAGTCATTATAGTACGTTCAAAAATTTCATGAAAAAAACGTCATAGTATAGTATGTCGAAAAATTTTATGAAAAGCAGGTCATTGTGTTGAATCTTGAAAAATTTCATGTTAACAGGTATATTATAGTATGTTAAACAATATTATGATGAAATAAAGTCATTATAGCACGTTGAAAAATTTCATGAAAAAAAACGTCATAGTATAGTATGTCGAAAAATTTTATGAAAAACAGGTCATAGTATTGAAACTTGAAAAATTACATGTTAACAGGTATATTATAGTATGTTAAACAATATTATGATGAAATAAAGTCATTATAGTACGTTGAAAAATTTCATGAAAAAAAACGTCATAGTATAGTATGTCGAAAAATTTTATAAAAAACAGGTCTTAGTATTGAAACTTGAAAAATTTCATGTTAATAGGTATATTATAGTATGTTAAAGAATATTATGATGAAGTAAAGTCAATATAGTACGTTGAAAAATTTCATGAAAAAAAGTCATAGTATAGTATGTCGAAAAATTTTATAAAAAACAGGTCATAGTATTAAAACTTGAAAAAATTCATGTCAACAGTCATATTATAGTATGATAAACAATATTATGATGAAATAAAGTCATTAAAGTATGTTGAAAAATTTCATGAAAAAAACGTCATAGTATAGTATGTCGAAATTTTTTATGAAAAGCAGGTCATTGTGTTGAATTTTGAAAAATTTCATGTTAACAGGTATATTATAGTATGTTAAACAATATTATGATGAAATAAAGTAATTATAGTACGTTGAAAAATTTCTTGAAAAAAAGTCATAGTATAGTATGTCGAAAATTTTTATGAAAAACAGGTCATTGTGTTGAATCTTGAAAAATTTCATGAAAGGAAACAGTATGTTAAACAATATTAAGAAAAAAGCATTATAGTACGTTGAAAAATTTCATAAAAAGAAGAGCAAAGATTTTATGAAAAACAGGTCATAGTATTGATACTTGAAAAATTTCATGTTAACAGGTATATTATAGTATGTTAAACAATATTATGATGAAATAAAGTCAGTATAGTACGTTGAAAAATTTCATGAAAAAAAGAATAGTAAGTATGTCAAATTTTTTATGAAAAGCAGGCATTTGTTAATTTTGAAAAATTTATTAACAGGAATATAGTATAAACAATATTATATGAAAAAATAATTATAGTACGTTAAAAATTTCTTGAAAAAAGTCATAGTATAGTATTCGAAAATTTTTATGAAAAGCAGGTCATTGTGTTGAATCTTGAAAAATTTCATGTTAACAGGTATATTACAGTATGTTAAACAATATTATGATGAAATAAAGTCATTATAGTACGTTGAAAAATTTCATGAAAAAAAACGTCATAGTATAGTATGTCGAAAAATTTTATGAAAAATTGGTCATTGTGTTGACTCTTGAATAAATTCATGTTAACAGTCATATTATATTATGTCAAACAATATTATGATGAAATAAAGTCATTATAGCACGTTGAAAAATTTCATGAAAAAAAACGTCATAGTATAGTATGTCGAAAAATTTTATGAAAAACAGGTCATAGTATTGAAACTTGAAAAATTTCATGTTAACAGGTATATTATAGTATGTTAAACAATATTATGATGAAATAAAGTCATTATAGTACGTTGAAAAATTTCATGAAAAACAGGTCATAGTATTAAAACTTGAAAAAATTCATGTCAACAGTCATATTATAGTATGATAAACAATATTATATGAAATAAATCAAAATATTGAAAAATTTCATGAAAAAAACGTCATAGTATAGTATTCAAAAATTTTATGAAAAACAGATCATAGTATTAATATTGAAAAATTTCATGTTAACAGGTATATTATAGTGTGTAAACAATATTATGATGAAATAAAGTCATAAGACGGAAAAATTTAATGAAAAAAGGCAAGTATTGAAACTTGAAAAATATAACAGCAATAAGAGAAAAAAATATAAAATAAAGCAAAGAAGTTGAAAAATTTCATGAAAAAAAACGTCATAGTATAGTATGTCGAAAAATTTTATGAAAAACAGGTCATTAGTATTGAAACTTGAAAAATTTCATGTTAACAGGTATATTATAGTATGTTAAAGAATATTATGATGAAATAAAGTCAATATAGTACGTTGAAAAATTTCATGAAAAAAAGTCATAGTATAGTATGTCGAAAAATTTTATGAAAAAACAGGTCATAGTATTAAAACTTGAAAAAATTCATGTCAACAGTCATATTATAGTATGATAAACAATATTATGATGAAATAAAGTCATTAAAGTATGTTGAAAAATTTCATGAAAAAAAAGTCATAGTATAGTAGTCGAAAATTTTTATGAAAAGCAGGTCATGTGTTGAATCTTAAAATTTCATGTTAACAGGTATATTATAGTATGTTAAACAATATTATGATGAAATAAAGTCATTATAGCACTTGAAAAATTTCATGAAAAAAAGTCATAGTATAGTATGTCAAAATTTTTATGAAAAACAGGTCATAGTATTAAAACTTGAAAAAATTCATGTTAACAGTCATATTACAGTATGATAAACAATATTATGATGAAATAAAGTCATTAAAGTACTTGAAAAATTTCATGAAAAAAAACGTCATAGTATAGTATGTCGAAAAATTTTATGAAAAACAGGTCATAGTATTGAAACTTGAAAAATTTCATGTTAACAGGTATATTATAGTATGTTAAACAATATTATGATGAAATAAAGTCATTATAGTACGTTGAAAAATTTCATGAAAAAAAGTCATAGTATAGTATGTCGAAATTTTTTATGAAAACGGCAGTTTGATTGAAATTTATGTTAACAGGTATATTATATATGTTAAACAATATTATGATAAATAAAGTCATTATAGTACGTTGAAAAATTTCTGAAAAAAGCATAGTATAGTATGTCGAAAATTTTTATGAAAAGCAGTCATTGTGTTGAATCTTAAAAATTTATGTAACAGTATATTACAGTATGTTAAACAATATTATGAGAAAAAAGTCATATAGTACGTTGAAAAATTTCATGAAAAAAGCATAGTATAGTATGTCGAAAAATTTTATGAAAATGGTCATTGTGTTGACTCTTGAAAAATTATGTTAACAGTCATATTACATTATTCAAACAATATTATGATGAAAAAAGCATTATAGCACTGAAAAATTTCATGAAAAAAGCATAGTATAGTATTCGAAAAATTTTATGAAAAAGGCATAGTATTGAAACTTGAAAAAATTATTAACAGATATTATATTATTAAACAATATTATGATGAAAAAAGTCATTATAGACGTAAAAATTTCATGAAAAAGCAAAGAAAGAAAAGAAAAAGAGGATTGACGCAAGTATAGTATTCGAAAAATTTTATGAAAAAAGGCATAGTATTAAACTGAAAAATTTATGTAAAGGTATATTATAGTATGTTAAAAAAAGAGAAAAAAAAAGAGGAAATATGAAAAACAGGTCATAGTATTGAAACTTGAAAAATTTCATGTTAACAGTCATATTATAGTATGATAAACAATATTATGATGAAATAAAGTCATTATAGTAAGTTGAAAAATTTCATGAAAAAAAACGTCATAGTATAGTATGTCGAAAAATTTTATGAAAAACAGATCATAGTATTAAAACTTGAAAAATTTCATGTTAACAGGTATATTATAGTATGTTAAACAATATTATGATGAAATAAAGTCATTATAGTACGTTGAAAAATTTCATGAAAAAAAGTCATAGTATAGTATGTCGAAAATTTTTATGAAAAGCAGGTCATAGTATTGAATCTTGAAAAATTTCATGTTAACAGGTATATTATAGTATGTTAAACAATATTATGATGAAATAAAGTCATTATAGTACGTTGAAAAATTTCATGAAAAAAAGTCATAGTATAGTATGTCGAAAATTTTTATGAAAAGCAGGTCATTGTGTTGAATCTTGAAAAATATCATGTTAACAGGTATATTATAGTATGTTAAACAATATTATGATGAAATAAAGTCATTATAGCACGTTGAAAAATTTCATGAAAAAAAGTCATAGTATAGTATGTCGAAAAATTTTATGAAAAACAGGTCATAGTATTAAAACTTGAAAAAACTCATGTCAACAGTCATATTATAGTATGATAAACAATATTATGATGAAATAAAGTCATTAAATATGTTGAAAAATTTCATGAAAAAAAACGTCATAGTATAGTATGTCGAAAAATTTTATGAAAAACAGGTCATAGTATTGAAACTTGAAAAATTTCATGTTAACAGGTATATTATAGTATGTTAAACAATATTATGATGAAATAAAGTCATTATAGTACGTTGAAAAATTTCATGAAAAAAAGTCATAGTATATATGTCGAATATTTTTATGAAAAACAGGTCATAGTTTTAAACTTGAAAAATTCATGTTAACAGGCATATTATAGTATGTTAAACAATATTATGATGAAATAAAGTCATTATTGTATTTGAAAAATTTCTTAAAAAAACGTCAATATAGTATGCCGAAAAATTTTATGAAAAACAGGCAAGTTTTGAAACATGAAAAAATTCATGTTAACAGTCATATTATAGTATGATAAACAATTTTATGATGACATAAAGTCATTATAGTAAGTTGAAAACTTTCATAAAAAAAAACGTCATAGTATAGTATGTCGAAAAATTTTATGAAAAACAGGTCATAGTATTAAAACTTGAAAAATTTCATGTTAACAGGTATATTAAAGTATGTTAAACAATATTATGATGAAATAAAATCATTATAGTATGTTCAAAAATTTCATGAAAAAAAACGTCATAGTATAGTATGTCGAAATATTTTATGAAAAACAGGTCATAGTATTGAAACTTGAAAAATTTCATGTTAACAGGTATATTATAGTATGTTAAAGAATATTATGATGAAATAAAGTCAATATAGTACGTTGAAAAATTTCATGAAAAAAAAGTCATAGTATAGTATGTCGAAAAATTTTATGAAAAACAGGTCATAGTATTAAAACTTGAAAAAATTCATGTCAACAGTCATATTATAGTATGATAAACAATATTATGATGAAATAAAGTCATTAAAGTATGTCGAAAAATTTCATTATGAAAAACAGGTCATAGTATTGATACTTGAAAAATTTCATGTTAACAGGTATAATATAGTATGTTAAACAATATTATGATGAAATAAAGTCATTATAGTACGTCGAAAAATTTTATGAAAAACAGGTCATAGTATTGATACTTGAAAAATTTCATGTTAACAGGTCTATTATAGTATGTTAAACAATATTATGATGAAATAAAATCATTATAGTACGTTGAAAAATTTCATGAAAAAAAGTCATAGTATAGTATGTCGAAAATTTTTATGAAAAACAGGTCATAGTGTTGAATCTTGAAAAAATTCATGTTAACAGGTATATTATAGTATGTTAAACAATATTATGATGAAATAAAGTCATTATAGTACGTTGAAAAATTTCATGAAAAAAAGTCATAGTATAGTATGTCGAAAAATTTTATGAAAAACAGGTCATAGTATTAAAACTTGAAAAAATTCATGTCAACAGTCATATTATAGTATGTTAAACAATATTATGATGAAATAAAGTCATTATAGTACGTTGAAAAATTTCATGAAAAAAAACGTCATAGTATAGTATGTCGAAAAATTTTATGAAAAATTGGTCATTGTGTTGACTCTTGAATAAATTCATGTTAACAGTCATATTATATTATGTCAAACAATATTATGATGAAATAAAGTCATTATAGCACGTTGAAAAATTTCATGAAAAAAAACGTCACAGTATAGTATGTCGAAAAATTTTATGAAAAACAGGTCATAGTATTGAAACTTGAAAAATTTCATGTTAACAGGTATATTATAGTATGTTAAACAATATTATGATGAAATATTAAAGTATGTTGAAAAATTTCATGAAAAAAAAGTCATAGTATAGTATGTCGAAAATTTTATGAAAAACAGGTCATAGTTTTAAAACTTGAAAAAATTCATGTTAACAGTCATATTATAGTATGATAAACAATATTATGATGAAATAAAGTCATTATAGTATGTTGAAAAATTTCATGAAAAAAAACGTCATAGTATAGTATGTCGAAAAATTTTATGAAAAACAGGTCATAGTATTGAAACTTGAAAAATTTCATGTTAACAGGTATATTATAGTGTGTTAAACAATATTATGATGAAATAAAGTCATTATAGTACGTTGACAAATTTCATGAAAAAAAAACGTCATAGTATAGTATGTCGAAAAATTTTATGAAAAGCAGGTCATTGTGTTGAATCTTGAAAAATTTCATGTTAACAGGTATATTATAGTATGTTAAACAATATTATGATGAAATAAAGTCATTATAGTACGTTGAAAAATTTCATGAAAAAAAACGTCATAGTATAGTATGTCGAAAAATTTTATGAAAAATTGGTCATTGTGTTGACTCTTGAATAAATTCATGTTAACAGTCATATTATATTATGTCAAACAATATTATGATGAAATAAAGTCATTATAGCACGTTGAAAAATTTCATGAAAAAAAACGTCATAGTATAGTATGTCGAAAAATTTTATGAAAAACAGGTCATAGTATTGAAACTTGAAAAATTTCATGTTAACAGGTATATTATAGTATGTTAAACAATATTATGATGAAATAAAGTCATTATAGTACGTTGAAAAATTTCATGAAAAAAAGTCATAGTATAGTAGTCGAAATTTTATGAAAAACAGGTCATAGTATTGAAACTTGAAAAATTTCATGTTAACAGTCATATTATAGTATGATAAACAATATTATGATGAAATAAAGTCATTATAGTACGTTGAAAAATTTCATGAAAAAAAGTCATAGTATAGTATGCCGAAAAATTTTATGAAAAACAGGTCATAGTATTGAAACATGAAAAATTTCATGTTAACAGTCATATTATAGTATGATAAACAATATTATGATGAAATAAAGTCAATATAGTACGTTGAAAAATTTCATGAAAAAAAGTCATAGTATAGTATGTCGAAAAATTTTATGAAAAGCAGGTCATAGTGTTGAATCTTGAAAAATTTCATGTTAACAGGTATATTATAGTATGTTAAACAATATGATGAAATAAAATCATTATAGTACGTTGAAAAATTTCATGAAAAAAAGTCATAGTATAGTATGTCGAAAATATTTTATGAAAAGCAGGTCATAGTGTTAAAACTTGAAAAATTTCATGTTAACAGGTATATTATAGTATGATAAACAATATTATGATGAAATAAAGTCATTACAGTACGTTCAAAAATTTCATGAAAAAAAAAGTCATAGTATAGTATGTCGAAAAATTTTATGAAAAACAGGTCATAGTATTTAAACTTGAAAAATTTCATGTTAACAGTGATATTATAGTATGATAAACAATATTATGATGAAATAAAGTCATTACAGTACGTTGAAAAATTTCATGAAAAAAAACGTCATACTATAGTATGTCGAAAAATTTTATGAAAAACAGGTCATAGTATTGAAACTTGAAAAATTTCATGTTAACAGGTATATTATAGTATGTTAAACAATATTATGATGAAATAAAGTCATTATAGTACGTTGAAAAATTTCATGAAAAAAAAGTCATAGTATAGTATGTCGAAAAATTTTATGAAAAACAGGTCATAGTATTAAAACTTGAAAAAATTCATGTCAACAGTCATATTATAGTATGATAAACAATATTATGATGAAATAAAGTCATTAAAGTATGTTGAAAAATTTCATGAAAAAAAACATCATAGTATAGTATGTCGAAAAATTTTATGAAAAACAGGTCATAGTATTGAAACTTGAAAAATTTCATGTTAACAGGTATATTATAGTATGTTAAACAATATTATGATGAAATAAAGTCATATAGTACGTCGAAAAATTTCATGAAAAACAGGTCATAGTATTGAAACTTGAAAAATTTCATGTTAACAGTCATATTATAGTATGATAAACAATATTATGATGAAATAAAGTCATTATAGTACGTTGAAAAATTTCATGAAAAAAAGTCATAGTATAGTATGTCGAAAAATTTTATGAAAAACAGGTCATAGTATTAAAACTTGAAAAAATTCATGTCAACAGTCATATTATAGTATGATAAACAATATTATGATGAAATAAAGTCATTATAGTACCTTAAAAAATTTCATGAAAAAAAGTCATAGTATAGTATGTCGAAAAATTTTATGAAAAACAGGTCATAGTATTAAAACTTGAAAAAATTCATGTCAACAGTCATAGTATGATAAACAATATTATGATGAAATAAAGTCATTATAGTACCTTGAAAAATTTCATGAAAAAAAAGTCATAGTATAGTATGTCGAAAAATTTTATGAAAAACAGGTCATAGTATTAAAACTTGAAAAAATTCATGTCAACAGTCATAGTATGTATAAACAATATTATGATGAAATAAAGTCATTATAGTACGTTGAAAAATTTCATGAAAAAAAAGTCATAGTATAGTATGTCGAAAAATTTTATGAAAAATAGGTCATTGTGTTGACTCTTGAAAAATTTCATGTTAACAGTCATATTATAGTATGTTAAACAATATTATGATGAAATAAAGTCATTATAGTAAGTTGAAAAATTTCATGAAAAAAAAGTCATAGTATAGTATGTCGAAATATTTTTATGAAAAACAGGTCATAGTATTAAAACTTGAAAAATTTCATGTTAACAGGCATATTATAGTATGTTAAACAATATTATGATGAAATAAAGTCATTATTGTATGTTGAAAAATTTCTTGAAAAAAACGCATAAATATGCCGAAAAATTTATGAAAAACAGGTCATAGTTTTGAAACATGAAAAAATTCATGTAAAGCATATTATAGTATGATAAAAATTTATGATGACATAAAGTCATTATAGTACGTTGAAAAATTTCATGAAAAAAAACGTCATAGTATAGTATGTCGAAAAATTTTATGAAAAACAGGTCATAGTATTAAAACTTGAAAAAATTCATGTCAACAGTCATATTATAGTATGTTAAACAATATTATGATGAAATAAAGTCATTATAGTACGTTGAAAAATTTCATGAAAAAAAACGTCATAGTATAGTATGTCGAAAAATTTTATGAAAAATTGGTCATTGTGTTGACTCTTGAATAAATTCATGTTAACAGTCATATTATATTATGTCAAACAATATTATGATGAAATAAAGTCATTATAGCACGTTGAAAAATTTCATGAAAAAAAACGTCATAGTATAGTATGTCGAAAAATTTTATGAAAAACAGGTCATAGTATTGAAACTTGAAAAATTTCATGTTAACAGGTATATTATAGTATGTTAAACAATATTATGATGAAATAAAGTCATTATAGTACGTTGAAAAATTTCATGAAAAATTAATTTTAACAGGTCATAGTATTAAAACTTGAAAAAATTCATGTCAACAGTCATATTATAGTATGATAAACAATATTATGATGAAATAAAGTCATTAAAGTATGTTGAAAAATTTCATGAAAAAAAACGTCATAGTATAGTATGTCGAAAAATTTTATGAAAAACAGGTCATAGTATTGATACTTGAAAAATTTCATGTTAACAGGTATATTATAGTGTGTTAACAATATTATGATGAAATAAAGTCATTATAGTACGTTGACAAATTTCATGAAAAAAAGTCATAGTATAGTATGTCGAAAATTTTCATGAAAAGCAGGTCATTGTGTTGAAACTTGAAAAAATTCATGTTAACAGGTATATTATAGTATGTTAAACAATATTATGATGAAATAAAGTCATTATAGTACGTTGAAAAATTTCATGAAAAAAACGTCATAGTATAGTATGTCGAAAAATTTTATGAAAAATTGGTCATTGTGTTGACTCTTGAATAAATTCATGTTAACAGTCATATTATATTATGTCAAACAATATTATGATGAAATAAAGTCATTATAGCACGTTGAAAAATTTCATGAAAAAAAACGTCATAGTATAGTATGTCGAAAAATTTTATGAAAAACAGGTCATAGTATTGAAACATGAAAAATTTCATGTTAATAGTTATATATTATTATAAAAATATTATGAGGACAAAAGTCATTATAGCAAGGAAAAATCCGTGAAAACGTCATAGTATAGTATGTCGAAAAACCGGATGCAAAACAGGTCCCCCATTGAACCAAGACCAATTTCAGTTAACTGGAATTATAGATGTGCCAGTATATAATCATGAAAAGTCACTAAGCCACGTGCCCCTGAGCAAGACACCAAACCCCCAACTAGCTCTGGGCGCTTATCAGGAACAGCCCCATCACTTGAAAACTCTCCATTGACATGTATATGTACTGTGATAAACTATACTGATGAAATAAATCAACAGAGTGTAAAATTCTGAATTAATCCACAGTAGTGTCGACTAATATGAAAAATTGGTCTTTCTTCTCTTTTTCTCTTTCATTATATTATGTCAAACAATATTATGATGAAATAAAGTCATTATAGTACGTTGAAAAATTTCATGAAAAAAAAGTCATAGTATAGTATGTCGAAAAATTTTATGAAAAACAGGTCATAGTATTAAAACTTGAAAAATTTCATGTTAACAGGTATATTATAGTATGTTAAACAATATTATGATGAAATAAAGTCATTATAGTACGTTGAAAAATTTCATGAAAAAAAGTCATAGTATAGTATGTCGAAAATTTTTATGAAAAGCAGGTCATTGTGTTGAATCTTGAAAAATTTCATGTTAACAGGTATATTATAGTATGTTAAACAATATATGATGAAATAAAGTCATTATAGTACGTTGAAAAATTTCATGAAAAAAGTCATAGTATAGTATGTCGAAAAATTTTATGAAAAACAGGTCATAGTATTGAAACTTGAAAAAATTCATGTTAACAGTCATATTATAGTATGATAAACAATTTTATATACATAAAGTCATTATAGTAAGTTGAAAACTTTCATAAAAAAACGTCATAGTATAGTATGTCGAAAAATTTTATGAAAAACAGGTCATAGTATTAAAACTTGAAAAATTCATGTAACAGTATATTATAGTATGTTAAACAATATTATGATGAAATAAAGTCATTATAGTACGTTGAAAAATTTCATGAAAAAAAACGTCATAGTATAGTATGTCGAAAAATTTTATGAAAAACAGGTCATAGTATTTAAACTTGAAAAATTTCATGTTAACAGTCATATTATAGTATGTTAAACAATATTATGATGAAATAAAGTCATTATAGTACGTTGAAAAATTTCATGAAAAAAAACGTCATAGTATAGTATGTCGAAAAATTTTATGAAAAACAGGTCTTAGTATTGAAACTTGAAAAATTTCATGTTAACAGGTATATTATAGTATGTTAAACAATATTATGATGAAATAAAGTCATTATAGTACGTTGAAAAATTTCATGAAAAAAAGTCATAGTATAGTATGTCGAAAAATTTTATGAAAAGCAGGTCATTGTGTTGAATCTTGAAAAATTTCATGTTAACAGGTATATTATAGTATGATAAACAATATTATGATGAAATTGTCATTAAAGTATGTCGAAAAATTTCATGAAAAAAAAGTCATAGTATAGTATGTCGATTATTTTTATGAAAAACAGGTCATAGTTTTGAAACTTTAAAAATTTCATGTTAACAGGTGTATTATAGTATATTAAACAATATTATGATGAAATAAAGTCATAGTACGTTGAAAAATTTCATGAAAAACAGGTCATAGTATTGAAACTTGAAAAATTTCATGTTAACAGTCATATTATAGATGAAAAGAATATTATATGAAAAAGTCATTATAGACGTTGAAAAATTTCATGAAGCTAGATAGATTCAAAAATTTTATGAAAAACGTCATAGTATTAA
This sequence comes from Pterois miles, assembly GCA_947000775.1. NCBI lineage: Eukaryota > Metazoa > Chordata > Actinopteri > Perciformes > Scorpaenidae > Pterois > Pterois miles. The sequence goes on along the minus strand of CAMQGK010000308.1, from coordinate 1,041,587 downwards.
ACTTGAAAAATTCATGTCAACTCATATTATATTATGTCAAACAATATTATATAAATAAAGTCATTATAGCACGTTGAAAAATTTCATAAAAAGTCATAGATAGTATGTCGAAAAATTTTATAAAACAGGCTAGTATTGAAACTTGAAAATTCATAACGAAAGTATGTTAAACATATATATAGCATTAAACGTTATCATAACAGGTCGAAAAAACTGAAAAATCATGCAACAGCATAAAAAAAACAAATAAAAAAAAGCATTAAAGATGTTAAAAATTCAAAAAAACGCAAGAAGATTCAAAAATTTTATAAAACAGCAAAAACTTAAAAATTCAACGATATAAGTAAATATTATTGAAAAGCACATAGACGTAAAAATTTAATAAAACACAGAACATCATTAAGCTATAAGTAATAAACAATATTATGATGAAATAAAGTCATTATAGTAAGTTGAAAAATTTCATGAAAAAAACGTCATAGTATAGTATGTCGAAAAATTTTATAAAAACAGGTCATAGTATTGAAACTTGAAAAATTTCATGTTAACAGGCATATTATAGTATGTTAAAGAATATTATGATGAAAAAAGTCAATATAGTACGTTGAAAAATTTCATGAAAAAAAGTCATAGTATAGTATGTCGAAAATTTTTATAACAGCATTTTAATTTTAATCATTAACAGAAAATAGATGTAAACAATATTATTAAAAAGAATTAAGACGTTGAAAAATTCATAAAAGCAAAAGATGCGAAAATTTATAAGCAGCATTTAATTAAAAAATCATGTTAACAGGTATATTACAGTATGTTAAACAATATTATGATGAAATAAAGTCATTATAGCACGTTGAAAAATTTCATGAAAAAAAGTCATAGTATAGTATGTCGAAAAATTTTATGAAAAACAGGTCATAGTATTAAAACTTGAAAAAACTCATGTCAACAGTCATATTATAGTATGATAAACAATATTATGATGAAATAAAGTCATTAAAGTATGTTGAAAAATTTCATGAAAAAAAACGTCATAGTATAGTATGTCGAAAAATTTTATGAAAAACAGGTCATAGTATTGATACTTGAAAAATTTCATGTTAACAGGTATATTACAGTATGTTAAACAATATTATGATGAAATAAAGTCATTATAGTACGTTGAAAAATTTCATGAAAAAAAACGTCATAGTATAGTATGTCGAAAGATTTTATGAAAAACAGGTCATAGTATTGATACTTGAAAAATTTCATGTTAACAGGTATATTATAGTATGTTAAACAATATTATGATGAAATAAAGTCAGTATAGTACGTTGAAAAATTTCATGAAAAAAAGTAATAGTATAGTATGTCGAAATTTTTTATGAAAAGCAGGTCATTGTGGTGAATTTTGAAAAATTTCATGTTAACAGGTATATTATAGTATGTTAAACAATATTATGATGAAATAAAGTAATTATAGTACGTTGAAAAATTTCTTGAAAAAAAGTCATAGTATAGTATGTCGAAAATTTTTATGAAAAGCAGGTCATTGTGTTGAATCTTGAAAAATTTCATGTTAATAGGTATATTACAGTATGTTAAACAATATTATGATGAAATAAAGTCATTATAGTACGTTGAAAAATTTCATGAAAAAAAACGTCATAGTATAGTATGTCGAAAAATTTTATGAAAAATTGGTCATTGTGTTGACTCTTGAATAAATTCATGTTAACAGTCATATTATATTATGTCAAACAATATTATGATGAAATAAAGTCATTATAGCACGTTGAAAAATTTCATGAAAAAAAACGTCATAGTATAGTATGTCGAAAAATTTTATGAAAAACAGGTCATAGTATTGAAACTTGAAAAATTTCATGTTAACAGGTATATTATAGTATGTTAAACAATATTATGATGAAATAAAGTCATTATAGTACGTTGAAAAATTTCATGAAAAACAGGTCATAGTATTAAAACTTGAAAAAATTCATGTCAACAGTCATATTATAGTATGATAAACAATATTATGATGAAATAAAGTCATTAAAGTATGTTGAAAAATTTCATGAAAAAAAACGTCATAGTATAGTATGTCGAAAAATTTTATGAAAAACAGATCATAGTATTAATACTTGAAAAATTTCATGTTAACAGGTATATTATAGTGTGTTAAACAATATTATGATGAAATAAAGTCATCATAGTACGTTGAAAAATTTAATGAAAAACAGGTCATAGTATTGAAACTTGAAAAATTTCATGTTAACAGTCATATTATAGTATGTTAAAGAATATTATGATGAAATAAAGTCAATATAGTACGTTGAAAAATTTAATGAAAACAGGTCATAGTATTGAAACTGAAAATTTCATGTTAACAGGTATATTATAGTATGATAAACAATATTATGATGAAATAAAGTCATTATAGTAAGTTGAAAAATTTCATGAAAAAAAACGTCATAGTATAGTATGTCGAAAAATTTTATGAAAAACAGGTCATAGTATTGAAACTTGAAAAATTTCATGTTAACAGCAATTATATATGTAAAAATATTATGATGAAATAAAGTCAATATAGTACGTTGAAAAATTTCATGAAAAAATCATAATAGTATTCGAAAATTTTTATGAAAAGCAGGTCATTTTGAATTTTAAAAATTTCATGTTAACAGGTATATAATAGTATGTTAAACAATATTATATGAAATAAAGTAATTATAGTACGTTGAAAAATTTCATGAAAAAAAGTCATAGTATAGTATGTCGAAAATTTTTATGAAAAGCAGGTCATTGTGTTGAATCTTGAAAAATATCATGTTAACAGGTATATTATAGTATGTTAAACAATATTATGATGAAATAAAGTCATTATAGCACGTTGAAAAATTTCATGAAAAAAAGTCATAGTATAGTATGTCGAAAAATTTTATGAAAAACAGGTCATAGTATTAAAACTTGAAAAAACTCATGTCAACAGTCATATTATAGTATGATAAACAATATTATGATGAAATAAAGTCATTAAAGTATGTTGAAAAATTTCATGAAAAAAAACGTCATAGTATAGTATGTCGAAAAATTTTATGAAGAACAGGTCATAGTATTGAAACTTGAAAAATTTCATGTTAACAGGTATATTATAGTATGTTAAACAATATTATGATGAAATAAAGTCATTATAGTACGTTGAAAAATTTCATGAAAAAAAGTCATAGTATAGTATGTCGAATATTTTTATGAAAAACAGGTCATAGTTTTGAAACTTGAAAAAATTCATGTTAACAGGCATATTATAGTATGTTAAACAATATTATGATGAAATAAAGTCATTATTGTATGTTGAAAAATTTCTTGAAAAAAACGTCATAGTATAGTATGCCGAAAAATTTTATGAAAAACAGGTCATAGTTTTGAAACATGAAAAAATTCATGTTAACAGTCATATTATAGTATGATAAACAATTTTATGATGACATAAAGTCATTATAGTAAGTTGAAAACTTTCATAAAAAAAACGTCATAGTATAGTATGTCGAAAAATTTTATGAAAAACAGGTCATAGTATTAAAACTTGAAAAATTTCATGTTAACAGGTATATTAAAGTATGTTAAACAATATTATGATGAAATAAAATCATTATAGTACGTTCAAAAATTTCATGAAAAAAAACGTCATAGTATAGTATGTCGAAATATTTTATGAAAAACAGGTCATAGTATTAAAACTTGAAAAATTTCATGTTAACAGGTATATTATAGTATGTTAGACAATATTATGATGAAATAAAGTCATTATAGTACGTTCAAAAATTTCATGAAAAAAAAACGTCATAGTATAGTATGTCGAAAAATTTTATGAAAAGCAGGTCATTGTGTTGAATCTTGAAAAATTTCATGTTAACAGGTGTATTATAGTATGTTAAACAATATTATGATGAAATAAAGTCATTAAAGTATGTTGAAAAATTTCATGAAAAAAAACGTCATAGTATAGTATGTCGAAAAATTTTATGAAAAACAGGTCATAGTATTGAAACTTGAAAAATTTCATGTTAACAGGTATATTATAGTATGATAAAGAATATTATGATGAAATAAAGTCAATATAGTACGTTGAAAAATTTCATGAAAAAAAAGTCATAGTATAGTATGTCGAAAAATTTTATGAAAAACAGGTCATAGTATTAAAACTTGAAAAAATTCATGTCAACAGTCATATTATAGTATGATAAACAATATTATGATGAAATAAAGTCATTAAAGTATGTTGAAAAATTTCATGAAAAAAAAATCATAGTATAGTATGTCGAAAAATTTTATGAAAAACAGGTCATAGTATTGATACTTGAAAAATTTCATGTTAACAGGTATATTATAGTATGTTAAACAATATTATGATGAAATAAAGTCATTATAGTACGTCGAAAAATTTTATGAAAAACAGGTCATAGTATTGATACTTGAAAAATTTCATGTTAACAGGTCTATTATAGTATGTTAAACAATATTATGATGAAATAAAATCATTATAGTACGTTGAAAAATTTCATGAAAAAAAGTCATAGTATAGTATGTCGAAAATTTTTATAAAAAGCAGGTCATTGTGTTGAATTTTGAAAAATTTCATGTTAACAGGTATATTATAGTATGTTAAACAATATTATGATGAAATAAAGTAATTATAGTACGTTGAAAAATTTCATGAAAAAAAGTCATAGTATAGTATGTCGAAAATTTTTATGAAAAACAGGTCATTGTGTTGAATCTTGAAAAATTTCATGTTAACAGGCATATTATAGTATGTCAAACAATATTATGATGAAATAAAGTCATTATTGTATGTTGAAAAATTTCATGAAAAAAACGTCATAGTATAGTATGCCGAAAAATTTTATGAAAAACAGGTCATAGTATTGAAACATGAAAAAATTCATGTTAACAGTCATATTATAGTATGATAAACAATTTTATGATGACATAAAGTCATTATAGTAAGTTGAAAAATTTCATGAAAAAAAACGTCATAGTATAGTATGTCGAAAAATTTTATGAAAAGCAGGTCATTGTGTTGAATCTTGAAAAATTTCATGTTAACAGGTATATTATAGTATGTTAAACAATATTATGATGAAATAAAGTCATTATAGTACGTTGAAAAATTTCATGAAAAAAAACGTCATAGTATAGTATGTCGAAAAATTTTATGAAAAATTGGTCATTGTGTTGACTCTTGAATAAATTCATGTTAACAGTCATATTATATTATGTCAAACAATATTATGATGAAATAAAGTCATTATAGCACGTTGAAAAATTTCATGAAAAAAAACGTCATAGTATAGTATGTCGAAAAATTTTATGAAAAACAGGTCATAGTATTGAAACTTGAAAAATTTCATGTTAACAGGTATATTATAGTATGTTAAAGAATATTATGATGAAATAAAGTCATTATAGTACGTTGAAAAATTTCATGAAAAAAAGTCATAGTATAGTATGTCGAAAAATTTTATGAAAAACAGGTCATAGTATTAAAACTTGAAAAAATTCATGTCAACAGTCATATTATAGTATGATAAACAATATTATGATGAAATAAAGTCATTAAAGTATGTTGAAAAATTTCATGAAAAAAAACGTCATAGTATAGTATGTCGAAAAATTTTATGAAAAACAGGTCATAGTATTGATACTTGAAAAATTTCATGTTAACAGGTATATTATAGTGTGTTAAACAATATTATGATGAAATAAAGTCATTATAGTACGTTGAAAAATTTCATGAAAAAAAGTCATAGTATAGTATGTCGAAAATTTTTATGAAAAGCAGGTCATTGTGTTGAATCTTGAAAAATTTCATGTTAACAGGTATATTATAGTATGATAAACAATATTATGATGAAATAAGTCATTAAAGTATGTTGAAAAATTTCATGAAAAAAAAGTCATAGTATAGTATGTCGAATATTTTTATGAAAAACAGGTCATAGTTTTGAAACTTCAAAAATTCATGTTAACATGCATATTATAGTATGTTAAACAATATTATGATGAAATAAAGTCATTATAGTATGTTGAAAAATTTCTTGAAAAAAAGTCATAGTATAGTATGCCGAAAAATTTTATGAAAAACAGGTCATAGTTTTGAAACATGAAAAAATTCATGTTAACAGTCATATTATAGTATGATAAACAATTTTATGATGAAAAAAGTCATTATTGTATGTTGAAAAATTTCATGAAAAAACGTCATAGTATAGTATGCCGAAAAATTTTATGAAAAACAGGTCATAGTTTTGAAACATGAAAAAATTCATGTTAACAGTCATATTATAGTATGATAAACAATTTTATGATGACATAAAGTCATTATAGTAAGTTGAAAAATTTCATGAAAAAAAAACGTCATAGTATAGTATGTCGAAAAATTTTATGAAAAACAGGTCTTAGTATTGAAACTTGAAAAATTTCATGTTAACAGGTATATTATAGTATGTTAAACAATATTATGATGAAATAAAGTCATTATAGTACGTTGAAAAATTTCATGAAAAAATGTCATAGTATAGTATGTCGAAAAAATTTATGAAAAACAGGTCATAGTATTTAAACTTGAAAATTTCATGTTAACAGTCATATTATAGTATGATAAACAATATTATGATGAAATAAATTCATTACAGTACGTTGAAAAATTTCATAAAAAAAAGTCATAGTATAGTATGTCGAAAAATTTTATGAAAAATTGGTCATTGTGTTGACTCTTGAATAAATTCATGTTAACAGTCATATTATATTATGTCAAACAATATTATGATGAAATAAAGTCATTATAGTAAGTTGAAAAATTTCATGAAAAAAAACGTCATAGTATAGTATGTCGAAATATTTTATGAAAAACAGGTCATAGTATTAAAACTTGAAAAATTTCATGTTAACAGGTATATTATAGTATGTTAAACAATATTATGATGAAATAAAGTCATTATAGTACGTTCAAAAATTTCATGAAAAAAAAACGTCATAGTATAGTATGTCGAAAAATTTTATGAAAAGCAGGTCATTGTGTTGAATCTTGAAAAATTTCATGTTAAAAGGTGTATTATAGTATGTTAAACAATATTATGATGAAATAAAGTCATTAAAGTATGTTGAAAAATTTCATGAAAAAAGTCATAGTATAGTATGTCGAAAAATTTTATGAAAAACAGGTCATAGTATTAAAACTTGAAAAAACTCATGTTAACAGTCATATTATAGTATGATAAACAATTTTATGATGACATAAAGTCATTATAGTAAGTTGAAAAATTTCATGAAAAAAACGTCATAGTATAGTATGTCGAAAAATTTTATGAAAAACAGGTCATAGTATTAAAACTTGAAAAATTTCATGTTAACAGGTATATTATATTATGTTAAACAATATTATGATGAAATAAAATCATTATAGTACGTTCAAAAATTTCATGAAAAAAAACGTCATAGTATAGTATGTCGAAATATTTTATGAAAAACAGGTCATAGTATTAAAACTTGAAAAATTTCATGTTAACAGGTATATTATAGTATGTTAACAATATTATGATGAAATAAAGTCATTATAGTACGTTCAAAAATTTCATGAAAAAAAACGTCATAGTATAGTATGTCGAAAAATTTTATGAAAAGCAGGTTATTGTGTTGAATCTTAAAAATTTCATGTTAACAGGTGTATTATAGTATGTTAAACAATATTATGATGAAATAAAGTCATTAAAGTATGTCGAAAAATTTTATGAAAAACAGGTCATAGTATTATACTTAAAAATTTCATGTTAACAGGTATATATAGTATGTTAAACAATATTATGATGAAATAAAGTCATAGTACGTTGAAAAATTTCATGAAAAACAGGTCATAGTATTGAAACTTGAAAAATTTCATGTTAACAGTCATATTATAGTATGATAAAGAATATTATGATGAAATAAAGTCATTATAGTACGTTGAAAAATTTCATGAAAAAAGTCATAGTATAGTATGTCAAAAATTTTATGAAAAACAGGTCATAGTATTAAAACTTGAAAAATTCATGTCAACAGTCATATTATAGTATGATAAACAATATTATGATGAAATAAAGTCATTATAGTATGTTGAAAAATTTCATGAATATATATTAAATTTTATAAAAACAGGTCATAGTATTGAAACTTGAAAAATTTCATGTTAACAGTATTATAGTATGTTAAACAATATTATGATGAAATAAAGTCATTATAGTACGTTGAAAAATTTCATGAAAAAAAACGTCATAGTATAGTATGTCGAAAAATTTTATAAAAAACAGGTCTTAGTATTGAAACTTGAAAAATTTCATGTTAACAGGTATATTATAGTATGTTAAAGAATATTATGATGAAATAAAGTCAATATAGTACGTTGAAAAATTTCATGAAAAAAAAGTCATAGTATAGTATGTCGAAAATTTTTATGAAAAGCAGGTCATTGTGTTGAATTTTGAAAAATTTCATGTTAACAGGTATATTATAGTATGTTAAACAATATTATGATGAAATAAAGTCATTATAGTACGTTCAAAAATTTCATGAAAAAAAGTCATAGTATAGTATGTCGAAAATTTTTATGAAAAGCAGGTCATTGTGTTGAATCTTGAAAAATTTCATGTTAACAGGTATATTATAGTATGTTAAACAATATTATGATGAAATAAAGTCATTATAGTACGTTGAAAAATTTCATGAAAAAAAGTCATAGTATAGTATGTCGAAAAATTTTATGAAAAACAGGTCATAGTATTTAAACTTGAAAAATTTCATGTTAACAGTCATATTATAGTATGATAAACAATATTATGATGAAATAAAGTCATTACAGTACGTTGAAAAATTTCATGAAAAAAAGTCATAGTATAGTATGTCGAAAAATTTTATGAAAAACAGGTCTTAGTATTGAAACTTGAAAAATTTCATGTTAACAGGTATATTATAGTATGTTAAACAATATTATGATGAAATAAAGTCATTATAGTACGTTGAAAAATTTCATGAAAAAAAGTCATAGTATAGTATGTCGAAAATTTTTATGAAAAGCAGGTCATTGTGTTGAATCTTGAAAAATTTCATGTTAACAGGTATATTATAGTATGATAAACAATATTATGATGAAATTGTCATTAAAGTATGTCGAAAAATTTCATGAAAAAAAAGTCATAGTATAGTATGTTGATTATTTTTATGAAAAACAGGTCATAGTTTTGAAACTTTAAAAATTTCATGTTAACAGGTGTATTATAGTATGTTAAACAATATTATGATGAAATAAAGTCATAGTACGTTGAAAAATTTCATGAAAAACAGGTCATAGTATTGAAACTTGAAAAATTTCATGTTAACAGTCATATTATAGTATGATAAAGAATATTATGATGAAATAAAGTCATTATAGTACGTTGAAAAATTTCATGAAAAAAGTCATAGTATAGTATGTCGAAAAATTTTATGAAAAACAGGTCATAGTATTAAAACTTGAAAAAATTCATGTCAACAGTCATATTATAGTATGATAAACAATATTATGATGAAATAAAGTCATTAAAGTATGTTGAAAAATTTCATGAAAAAAAACGTCATAGTATAGTATGTCGAAAAATTTTATGAAAAACAGGTCATAGTATTGAAACTTGAAAAATTTCATGTTAACAGGTATATTATAGTATGTTAAACAATATTATGATGAAATAAAGTCATTATAGTACGTTGAAAAATTTCATGAAAAAAAGTCATAGTATAGTATGTCGAATATTTTTATGAAAAACAGGTCATAGTTTTGAAACTTGAAAAAATTCATGTTAACAGGCATATTATAGTATGTTAAACAATATTATGATGAAATAAAGTCATTATTGTATGTTGAAAAATTTCTTGAAAAAAACGTCATAGTATAGTATGCCGAAAAATTTTATGAAAAACAGGTCATAGTTTTGAAACATGAAAAAATTCATGTTAACAGTCATATTATAGTATGATAAACAATTTTATGATGACATAAAGTCATTATAGTAAGTTGAAAACTTTCATAAAAAAAAACGTCATAGTATAGTATGTCGAAAAATTTTATGAAAAACAGGTCATAGTATTAAAACTTGAAAAATTTCATGTTAACAGGTATATTAAAGTATGTTAAACAACATTATGATGAAATAAAATCATTATAGTACGTTCAAAAATTTCATGAAAAAAAACGTCATAGTATAGTATGTCGAAATATTTTATGAAAAACAGGTCATAGTATTAAAACTTGAAAAATTTCATGTTAACAGGTATATTATAGTATGTTAGACAATATTATGATGAAATAAAGTCATTATAGTACGTTCAAAAATTTCATGAAAAAAAAACGTCATAGTATAGTATGTCGAAAAATTTTATGAAAAGCAGGTCATTGTGTTGAATCTTGAAAAATTTCATGTTAACAGGTGTATTATAGTATGTTAAACAATATTATGATGAAATAAAGTCATTAAAGTATGTTGAAAAATTTGATGAAAAAAAACGTCATAGTATAGTATGTCGAAAAATTTTATGAAAAACAGGTCATAGTATTGAAACTTGAAAAATTTCATGTTAACAGGTATATTATAGTATGTTAAAGAATATTATGATGAAATAAAGTCAATATAGTACGTTGAAAAATTTCATGAAAAAAAGTCATAGTATGGTATGTCGAAAAATTTTATGAAAAACAGGTCATAGTATTAAAACTTGAAAAAATTCATGTCAACAGTCATATTATAGTATGATAAACAATATTATGATGAAATAAAGTCATTAAAGTATGTTGAAAAATTTCATGAAAAAAAACATCATAGTATAGTATGTCGAAAAATTTTATGAAAAACAGGTCATAGTATTGATACTTGAAAAATTTCATGTTAACAGGTATATTATAGTATGTTAAACAATATTATGATGAAATAAAGTCATTATAGTACGTCGAAAAATTTTATGAAAAATATATTATTTTTTCAGGTCATAGTATTGATACTTGAAAAATTTCATGTTAACAGGTCTATTATAGTATGTTAAACAATATTATGATGAAATAAAATCATTATAGTACGTTGAAAAATTTCATGAAAAAAGTCATAGTATAGTATGTCGAAAATTTTTATAAAAAGCAGGTCATTGTGTTGAATTTTGAAAAATTTCATGTTAACAGGTATATTATAGTATGTTAAACAATATTATGATGAAATAAAGTCATTATAGTACGTTGAAAAATTTCATGAAAAAAAGTCATAGTATAGTATGTCGAAAATTTTTATGAAAAGCAGGTCATTGTGTTGAATCTTGAAAAATTTCATGTTAACAGGTATATTATAGTATGTTAAACAATATTATGATGAAATAAAGTCATTATAGTACGTTGAAAAATTTCATGAAAAAAAGTCATAGTATAGTATGTCGAAAAATTTTATGAAAAACAGGTCATAGTATTGATACTTGAAAAAATTCATGTCAACAGTCATAGTATGATAAACAATATTATGATGAAATAAAGTCATTATAGTACCTTAAAAAATTTCATGAAAAAAAGTCATAGTATAGTATGTCGAAAAATTTTATGAAAAACAGGTCATAGTATTAAAACTTGAAAAAATTCATGTCAACAGTCATATTATAGTATGATAAACAATATTATGATGAAATAAAGTCATTATAGTACGTTGAAAAATTTCATGAAAAAAAAAGTCATAGTATAGTATGTCGAAAAATTTTATGAAAAATTGGTCATTGTGTTGACTCTTGAAAAAATTCATGTTAACAGTCATATTATATTATGTCAAACAATTTTATGATGAAATAAAGTCATTATAGTACGTTGAAAAATTTCATGAAAAAAAGTCTTAGTATAGTATGTCGAAAATTTTTATGAAAAGCAGGTCATTGTGTTGAATCTTGAAAAATTTCATGTTAATAGGTATATTATAGTATGATAAACAATATTATGATGAAATTGTCATTAAAGTATGTTGAAAAATTTCATGAAAAAAAAGTCATAGTATAGTATGTCGAATATTTTTATGAAAAACAGGTCATAGTTTTGAAACTTGAAAAAATTCATGTTAACAGGCATATTATAGTATGTCAAACAATATTATGATGAAATAAAGTCATTATTGTATGTTGAAAAATTTCTTGAAAAAAACGTCATAATATAGTATGCCTAAAAATTTTATGAAAAACAGGTCATAGTTTTGAAACATGAAAAAATTCATGTTAACAGTCATATTATAGTATGATAAACAATTTTATGATGACATAAAGTCATTATAGTAAGTTGAAAAATTTCATGAAAAAAAAAACGTCATAGTATAGTATGTCGAAAAATTTTATGAAAAGCAGGTCATTGTGTTGAATCTTGAAAAATTTCATGTTAACAGGTATATTATAGTATGATAAACAATATTATGATGAAATTGTCATTAAAGTATGTTGAAAAATTTCATGAAAAAAAAGTCATAGTATAGTATGTCGAATATTTTTATGAAAAACAGGTCATAGTTTTGAAACTTGAAAAAATTCATGTTAACAGGCATATTATAGTATGTCAAACAATATTATGATGAAATAAAGTCATTATTGTATGTTGAAAAATTTCTTGAAAAAAACGTCATAGTATAGTATGCCGAAAAATTTTATGAAAAACAGGTCATAGTTTTGAAACATGAAAAAATTCATGTTAACAGTCATATTATAGTATGATAAACAATTTTATGATGACATAAAGTCATTATAGTAAGTTGAAAACTTTCATGAAAAAAAAACGTCATAGTATAGTATGTCGAAAAATTTTATGAAAAACAGGTCATAGTATTAAAACTTGAAAAATTTCATGTTAACAGGTATATTATAGTATGATAAACAATATTATGATGAAATAAAGTCATTATAGTACGTTCAAAAATTTCATGAAAAAAAACGTCATAGTATAGTATGTCTAAAAATTTTATGAAAAATTGGTCATTGTGTTGACTCTTGAATAAATTCATGTTAACAGTCATATTATATTATGTCAAACAATATTATGATGAAATAAAGTCATTATAGTAAGTTGAAAAATTTCATGAAAAAAAACGTCATAGTATAGTATGTCGAAATATTTTATGAAAAACAGGTCATAGTATTAAAACTTGAAAAATTTCATGTTAACAGGTATGTTATAGTATGTTAGACAATATTATGATGAAATAAAGTCATTATAGTACGTTCAAAAATTTCATGAAAAAAAAACATCATAGTATAGTATGTCGAAAAATTTTATGAAAAGCAGGTCATTGTGTTGAATCTTGAAAAATTTCATGTTAACAGGTGTATTATAGTATGTTAAACAATATTATGATGAAATAAAGTCATTAAAGTATGTTGAAAAATTTCATGAAAAAAAACGTCATAGTATAGTATGTCGAAAAATTTTATGAAAAACAGGTCATAGTATTGAAACTTGAAAAATTTCATGTTAACAGGTATATTATAGTATGTTAAACAATATTATGATGAAATAAAGTCATTATAGTACGTTGAAAAATTTCATGAAAAAAGTCATAGTATAGTATGTCGAAAAATTTTATGAAAAACAGGTCATAGTATTAAAACTTGAAAAAACTCATGTCAACAGTCATATTATAGTATGATAAACAATATTATGATGAAATAAAGTCATTAAAGTATGTTGAAAAATTTCATGAAAAAAAACGTCATAGTATAGTATGTCGAAAAATTTTATGAAAAACAGGTCATAGTATTGAAACTTGAAAAATTTCATGTTAACAGGTATATTATAGTATGTTAAACAATATTATGATGAAATTGTCATTAAAGTATGTTCAAAAATTTCATGAAAAAAAAGTCATAGTATAGTATGTCGAATATTTTTATGAAAAACAGGTCATAGTTTTGAAACTTGAAAAAATTCATGTTAACAGGCATATTATAGTATGTTAAACAATATTATGATGAAATAAAGTCATTATTGTATGTTGAAAAATTTCTTGAAAAAAACGTCATAGTATAGTATGCCGAAAAATTTTATGAAAAACAGGTCATAGTTTTGAAACATGAAAAAATTTATGTTAACAGTCATATTATAGTATGATAAACAATTTTATGATGACATAAAGTCATTATAGTAAGTTGAAAAATTTCATGAAAAAAAAACGTCATAGTATAGTATGTCGAAAAATTGTATGAAAAACAGGTCATAGCATTAAAACTTGAAAAATTTCATATTAACAGGTATATTATAGTATGTTAAACAATATTATGATGAAATAAAGTCATTATAGTACGTTGAAAAATTTCATGAAAAAAAACGTCATAGTATAGTATGTCGAAAAATTTTATGAAAAATAGGTCATTGTATTAACACTTGAATAAATTCATGTCAACAGTCATATTATATTATGTCAAACAATATTATGATGAAATAAAGTCATTATAGTACGTTGAAAAATTTCATGAAAAAAAGTCATAGTATAGTATGTCGAAAAATTTTCATGAAAAACAGGTCATAGTATTGAATCTTGAAAAATTTCATGTTAACAGGTATATTATAGTATGTTAAACAATATTATGATGAAATAAAGTCAGTATAGTACGTTGAAAAATTTCTTGAAAAAAAGTATAGTATAGTATGTCGAAAATTTTTATGAAAAGCAGGTCATAGTATTGAATCTTGAAAAATTTCATGTTAACAGGTATATTATAGTGTGTTAAACAATATTATGATGAAATAAAGTCATTATAGTACGTTGAAAAATTTCATGAAAAAAAACGTCATAGTATAGTATGTCGAAATATTTTATGAAAAATTGGTCATTGTGTTGACTTTTGAAAAATTCTGAACGCATTATATATGCAAACAAATTATTGAAAGCTTAAGCCGTTGAAAAATTTCATAAAAATCATAGTATAGATGTCAAAAATTTATGAAAACAGGTCATAGTATTAAACTGAAATTTCATGTAACAGCATATTATAGTATGAAACAATATATATGAAAAAAGCAACAGACGTAAATTTCACAGAAGATGTCGAAAAATTTTATAAAAACAGGTCTTAGTATTAAAACTTGAAAAATTTCATGTTAACAGGTATATTTTAGTATGTTAAACAATATTATGATGAAATAAAGTCATTATAGTACGTTGAAAAATTTCATGAAAAAAAGTCATAGTATAGTATGTCGAATATTTTTATGAAAAACAGGTCATAGTGTTGAAACTTGAATAAATTCATGTTAACAGTCATATTATAGTATGTTAAACAATATTATGATGAAATAAAGTCATTATTGTATGTTGAAAAATTTCTTGAAAAAAACGTCACAGTATAGTATGCCGAAAAATTTTATGAAAAACAGGTCATAGTTTTGAAACATGAAAAAATTTCATGTTAACAGTCATATTATAGTGTGTTAAACAATTTTATGATGACATAAAGTCATTATAGTACGTTGAAAAATTTCATGAAAAAAAAGGTCATAGTATAGTATGTCGAAAAATTTTATGAAAAACAGGTCATAGTATTAAAACTTGAAAAAACTTCATGTCAACAGGTATATTATAGTATGTTAAACAATATTATGATGAAATAAAGTCATTATAGTACGTTCAAAAATTTCATGAAAAAAAACGTCATAGTATAGTATGTCGAAAAATTTTATGAAAAACAGGTCATAGTATTAAAACTTGAAAAATTTCATGTTAACAGTCATATTATATTATGTCAAACAATATTATGATGAAATAAAGTCATTATAGTACGTTGAAAAATTTCATGAAAAAAAACGTCATAGTATAGTATGTCGAAAATTTTTATGAGGCAGTTAATGAAAAAAATTTTCAAAAACCTATATACAAAATTTTATGAAAAATTGGTCATTGTGTTGACTCTTGAATAAATTCATGTTAACAGTCATATTATATTATGTCAAACAATATTATGATGACATAAAGTCATTATAGTAAGTCGAAAAATTTCATGAAAAAAAAGTCATAGTATAGTATGTCGAAAAATTTTATGAAAAACAGGTCATAGTATTAAAACTTGAAAAAATTCATGTCAACAGTCATATTATAGTATGATAAACAATATTATGATGAAATAAAGTCATTAAAGTATGTCGAAAAATTTTATGAAAAATTGGTCATTGTGTTGACTCTTGAATAAATTCATATTAACAGTCATATTATATTATGTCAAACAATATTATGATGAAATTGTCATTAAAGTATGTTGAAAAATTTCATGAAAAAAAACTCATAGTATAGTATGTCAAAATTTTTTAAGAAAAACAGGTCATTGTGTTGAATCTTGAATAAATTCATGTTAACAGTCATATTATATTATGTTAAAAAATATGATGAAATAAAGTCATTATTGTATGTTGAAAAATTTCATGAAAAAAACGTCATAGTATAGTATGCCGAAAAATTTTATGAAAAACAGGTCATAGTTTTGAAACTTGAAAAAATTCATGTTAACAGTCATATTATAGTATTTTAAACAATATTATGATGAAATAAAGTCATTAAAGTACGTTGAAAAATTTCATGAAAAAAAGTCATAGTATAGTATGTCGAAAAATTTTATGAAAAATTGGTCATTGTGTTGACTCTTGAATAAATTCATGTTAACAGGTATATTATAGTATGTCAAACAATATTATGATGAAATAAAGTCATTATAGTACGTTGAAAAATTTCATGAAAAAAAATGTCATAGTATAGTATGTCGAAAAATTTTATGAAAAACAGGTCATAGTATTAAAACTTGAAAAAATTCATGTCAACAGTCATATTATAGTATGTTAAACAATATTATGATTAAAAAAAAGTCAAATTATATCATATTGAAAAATTTCATGAAAAAAGTCATAGTATAGTATTTCTAAAAATTTCATGATAAACAGGTCATAGTATTGAATCTTGAAAAATGTCATGAAAACAATCATATAGTATTTTAAAAAAAAAAAAGCCATAGTATAGTATGTGGAAAATATTTTAAAAAGTCATAGTATGGTATTTGAAAATAAATTTAAAAAGCCATAGTATAGTATGTGGAAAATATTTTAAAAAGTCATAGTATGGTATTTGAAAATAAATTTAAAAAGTCATAGTATAGTATATCGAAAAAAGTAATAATAAAGTCATAGTATAGTATGATGAAAAAACGTCATAAAAAGTCAGTATACTATTACAAAAACAATTGTAGTATCGTCTGTTGAAAATGTCAGATAAAAGTAGTGATATACGTCGAAGAAAGTTATAGTATAGTCTGTTGAAAAAAATTATTAATAAGTCATAGTATAGTATCGAAAAAAAATCATAATATAGTATGTTGGGAAAAAAATCAGAACAAACATCATTGTAGTTTAGTATGTTGAAAAATAGTCATAGTATAGTATAATGAAAAAAATCCCAGTATAGCATTTAGAAAAAAGTCGTAAGTAAGTCGTAGTCGTAAGTCCCAAAAAAAAAGTCATGGTATAGTATGTAGGAAAAAAATTATATTATGGTACGATGAAAAAAGTCATAGTATAGCATGTAGAAAATAATCATGGTATAATACTATTAGTTAGTATGGCATGTCAAAAAAAGGTCCGAATTTTATGTCAAAAAGAAGCTCACAGCGTAGTATGTCGAAAAAATGTCATGGCATAAAAATGTCATGGCAAAACCTCACTGTAGTTTAGTATGTCACAACATAAAAATAAACTCATAGTATAGTATGGCGAAAAAAAAGTCATAGTTTAGCTTTTAGGAAAAAGTAGTATTGTACAGTATGTTGAAAAAGTCATAGTATGGTATGTCAAAAAAAATCACAGTGTAGTATGTTGAAAAAAGTCCTAGTACAGATTGTTGGAAAAATAAGTGTAGTATGTCGAAAAATAGTCATACCGAAAAAAGTCATAGTATAGCATTTGGAAAAAAGTCACGGTATAGTATGTCAAAAAAAGTCACAACTTTTACTAGTAATAGAGTATTTCTTAATTGTAGTATTGCTACTGTTGGTCTCACCAGTTGCACCAAGACGTCGTCTTCGGTGTCAGATGGGTGGACGGCGTCCCGACCTCCAGACCACTCCTCCAGATCCTGGCAGATGTCCACCGAGTGATGAGCTCCGGGCCAGCCTGCCAGACACGCAGTACTTAGTGTTACAGGTACTGATGAGTACACTCATCCAAACACTGCACCTCAAAGGCACCGTGTCGATACCAGTACCCAGTAAGTGACCCCTTTGTCACTTACTGGGAAATTAACAAGAACGGAGAATGAAAAGCTAATCTCAGCAGTTGGACCTTTTCCCCCCAAATTCCTCGACGTACCTGCTTCTTCAGGTCAAAGTACACCTGAACTGCTGAGGAAGGAAAAGTCAAATATCTATATCAGTTAGACATTATAAAAAAATCAGCAACAGTCAAAAAATACTGTGCAAAGCATGTATGATTTGCATCAATTCCCACAACATTTTCTGTGATGTAGTTACTACGCATCTACATGACGGAAAGCTAAATGTGTGTGAAGGTCTACTCACTCTTGCGGTTGTGCTGGTGTTTCGGGGATTGAGGCTGGGGGTCTGGACTGCTTCTCCCCGACTCAGTGTCCTCGGAGCTCACTGATGCCCTCTGCTGCTTGCTGCGGGAGCAACATAAAATTAAATGTGTCGGCAAATGCTTAACAGTCAGCAGACACACTCAGGATAGATGTGATCCTCGGCTACACGATCTAGGGTCAGCTCTCACAATCTGAATCCATACCTCCAACAGCAGCGCTGGCCCCAGATCAGTGTCAAGGAACAACTCTGTCCTGTTTTATTATCACACGGCCATGACCATTCAGGCACCAGCCAGACAGCAGCACAGAGCACAGATCAGCCATGTGCAAGCTTCTCCGCCATAGTAGGACTCACAGACCACTGACGCAGCGTTCACACAGGGTTTACATGTGTCAGCACCAGGGAAGATCTGGTCTCGATTTATCAAGATCCAAATTTACAGATTTGGCCATTTGATTATTAGATGCAGAGTAAGAATGTTTCTGCAATAACTTGATTAGATCTCAAAATACGAGCCCCATCTTAAAAAACAGCTGCCATGAGGAAATTAAGAAAATTCATGGAATGAAAACCAAAACACTTGTTTTTGTTTGCCCTTTGCATTACATGCAAAATAGCAGAGATGCAGAAATAGTAATTGCTTTTTGTTACCGTGATATCATGATTGATACAGGCCTGTCAACGCGGAGAGGAAGTGTCGGGGTCAGTTAGGAACCAGAATGGAGATTATACAAAGGGGGTGCAGGTGACGATCAGTATGCAAACACAGCAGCTCTGAGGATTTTTGGTCCTCAAGCCGGGCCAGGTGGGTCATGCCAGGGCACGGCGAACCAGGCTGAGTTTACCACTGAGCGTTAGGGCAGGTCAGTGGCGCTGAGGGCGGTGGCGGGGCCGTTGCCGGGGCCGTTGCCGGGGGCTTCGTGGACGGGGGCTCCGGGAACGCAGGCACAGAAACACATCGGCCGACAGCGAGACAAAGTCCAGCCCCGGCAGACAGCCCCTGGGTACCCCTCTGGACGGCCGCATGCCCCTGCAGGTGGGGGATGGGAGGAGTGGGGATAGGCAACCAGACAGCAGTGGACAGAGTGGGGCTGCGCCCGATCTCACACCCCTACTCACAAAGCTTCTACCAGGGCACCGTCAAATCATACCGTCACATTACCTCAAGCTGTGATCAGATATGAAGACTCAGCAAATGCAGAGTAGTGCTGTGACTGCATGTGTGTGTTGCATATATGCCTGTGTGTGTTTGTGTGTTTACAGCTACAGTCATGCACCTAACACACAGCGATACACTGCAAACAACCAGTAAACACTGACCTCTCAGAGAGTGGTGGAGAAAGCTGACTGTGTCCAACCGTTTGGCCATGTTGATATGCTTCATCTGTGAGAGGAGAAAGGAGGTAATGCTTTTAATTTTCAGTGCCACGTTTCAGTGGTTTTTAAATGAAGTATTTACTTTCAAATTGAGCAGGAAGGCCTTCTTTTGGAGGAGTTTTATCCTTGTTACTGTACCATAGCAGCCCTAAATAAAATACCTCACTGAGTACTACGTGTAGAGGTGTGTGTGTATATTTGTGTGTGTATGTGTGTATTCAAGTATATGTGGTGATACAGGAATGGGCATTAATAAGTATATGACGTATTTTCTTTGGATATTTGTATGTTTTTCTTGTGAGACATGAAGATGTGCAGATTATGATGGGACAGTGACATATCTATTTTTGTGAACAGCATATAGGGCAATCTAAGGTCAAAGGTCAAACATTAACCCCTTAGCAGCTTCTGTTGGTTGGTCAGGATCCTGCGAAGCTCACTGAGCCAGGCCACCTTCACCTCCACTGTAGGAGCCTGAGAGACAGGAGCAGCATCACAACACATGCTCAGTGGATTACAGCATCCTGAACAGGAGGAGTGTACTTACACTTTCTACAATTAATAATTCATCTATTAAATGTCAGCAAATTCTTAAAATGTCTGTTTCCCAGAGGCCGACCAAACATATTCAGCTTATTTTAAAAGTGAGATGTTTGTTTGTTTTTTATTTATTTTTGCTTAACAAAAACATTAAAATCCTCACACTGTACTATACCTTTACCACAATGTAATATGGTTTAAACTCCAAACACTTGTTTGAATGGTTACTTAATGCACATGCCTTCATTCAAATAAAAATGAAATTTTCGTACAATTGACTGAATTGTCTAAAAATTGTCTAAATCTACAGTAACAGTAAGAAAGGATGAGCTGATATGTTTAAAAGGGCAGTGTGAAGGGTTCTGCTGGCATCTAGTGGTGAAACCGTGAATGGCCATATCTACAACCAGTGTCTAGTTTCTTCAGGGCTACCGTAGAAACATGGCGGCCAGCTCTGTGACGAGGACACGCTCCGTATGTTAATATAAATATACTGTAAACGACTCATTATAAGGTAACGGAAACACAACAGTTCTTATTTTAATGTGATTACACCCAAACAAAAACATACTTATTAATATTGTATTCCATTTCTGCCAATAGATCCTCCAAAATGTTGCGCACTGCTCCTTTAAACTACTGGAAATGCTAACAGTGAACTGTTTTCAGCGTCCTTACCTGAACCACATACACTTCCTCCCTGCCGCTGTACCAGATCTCAAACTTCTTCACATCTCCCTTGACGTTCTCTGTGATCCCCACAGCAGTCATCTGCCAAGAGACGTGCACTGCTCACACGACACACTCGCCCCAGCAGCACATCATAAAGCAGACTTGCATCATGTAGCACATCTGTGCTGTCAACGCAGTCACACCTCCGCTGTGTGGCTGCTTCCTCCCCACATCCTCAATAATAAATCCAGAGCAGCAGCAGCAGCTGTTGGTGCGAATCCTGCTGCGAAACTCTCCACACATCAACGCATCGAACAAAAGAAGACGTGCAGGAATACAGCAGGTCCTCTGGACAACTACACGTTAACAGGTACAAACAGACGCCGACCTCAACTCTGAGCCTCCGGTAGATCGTTCACTTCGTTACTTAGTGCTAAAACCTAATTACAGCTCATGTTAGAGCTAACGACAGGGGTAATGGGGCTGTGTTATTTCTTTGTAATTGATATCACTTCTATACTTAACCTCTACTACTTCTAAATATTTATTTGTATCACACTGGCAGTTGTGTTTGTCTGTAGGGCTGCAATTAATCCGTTGGGTATTTTCTTGATTAATTGATTACTTGTTTGGTCTGTTGGGGAATTGGAAATGTCAATTTCCCAAAGCGCAAGATGTCGTCCTCAAATGTCTTGTTTTGTCCACAACTCAAAGAGATTCAGTTCACTGTCTTAGAGGTTAAAGAAACCATATAAAATAGTTGGAGATTAATTTACTAGTAGACAACTAATCACTTATTGTTGTATCTCTGTGTGTGTTGGGGGTGAATGAATGTGTGCATGTGAGGAAAGTAAAATTTACCCTTTTAAAAGCTGCACTGTACTGTACTAAATGTACGATGTCTGCAATGACAGTGAAGTCTTTATATGTCACTTTCATGTAAGAAACCATTTGTTTATATTAAGTTATTAGTGTTATATTATGGACGTGTCAAATAGGAAATTACCGTCAGTATTTATCCATAACATTGTGTTTTTTAACTCTACATAAGTGTTCAATAATTACTGTCTTGTATATTTTATATTGTTGTCTATGTAATAAATACTGTGGTGTACTCTGTGAGCAGTCAGCTTTTTATGACAGGTGTAATGTTGTATAAATGTAATTTACACATATCAAACTCAGAAAATTGCACTGTAGAACATTTAGCCAAAGTACTGTGTACTGTATGATATGGATATTACATACTGATGTGCATATTGACGATTTCATTCACAGCTTTGGTGCCTTTGTTTCTAGATTTAGCGACTTTCGGCTAGTGCTGCTAGCTACGTTCATTGGAAAAGACACGTTGAAAAAATGCCATGCTAATACTATGTCTTATTTCTACATACTATACTGTGACTGTTTTGTTTGTTCGACATACCATATGACTTTTTTTTAACATATTTAACATATTTTTAGACTTACTATATGATGACTTTTTGTCAACATACTATACAAAGTCTTTTTAAACATTTATTTGGTGGCAAAGTTGGATCTTTTTTAAAATCTATTGTACTCTTGCTAGTTTCTGCCTTTAATATTAATTTGACCAAATTCATACATAAAAATGACTACATTATGGATAAACATAATGCTCTTTTCTCACCCTGTCACTCAACATCATGTACACTGCTGTATGCTTTCACAGTAGCACAGACTGCTGAAATAAAGTGGTCCACCAGGAACGTTTGTTTCACTCAACATCTGAACTCATATATATTTGAGCAGCTGGCCCGCTGTATTCCTGAACAGACAGACATACAGACAGACAGACAGACAGACATACAGACAAAAAAAAAAAAAAAAAAAAAAAAAAAAAAAAAAAAAAAAAAAAAAAAAAAAAAAAAAAAAAAAACAGACATACAACAGACATACAACAGACAGACAGACAGACAGACAGACAGACATACAACAAATACAACAAATACATACAACAACAACATACAACATACATACAACAGACATACAGACAGACAGACATACAACAGACAGACAGACATACAGACAGACAGACAGAGACAGACAGACAGACAAGGACGCAGACCAACCTTCAGACAGTGCTTGAAGCTGTACGACGAGGTCTTGTCGCATCCGTCTCCGTGCTCCTCCCTCCGCTTGCAGAACAGCAGAGCTCTCTCGTACAAGAAGAGGTGTCTCTGCATCGGCTTGAACTGAGCCAGCTCCTTCATGCGTGTTGGACCTTTCTTATGGCTGATCCACACACTGAACGAACCCTGCATCAACACGCGACCCAGCTCACAAATGTCGCCCTAAAGGGAAGAGGAGTTTATGTGGGAGCCTTTGCTGCATACTCTCAGTGTAACGGGACGCTAGAGGACATAAATCCAGGTGTGTTCACCTCATATCCTGTGATGGCTATCTGATGCATGGAGTCATTGACCGACTTGAGCAGGTCCAGCATCGCTGTTAGTGCCCCCTGCAGTTCTGAAGTCCCATCGCTGTCGGCGCTGAACTTCACAAGCTCCTGAACTCACAAACAAAAGAAGAGACATGTAGGAAAACGTGTGAACACACACGGTCATGTGAAAGCACATAAACACTGTAGCTAAACACTCCAGTGGTAAACACTTATAATGAACATTAAAACGACCCCGCAGAGGTAGAGGGGGATTAATTGGATCAATTGCTATATTATCCAAACTGCTGTTTTGACATTTGTTTTTAGGGTGACCCTGAAACATCTTTCCAAGGACTACAGAAGAAAAATACCCTCCTGGCTAACTTTATTATTGTGCACTGTCCCTCAATAAAATATTTAACGTCAATGATACAGACAGGCAGATACACAGGAGGATTACAGCAAGTATCTGAAAT
>CAMQGK010000308.1:875000-1010000 GCA_947000775.1 Pterois miles | reverse complement strand
CTCCCTGGAGATACACAGGGAGATGAAAGGTGCTTTAATGTGTATGAACCACATATGGTTGTATAGCCGCGATCCTGACTAATAGAGCAGTCAGGTATTTCCCTGTGGACTTATTAAATCTCCTACCCTCGCTCCAGCTTGTTTGCAGAGGTGGCCTGCTAACCCAAAGCCCAGTCAGGAACACCTTCGGCCTACTCAGTGGCACCCTGTGATGTGTTCATTTAGCCATGGCGCCTAACGGAAAGATGCAAAGGGGAGGGGTTGGTGCTCGGCCATAAGACCCCATACTGGGCCTGGGAAACAGGGGAGGGTGGGTAGGAAGTTGGTTCACTGTTCAAAGCACAAACTGGGGCAGCGAACTAAAGAGAACTGCTGTTTCTTATATCACTGGGTCTCGTGCAAGCACCATTCGTACAAACACATTTGTTCTTAAGCTGCTTGTACGAGTGATTTAGAAGAACTCGTCACATTCACCAATTTTCTTGTAATTTCAATTTTCCCTTTGGCATGAATAGAGAAGCACCGATCCAACCCTTTCAGCCCTGATAGCGACAGAGATACCCGGGCTCTGGGTGTCAGCCAGTACCAAGTACAGATCCGATACCAGAGTTTAAGCTGTTTGCCTCACTGTGTGGAAGTGACCTGGATCATCAGGTCTGACTTAAACATTGCTTTCTCAGCTTTGTAAAACTAAATGCAATAAATAAATATATAGATACAAATGTACTGAATTTTTAGTTATTATTATTATTATTATTATAATAGATCATGAACCAGAAATTTGGTAAAAAAAAAAAAAAAAAAAAAATTAAATAACAGGAATTATTTACATTAATTACAATTCAAGTGTTGACCTTTTTAATGCCATTGATGCTACTGTATAAATCTATAATACCAGTGTGAACATCTCAAACCGCAAAATCACTTAAATTCCTCGCTAGTTGAAGATGAATTTGTCTCTGTATATAATGATGTCAACAGGAAGTGTAACCAGGTGACCAGGCTGATTCACGTCTTCTGGCTGCCAGGCTCTTGGAAGAGAGACAGACCAATGGGGCAGGATGTGTAGCCTTATCATTGTGGCTTTAATCGAGTTAATTCACAGTTCTCATGAATGCACCCTCATTTACACCAACGTGGCATTCATCATGTTTATGCAGGTCATTTACACAGTTATCTGAAGTTAGGAGTACTTCCTGAATCTGACATGGCGCTCTCCTACGAGCCCATGGTACAATAAAAGGTAAAGTTAAGATAAGAATCTGAACATGCTCTTGCATGAGGCCCATCCTTTCTACAAGTGTAGCGTACCGTGTTTGGGGGAGAAGAGTGGGGACTTGGAGCGTGGTGGGTTTTCAGGTCTGGGGGCCACCAGCTGCACCGGTCGCACATGTTTATCGGCCAGCTTCCTCAGACAGGCCTGTCGGCTCTGAATCATCTGCTGCACCGCTGCATGCTTCTCAAACGTTCTCCCTATCTGGGCCTAACAGAGACACAGGGACATGGACACTGAGGCAGGACATTCAACTGGGATGTAAAATCCAGAAATTGGGCTGATGTTGAGAAACTAATAAACACAGAAACACTGGCAACAAGGTGATGGCATTCTTGACACCTGCAGTTTTAAAACTACAATTCTAAAATTTCTTTTCAAATAAATCAAGTATTGTTGAGTTCAGTGACCTGCAGCTGAGGTGTGATGACGGCCTCGTACTCGACAGCCAGGATGTCAGGTCCTGAGCTCAGCATGGACGGCTCCCCCTCCAGGAACTTCTCAATGTCCCTCAAAGCAGCCTGGGCTCCCTCCTTTGACTGGTACTTATCTACCAGCTGATTGGCCAGCAGATACGCTCCGTCGTCGCACCAAGTTTGGGCCTCGAGGTGGACAAAACACGTGTGTCACTATAAAGAAGTCTGTTGGTTCTGATGTGTGTGTGTGTGTGTGTGTGTGTGTGTGTGTGTGTGTGTGTGTGTGTGTGTGTAGATGCACATGTCTCAATACCTGTCCAAGACAAAGCAGCAGCTGGTGTGTTTGCAGAAGACGAATGTGTTTGGTGTTGAGAGCAGCGTTGAGTGTGTCGCAGTAGTGGCGAAGCTCGTTGCAGCGCTGCATAATAAGAGCCATGGCATAGTGGTGACCGGCTGATAGCTGGTGTCCATGAAGGATGATGATCTGAGCTCGAGACATCACCTCCTGATAGAGACAGCAAAGACACACTAGAAGGAAGGAGTCCGTTACTTTGGACACACTGTGGTCGCTGAGGCCTTGTAGTCTTCTGGCAGCCACTATATTCACATGTGTTAGTGCTGCTAGTTGCAGGTACTGGTTACACTGACCTGTGCATTCGACTGCAGACTGTCCAACCTTTTGAGGGCCTGTTCTGTCTGAACGAGTGTGTCGACAGATACGAACAGATCCCTCTCCTGACCCACCAGATGCTCCAGACACAGCTCCATCTAAACAGAAGACACACACCATCGGACACACACCGACTGAAACGAAAACACCGCCAGTCTTACGTCTGCCTGTCAACCCTCCCGTTTTTCATTCCCCTCTGTTGGTTTCCTGCCAGTCACAACACTCCTGTATTTACTTAACACTTAATTCTACTTACTTAATTTATTAGATTATTATTATTATTACATAAAGGTCTCTGAAACAGGGCTGCACGGTGGTGCAGTGGTTAGCGCTGTCGCCTCACAGCAAGAGGGTCGTAGGTTCAATTCCAGCTTGCAGCTCTTCTGTGTGGAGTTTGCATGTTCTCCCCGTGTAAGCGTGGGTTTTCTCCAGGTACTCCGGCTTCCTCCCACCATCCAAAGACATGCTGTTTACGTTAATTGATGACTCTAAATTGCCCGTAGGTGTGGATGTGAGCGTGAATGGTTGTGTGTCTCTATGTCGTCTGTCTCTATGTGTCCTGTGATGGACTGGAGACCTGTCCAGGTGAACCCTGCCTTCGCCCAATGCCAGCTGGGATCGGCTCCAGCCCCCCCCCGCGACCCCTAACGGGATAAGCGGTTGACGATGGATGGATGGTCTCTGAAACATCTTTTTCTCTGGTTTTAAAATCCTTGGCTGGTTAAGCAACCAACCTGCTGGCTCCTAGAAGCATTACAACCCACATTAAAGCTTGAGTCTGACGATTGGACAAAACAATATCTCCAAGTACCCATAATTTAAAAAAAAAAAAAAAAAGTATGAAAATATGGGCACAAACACATACATACATGTACTCATGATAAATATATGTAAAGCGTACCTCCTGAAAGCTTTGTTCATATCTGAGCAACTGCAGGTACTGATGGAGTTTCAGATGATGCTTCTCAAAGAAGCCATCGAAGGCTGACTCCATGTCTCGGAGCTGAGCAAGAAGCCTAAAAACACAGCGACTTAGCCGTGGATCTCATTCACTGTAAAAGCACTCAGTAAAGGATTTGAGGTTTACAGTAATACTACAAGATTATAAATGTGAGAACTGTCAGCCTTACCGCTGTACTGTCTCCCAGTCCAGCCTCACATCCCACTGGGAGTCATCCTCCTTTCCGGACGTCTCCAGGCTCTCGAGAAGATGGCGACCTTCCTTTGACACTGACCGGATTGCATCCTGACAAACGCAAGACAATATACATAATAAATTTAGGAGCATTCAAAATAGTACTTTATAAAATACTACGGGGTCTTTTTGCAAAAAAGAACAACACATTAATATCATTGCGGTAATATTAATAAATAAACCTTAAGAACCTTTACCTTGAGTTTCCTGTACTTGTCGGTGTGAGACTCAAGGAGATACTCGACGGCTTTGCCCTCATCAGACAGCGCCGTCTCTGCCAGCTCGGTGCCAAAGCCCTGAAGCATCTGTGCGATGTCTTTGACTGTGACAGCAAAACTTTCAATAGCCTGCAGAAGAAGCAAAAAAGACATAAAAAACACAGACTCCTGAACGGAGAACAAGCTGCAGCTCAATGTCCCTAAAGATACAGAGCCGTGGGTCGATTTCTGACAGCTATGAGATGCCAAGACCTCATAAAATAAAGGACACTAGATATGATGAAGAATGATACTGTTCATTGCTTGGTCCCAGTGTGTTTATTTTTAGCTTACTGTTCGTAAAACAATCCAGTCACTGTGACAATAGTCCAAAGTGCCTCCGAACTCTGAAGTCAGCTGGTTCTCATCGATGTAGCGCAGCAGGTCTGTGACTGAGCTCAGCATCACCACCTAATGGTGCAGACAAAATCTGAGAGCGCACACAGAACACTTCATCCTGTATAGCATTACCTCCTGCTTTTGAAATACAGAATTGATTTTCTTTTAAGGGGGAAAATAGTTTGGGGAAGTCGCTCTGCCATACTGGAGGAGGTATGATTAGTCACTAAATGGTCATTAGAACCACTGGCATGTACACAAGGTTGTTGGAGATGGCATGACAAACATCAGGTATTTTACTGCTGAAACTCCACAAATTAAAGCCTGAAATCGTAGAAACATCCATGGATAAGCCGCTTTACTATACTATCTGTTTCAAAGCTGAAATCAACATGTGTTCTTGGTTGTGTCCGCCACAGAACATTTTGTTACAAGAACGAGGTGTACCTTGTGCTGTGGGACATGTTTGGTAACTGAGGAGGAGCTGCCTTACTGGCATCTTGAGCATGAAGTCCTCTTGGCTGAAGCGAAAACCAATATCAGTGACAGTGCGGTGGAAGAAGCTGGTGGGCCGAAGCACCAAGACCAGGTGGAGGTTCCCGGGAAAGGAGGCCTTGAAGAGGGAAGAGAGGTTCACTGTCATACTGATGCCGATGCTGCGTACAGAGCAGGATTCACTATAAAACTCTGGCTATGTTCAAAATCACATACTCTTAGTACATACTGCAGCTTCCCGCACAAAGTAGATGCTGTTGCCTGCAGTATGCATACACTTGGGACATACTAGCATAGTAGTATGTCTTACTTAAACTTTGACTCATATCTCCACTGCACAGAGGATTGTGGGTCAGAATAGACAGAAATGCATGCTGGTTCACATACTGCAAAATGCAACCAGATGTAGGACATCCTGCTATTTTTTGACCTACTGCATTTGACATACTATGTATTGGGACAAACTAAATCATTTTCCAGCATAAATATCATGGTAGTATGGGTAGTGGGATGCACAGTTTATATTAAGCTCAGGGTGCTGCCCAGACTAACTCCTGTATGCATACACGGGTAGAGATATGAGCTGAGAAGAGTATTAACAAGCTTTCACCCTCCACATCTAACAGGAGAGACTACTCAGACGATTACCATCAGCCTGAAATAGATCCAGTCACATCACCATTTACACACGTGCTGCATTTCTTCAGGTCATTTCAGGTCGTTGTCTGACTGACTGTGTAGGAAGGTCTACATCTGCACCGGCGATATAACAACAGTATATCTATAAGCAGCTGATGAGGACTGTAAAGAACTACTGCAGCATAGTATACTGTTAAAAAGTCAATTATTTTATTTTATATTATAAAGCTTAGAACAAATCTTGGACTTTTACATCTCAGGTTAAAAAAAACATCCCCTGCAGCATAATTCATATTATGCATTTTGTCCTGAAATATGACCAGTGCATGCATTTGCATGTGACGCAACTTGTGACATTCATCTGTCCTGACTGGACCACGACGGGTCGACGAGTCTCCTTCAGGATGAGCATGCAGTAAAACACAGCCGGTCTCATGACTAAGCAGAGAGGAGCTCTCAGCTCTCGGTCTGCACCGCAGTGCTGCACAGCCGGTCTCTGCCGCATCACCCTGCCCGCCCAAAAACTTCACCCAAACTCTCCGCGCGGTCAGTCCAACTAAGCAGCAGCTCGTTACCAGGCTCCGGCGGATCTTCGGCATTCCCGGCCGGTAAAAGCAATCAGCCATGGTGTTAGATGCCATCTCGGTTATGTTGTCGCCCGTCCAGAAGCTCAAGGATGCAGCGGAGTCCGGCTGCAGCGCTGCTGCTGCTGCCTCTCAGACGGAGGGTGGCAGCGCTGCCTGCAATGTTTCCCTCCCTCCCTCCCGCCTTCCTCTTCCTCCTGCTCCTCCTCTTCCTCCTCCTCCTCTTCCTCCTCCTCCTCCTCCTCCTCCTCTCCTCTCCTCTCCTCTCCCGCGTCATCACACGGTTTCTGCTTACTCATTCATTTGCAGCAATATGCAATGGGACAATCAGTACAAACAGACTTCTCTTCAAACCACACAACTATCCACCAAGCCGAAAATAAATATCAACAACAACAACAACAACAACAACAACAACAACAACAACAACAGTAGTTGTGATGGGTGCTGTCCAGGTTTCAGCACCATGGACAGCAGCCACACTGCAGCTCTGGTTGATCATACAGGAATATTGATTAGACTCAAACGGCCTTGATGAAATGAAAACTGAAACTCACTGCTATCCTGGCGAGTGCAGTTTTGATAGAGGCCCATGTATCCAGTCTTCGGTCTAAAATGATGATAAATTTGACTCCAGGTTGTCTCGTTCTGCAACAAAAATAAGGCAACTGTATACAGCTGTAATGTCAGACTGAGCTGTCACTTTGGTGATTTTCAGACAGGGAAATGAGAAAGGATAACCAGTTGAGATCAGGTGGATTATTTATAGGTGCTTTACAACTACATACATTAGTTCTCTATCTTTACAAATTCACTGCATCGGCCGATCCACTATGAAGTTTCTAATCTCTTGGGAGGTTTGAGTGAGGTTTGGACAGAGAGGGCATCGGTAGGTCGTCTGACTCTACGGAGCAGTGGCCACCAGCTGTGCTCAGACGAGCTAGCCAGGCTTTTGGTGCACTGCAGAAAGAGAGAGGAGAGAATGAAGGAGGACACACCGTGGGATGAGAGTGAGGTATGTAAAGACTTTGGCTAAAGCTTCTTCTGGGATGTCGCTGAAAGCAGAGCATTCTGGGAGGGTGATGATGACGCTGGAGTCTTCCCCACGGCCCCCTGGGAAGAAAAACATAGAAGCAATTCAATTTCTGTCCAAGACATGAAATTACACGTTTGACACTGTAGTGGCTAAAGGTGGCTCACCTGACAGGTATGCCACCTGTTTCTCTATGTAGCCTCCCACCTCCTTCAAGCTGACAGGCACAGTCACCTCTGGAAGAAAGGCCCATCGATTATAAAGGCTTGAAGGAAATGAAGGAAACATTACCACCATCATGTCCACATAGAATAAAAAGAACACTAAACAGTAGTATTTAAATAGTCACTAAAACACACAAAACACCCATCTATGAGTTGATTTTAATGGCTTTTAATGAAGACACCTGATGACCTAAATAATGTTTCAAAGGCTTTAAACAGATTTTTGCTTTCTTTAGCTGATACTAGACGACGGAACGACCTGCCTGAAGTGATCAGACATGTTGTTTACTCAGTTACTCAAATTAAATCAAAACTCAAGACACATCTAACAGAGTTCCTTTTAATTCCTGATTCTGATGCTTTTATATTTATTTATTTCTGTTTAAACTTATTTTTATTCTCTGTTTGCTTTTAAATACTTTATAATTAATTCTAAGTATAAATTCTAATAATAAATTAATATTTTATTGTTTTTGTATTCATATTTGTAATTGGCCTGTTACTTCCTTTGCTACATGACACTTTGTCTCGTTGCCTTTTTGATTGCTTTGTTTTGTTTTATGTACAGTACTTTAGAAATCTGTTTTTTAAAAAGTGCTGTGTATAAATGTAGTTATTATTATTACTATTATTATTATTTTCCATGACAATACACAGCAGATACTGTATATATGCGGCATACCGTGGCAGATGTAAAACCTGCATGTGGTGCAAATTAGAGGATGACATCATTAAAAAGCATGAACTCATTTACTGTACAGCATCTGAGGTGAGGTTGGTGTGGTGTTACGGTTACTGGCAGGCGGCCCGCTGGCGTCTCATGCTCGGTGCCATTACAGCTGTTGTCTGAGTGGCCAATAAATGCTCAGGGTCTCTTATAGAGCTGTCGGTGCAGTTCAGAAGAGATTTCAGCTGCTGTCTGGTGCACCACGAATCATTCAGACACGCCAGCATGTTGGGACGGTTTGCATATGCTCACATTATATTTATAGTACAATTAAAGGAAGCATATCATGAAACTTTGTCAGTGCTTGTGCGCATACATTTGGGTATCTGTAGCGTCCATCAACCCACAAGCTGTGACATGAGACAACCCGCTCAGTTTTTTGTGCACTGATAGATCAAAATACGTGTGATTCAACAAGCTGTTCAGATTTGTCTCCCCTTCCGATGTCACCGCCCACAGCCTGACAGCTACCTTTGCAAAGGTGCAGCACATTTTCTGACAAGCCAATCAGAGCAGCCTGGGCTTTTTCAGGAGGGGGTCTTAAAGAGAGAGGCGCTAAAACAACGTTTCAGACAGAGGGTGAATACAGGTAGATTCAGAGGGACAGTATGAGAAAAATAATGTGATTTTAAATATATAAAAGTGTGTAAATGTTTGAGTAGAAACCCAAAGTACAAGTATGAACCTGGAAATGAAATTTCTCTCCAAACAAGAATTATCAACAACAGGAATAAAAATTAAACAGTATTGAGGCTCTAACTTATTAATAGCATACTAAACCTTCAGTGGTTAATGCAGTGACGTTTCCTCATCCATAATAGATAGAAACATTAACAATGAATTGGAGAAGAGGAATTAGAAAAACACAGAGCGAGGAAAAAGATGACAGAAGGCAAAAGAAAGAGGGGAGGAGGTGTTATTTTCCACGTGTCGAATGCAGTAACAGTGTCCGTCGGGCTGTCGGGGAGCAGTAATGAGCTCTGCTGCTACCTGCTGAATATTTGATGTACATCTGTAACAGAGAGGAGCTGAGCCAAGCCGGGTCAGCGCTGCACCAATGGCTGTACAGCATGGCTGAATGCAGGCTAAAGTTACCGTCACACTGGTATAATTACATAACCATCTACACCCTGCTGTGCCACAAGACCTGCAGGAAGCTGAGGCTTAAACAAATACACGTTGTGTCAGAAACATTTTCCCCTGGAATAACTGACATATACAAGCATAACATGATGTGAATTATTGATATGAAACAATGTGAGCTGGTGAGATGTAGAACTCTACATTAGTTAATGTAAGTTTAATGTGAAGAAATCTAGTAAACAAATAATTACAGGAGATCTCAGTGTACTAACTAACACACACACACACACACACACACACACACACACACACACACACACACACACACACACATGCAGACGTCTACTGTTTGATCAAATGCAGCGCTGTTAGTGAACTTGTCCTCTGTCTTCACGCTGTCCGACTACCACTGATAGAGTTATTCCTGGCAGTCAAACAAGGAAAAAGACAAAGTGTAATGCACTATTTTGCATAAATAACTCATATGCACATATTTGAAACAGTTAAAGGTGATCCAAGCAGGACGTGCGGAGGTTCTCTTTGAGCCTGCGTCATGACAGGCGAAAGTCAAATAACCTCTGTTTGCTCCTCTGCTCACGCTCACACACACACCACACCACACACACACACACACACACACACACACACACACACACACACACACACACACACACACACACACACACACACACACAGTGTGGATGGAAACACAGATCTGCTGCCAGTCCTTTCAGTCTGCATACAAAGCTTATCTCTGTTGTCCAAACAGTGATAAGCATCTACACTGATTTTATATATATATATACAGTATATATAGTACTTTTTCACATGTTATGCTTTTACAACACTAACTCACAAGCTTCAGTGGGGGAAAAATGGAGTCTAAGGGGTGTGTATAGCCTACATTGTATAGGCACCATGAGGAGTATTAAACCCACACGGTGATGCTGTTTCTGTCTGGATATTAACTGAAGCGTCTTTTCACAAGGAAAACAATACCATTATCTACACTGACTGACCACTTGATGGTACATCACCACACCTTACTAACAGAGTACAGAAGACAGCGTGAGGCTGGTTTAAATGGAGACAGCACACATACAGTCCTCTCAGATTTTGTAGAGACCAAAAAGTGGAAGCATGTAATCCCTTGCAGAGCAAGAAATCCCCTCATACTGCTTTTAGGTCATGAGATATTTTGCTAAACAAAGCTTTCAGAGCTAAGGTGATTAGACTGGTGGGCGGCTGCATTCTGACAGAAAAGGGGTGAAGGAAGCTGAGTATTCTCCCTGCTGGGATACATGAAAACCAGATTGGTTTAAGGTCAGAAAGGCTTAGATAGTGAACCCCTGGCAATAGCTTCACATGAGCTGCCCCTATGAGAGTAATGTGGGTATTTGGTGAAAAGACAGTTGGTATTTTTTGCAGTGATATTTGACACTAATAAATCAACATATGTTGTGCTGTGGAAAGGAGGAATATTTTTGCTTTTCCAGTGCTATTTATCCTCATTCCTGTCATATAATGTCATCAAACTTCGTATCTCTCACACTGCTGAAGAGAAAACGACATTAGTTGTAACTGGATGAAGAAAAGTCCTTTCTCCCTGATGCTGAATGTTGCATGAGCAACAGGTCAAATGTCTTTCAATGTTAAGTGTTTGCTAGTGGAAGAGATTGCAGGAGTTGCAGTCTAACTAAAGGAGCTTAATGCCAGATTGGGAGCATATCTACTGCTTCCACGCGGCTGAGCTAACGGTGCTAACAACGCTAACTGTGAAAACGACAGCAAAGTGACGCCGACGGTCGGGGGGCGTTATCGGCTATAACCTCAGGAGAGCACAGCAGAGCAGCGGCCGTGAGATAGCCAGCGGGCACGCTCACACGTATGAACGTGCACTAGAAGCACACGCATGTCAGCGAAGCACAGAGAAGCTCAGATTACAGCACAGAGGGAGAGTGGCTTCGTTCTCTGCTCAGGTAGACTTCACTCCTCTACAGCTTTACACAGACAATAGTTGTTTGCTGTTATATTAATGCTGTAAATATCAGAAAAACAACCTTTAAAGAAGCTGAAACACTTAAAGGGTTTGATGCTGTTTAAACACTGAAAGCAGTGCCGGTTGAAGTCCATCCATCTTCAACCGATTATCCCGTTAGGGGTCGCGGGGGCCTGGAGTCGATCTCAGCTGGATCTGGGTGAAGGTGGGTTCACCTGGACAGGTCTCCAGTCCATCACAGGACACACAGAGACAGACACCATTCACACCTACAGGACATTTAGTCATCAGTTAACCTGCATGTCTTTGGGGAGGAAACCGGAGAACCTGGAGTAAACCCCCAGTAACACGGGGAGAACATGCAGACTCCACACAGAAGAGCCCCAAGCCGGATTCGAACCTGTGACCTTGCTGTGAGGCGAGAGTGCTGACTGCCAGCCCACCAGTTAAAGTCATAGAGGGAGTGTCATTGGACAAGAAAGCGATGGATTTCAGTTAAAACTGAAGTGTTGGAAATAGTTGAAGCGTGAGGACTGTGAATAATTGTGTGTTAATCCGGTATGTCGGCATTGACAGCAGTAAATTTAAGTAGCTGACGACTAGAAATCAGTTGGGGTCTAGCATCCATGAGGACAGATGGAGCGGAGTTGAAGAGGCTGTGGAAGGAGGAAAAATGCTTCGACTGCTCTATGACCTGTTAACCTTTGTACCTCTTGGTGCTTCACACAGATTTCTGTCACAAGGTTTTATCAGACGGTGTGGTATTTACCAAACTGCTGTCAGCGTAGAGAAAATCTTACCAGCTGGTTTACTGGTTCACAGTTTTACACAGATTTTAACTGATATGCAGGACAACAAATATACGGAAAATTGAAGTCATCAACTGAGTGTTGCCTAACAGCAGTCATAAGACCCTGGTTCATGAGTATTGGTTTACTGGGAGATGCTAACAGCCAAAGAGGGCTCACGCACTAGATGTAAATGATGACTCTATGGTTATCATTTCATACAGCAGTGTGTGTTTTCATGCTCACCACTGCATCCTCTGTAAGCAGATCAGGTCAAACCCAGAGAGCGAGGCTCACATTTCACAGAGAGAAAGAAAACGTCGGCTGGTATAGATAGAAACGTAGCGTGGCCTTGTCTCTGTTACCTGCACACCCCGACCCACAGAGACAGAGGCCATCAATGAAACAATAACTCAAGCCTACCAAGATCCCAAAGTAATCACATTAGCCTCTGGAGCTCCTCCAGGAGCCATCCATCACATCAGCCACTATTTCTGCCCATCATTTTACCTTTATGTTTTTCTGCCATTTAGAGGATACGCCTTCAGAGTGATGACTGATTAATGATGATGGTGATGTGGTTTTTGATGCTTTTCAGAATTGCATCAGTCCTTTGGAAACAAATTTCTTAAGTTAATTACATTATAGTTCCTTTCTGTAACTCAACTGCTGCTTTGGGATAAAAAAAGTTTATTAGTTCATAGTTCAATACATAACAACATACTCTGAACAGTGAAAACTGCATTATGTACTTCCCATAGTCTACGGATATGCAGGCTACAAATTATCACTATGATTGAATATCTGTCCATCTGTGATGGCTTAAAACAGCTGACATAATCCCTGCAGTGGCCCAAAGCTGCAGGAACCGACACATCAATAATACGGACTAACCCAAAGTACAGGGTGCAGTTCACCAGTTCACTAGTTCCCTCCTGTAATGGCCTCACAAGTTACAAATGAGCACTGTAAATCAAACTACACAAACGTTGCTCTTCTGTGTTTCAGGTTTCAGTCTGCTGAGAACAACAATGCCAAATGTACAGTAGTAATGGGAAATAGGGGATTATATTCCCATGAGGACAGCCAGCATGGTGTACTCACGCTGCAGGGTGCTCTCCAGCTGGGAGCCGGCCTGCAGGAGGCAGCGGTAGCCCTCCATCTCCCCTCTGGACTCCTTCTCCGGTTCTCTCTCCTCCTGCAGCGAGGCCGGGCCCATCACCTTCGTCTCCGACTCAGGATTAGGCGGGAAGACTGACGCTGATGGCAGTCCGGCCTTACATCCTCCTCAGAGTCCTACAACCCTGCATAGTGTCCTTATAATCGAGGATGGGAACTAGGAACAGGGAAAGTTGTGCCCACCTGCCTCTGCAGGTCTCAGGACCCAGATGGGACAGTTCCCTGCTGGATCCTCCTGACCTTGAGCTGCATAGACCAGCTGATCAGCGCAGTAACAGCAGACCTGCAGAAAGCAGCAGACCTGCAACGGCTATCGCTGTCCAGACTGGGTGAGAGATCTGAGAGATCCCAGTTTCCAGCGTTTCAGCAGCAGCTACTTCCAAACTAACTCTGCTCCATCTGGTGACTGCTGCCGGTCTCTGTCGCCTCCTCCCCTCCCCTCTCTCCTCCCCTACCCTCCCCTCTCTCCTCCTCTCTCCTCCCCTACCCTCCCCTCTCCTCACCTCCCCTCCTCCCCTCTCTCCTCCCCTCTTCTCTTTAGTGCGTCAGCTCTGCACTGAGCAGAGCTCACCAGCCTGACACGCTGCCACCTCCCTCCCAACGTCTCCTCTCAGGGAGGGAGTTGAGCGCTCCCTCATGCTCCCTGTTGCCGCCCTCCCCTCCTCCTCTCTCCTCCTCCCCTCCCCTCTCTCCTCCTCCCTTCCTCCTGCCTTCAGGATAGTGCTGACTGTACTATAGTGGGCTGGATTGTCTGGCTGCCGTGTCCATGTCCCACTCTCTCCAGCTTTGCTATAATATCGATGCACACGCAGTGGAGAAAAGAGCTATTGTGAAACAGAAAATGAAAATCTACCGCACCCTCAGCCAACAAGCTCGGCCCATGCGTAGCACAGCCTTTAATACACAACAACCACATTCACACAGAACAAATATGAAAGGGTGTCATTGTGTACATACTGATACACAGAGCCTTTCTCAACTCAACCCCACTGCTGAACCCACGGCGCATTAACAGCAGAGACTAACGTGGAGAAAACAGACGTGGAAATGGAGGTAAAACCACTTCTGACTCACAGCTTGATGTCTTCTTGATGCGAGGCCACGCGGAGCAGTGGGAGCAGCAGCATGCCGTCCTGACCCACAGCCACTCAGCTGATCCGGCTTATCCTCAGCCATCTCATTACAGCACAGCATCTACTTAGTGAGGCCACACGTGCACACACGCACGCGCGCACACACACACACACACACACACACACACACACACACACACACACACACACACACACACACACACACACACACACACACACACACACACACACACACACACACAACCTGCTCACAGAACCGCTGGCATCAACGAAGCACCACTAGACGTTGGTTTATCTTCAAAACATTCTGCTTTATTACAGAAAACCTTCAGGTTTTGAACATAGTTTCAAAGAGGTACATTCAGCTTGGAGGTTTGGCGCGTTGAGGCTGGAGACCCACGGGGGCTGGAGACCCCATGGGGGCTGGAGACCCCACGGGGGCTGGAGACCCCATGGGGGCTGGAGACCCACGGGGGCGGAGACCCCCGGGGGCTGGAGACCCACGGGGGCTGGAGACCCACGGGGGC
Organism: Pterois miles; assembly: GCA_947000775.1. NCBI lineage: Eukaryota > Metazoa > Chordata > Actinopteri > Perciformes > Scorpaenidae > Pterois > Pterois miles. The sequence continues at coordinate 995,478 of CAMQGK010000308.1, read as the reverse complement.
TGGAGGTGGAGGTGGAGGAGTCCCTGCTGCATGACCTGAAGATGTCCACGTCCAGCTCCACCCCCGACACACGGGGACAACGTCCACAACCAAAGAGCCTCTCATGCTTTTTTTTTTTTTTTTTTTTTTTTTTACATTTTGATTTTCTTATAAAAAGTGGCTGGAAAAAGGTTGCATTAAAAATACAATCCATTCTTTAATAATTTTCATTTAGACAGGCAAAACGTTAGATTCCAAGATAATTTTAAGCTCTGAAAATAGCATCTCTGATGTCACTTAAAGGTTTTATAATGATTCATTTTTGTTTTTGACCGAGCAGGCAGCCCCTCAGTGTCCTCCCGTCTCACACCTGATGTCTCGGGCCCAGTGCAGTCAGAAAAACAAGCTGCTTCAGTAGAAAATGACACTGACAGCTATGACAGGACTGTTTCCATTTGTTGAGAACAAACCAACTTTGATTTTTAAATCTCCATTTTGCATTAGGACTGCCATTCTGCAGTATCTGCATCAGATATGTCAGTGGACAGTACCAGAAAGTACTGTACTGGAGTTATTATTTGAGCAAGGATCAGTGTAATGAACTCTATAAATCACCATACTGATTATTAGTGATCACGTTAAGATTTGAGATAACGTGGTAAAGGAGAGGCCTCGGTTCAGAGGTTGACTGGGATAGTGGGGGGGGGCTGCCTGTCTTTGTATTTACTGTATGACAAAGACTATTAGACAAGATTGGCACGGGTTCACATCAGGGCTAAAATAACAACTCAACTGGCACAAAGCTGACCACTCTCCACAACTAAAAAAACAAAGATTTATGCAATAAAAGTATAATATTTATGAGTAAAAGTACACTTAATAAATATACCAAAAAGACAATACATGTTTGTGGAAAAAAAAAACAGAAAACAACACTCAGAAACCGTATCTAAAGGTGTTTAAAGGAAATCGTGGCACGTTTAAATGGAATGTATGAAGCACACGAGAAGTTAAAGGAACCACCGTGGGTCACCTGACCCAGACCAGGAGGAGGGAGGCGGAGCGGGGAGCCTCACAGCGGAGCTTTCACAGGGGAGCCTCACAGGGGCCTCACAGGGAGCCTCACAGCGGAGCCTCACAGGGGAGCCTCACAGCGGAGCCTCACAGGGGAGCCTCACAGCGGAGCCTCACAGGGGAGCCTCACAGGGGAGCCTCACAGCGGAGCCTCACAGTGGAGCTTCACAGGGGAGCCTCACAGCGGAGCCCCTCCGGGGCCCCACAGGGAGCCTCACAGCGGAGCCTCACAGCGGAGCCTCACAGGGGAGCCTCACAGCGGAGCCTCACAGGGGGAGCCTCACAGGGGAGCCTCACAGCGGAGCCTCACAGCGGAGCCTCACAGCGGAGCCTCACAGCGGAGCCTCACAGCGGAGCCTCACAGCGGAGCCTCACAGCGGAGCTAACTGCACTGCAGGTCTGGAGCTGATCTGCTGTACACTGCAGCTCCAGCTGAGACAGATTAGCCAAACTACAGACAGGGCTACAGACATAAATACCTCATTTTGGCTTTAGTGCATGTGTGCACAACGTGTGTGGTTAATGTGTGCGTGTTATTCTCATCTGTCTGATGTGTGTGTGTGTGTGTGTGCGTGCGTGTGCGCGCTCCTTAGTGACTATCTAATGTAATGAAGAAACCAGCTTCCTTAATAGTGCAGGAAATGTCTTAAAGAATTACATCAACAAGGTTTAAGTCAGTCTGGCTTCATGACACGCACGCACGCACGCACGCACGCACGCACGCACGCACGCACGCACGCACGCACCCACCCTAGTGTGGACAGATTCAGATCGCATTACACATCTTTTTTGGCTTTGAGCAGACACTATCTCTAAGCATTATATGTATATATGTATATGTATATGTATATATACATATACATATATACATATATATGTGTATATATATATATATAGTATATATATATATATGTACATATATACGTATATATATATATATGTACATATATACATATATATACGTATATACATGTACATATATACATATATATATGTATATATATACATATATATATACACATATATACATACACATATATACATACACATATATGTATGTATATATATTACAGCACATATATTAATTTTCTCATCTTAATTTATCTCTGAGCTTGGCAGATTTAGGTCTTAGCATCTCTATTCTGTCTCTCAGTCTTACTCACACACATACTTTTTGGACTGAGTGGTCACATGGCCTCCACTAACTCCTCTCATATCTTAGTATTCAACAGAGATGCAGGTTCATCATCAGAAATAATCATATATATATATATATATATATATATATATATATATATATATATATATATATATATATATATATATATAACATATATATATATATATATATATACATATACATATATATACATATATATATATATATACATATATATATATACATATATATATATACATATATATATATATATATATACATATATATATATATATATATAATATATATATATATAACATATATATATATATACATATACATATACATATATATATATAACATATATATATATATACATATATATAACATATATATATATATATATAACTATATATATATATATATATATATATATAACATATATAACTATATATATATATATATATAAATATATAATATATATATATATATATATATATATATATATATATAAACCCTTTCTAACAGTCTGAAATCACCGTCAGTAACTTTTAATCTTGAACCATTTGTACTTTCAGAGTAAATTTTCTGTAACATGTAACCATTTAAAGATTTGAAGAATAACTGTTGAAAAGCATAATAACTGTAAAGCAGAACAACCTTTGGAAGAGTAACCGCTCATTAAGGAAAATCAGTGGCTGACCAGTGGAGTGAAGCCTTCTTCTTTCATGCAGGTGAACCATTCTTGGAGTGGATATCATTACAACTGCTCGTTAAAACACAGCAGTTGGATAGAGCTACTGACAAGGCAGCCGTATATGCATTCATTTGTAAGCAAGTATTAAAAAAGAAGAAGTAAAAGAAAGAAAACTCATGCCTGTCATCTTAGATATCTTAAAAAATAATGCAGGGCACTGCTCTGCAGGCATGCGTTGGGGGGTTAGGAGCTGTTGAAGGACGGAGCAGAGAGATGCAAGTCAAAAGACAGTTGAAACCCTTTTTATCCCTCCCCCAGTCAGCACATCTCTCTTTCTCTTCTTATTTCTTCCTCCTTTCCTTCCATCAGGCATGGCGGCAGAAGGCTCAGACCTGACTGGTGCGGGACCCTGAAGTGGTTGATGCCAACGCCACCGTTGTTGCGAGTCCTTGCTGCCTTTCACTCACGCTCCTTCAGGTGCTTGTAGGATAGTGGTGTGACAGCTGCGACCTGGGAAACACAAGCAGACAGATTTCACCTCAGCGTTTTCACTGCGAGTCTGTGCACAAGAAGAAGAAGACAAGACACCTAGAAATCACCACAAATCATCAGTGGAGAGAATAAGCTGTTGTTAGCCACATGAAAAACACTAAAATGACACGTTCCCGCCACCAGAGACAAGCAGAAATTAGTAAAGGAAATGCACCCGATTTGATCCCGGGCCACTGGACAGACACAGAAAATGAAACGAGGTTCGTCTGCTGTGGTTTACCTGGACGTCGGCAGGAGGCCCTCCGACAGCTAGTGGGAGAATGAGATGCAGGTTAAACCATGAAGGCTGTAGCTACAGGCCTCGTGCTGTTGTCAAACAACTGATATTGGTGAACATTCAGACCTGCCTAGTGGGGGTGGACAAAAAAATGAAAACATCTAGACATTTAACATAATATCAAGAGCCCAAAAGGTGGCGATGTCCTCTCACCTCCAGTGCTCTTCACACTGCTGACAGGTCGATTTTGCACTTTATAACGTTGCGAAAGGTTCTATATAAAGATTATCATTATTATCATTACTGTTATTGATATTATTATATCTGAGAGAAATTATTCAATCAATAAACGAGACATTATGAAATATATGGATGAATACAGACAAAACATAATAATTTTTTCAAATTATATATATATATAAAGAGAGAGATTAGTCCATAATGTCTTATTGTCTTGATTTATTCATTGCTGTAATATTGAACACTTGTTTTCACACCTTATTTACCATCTGCAGTTTTTTTTTTTAAATATTTCATCACGATGTTTCCATTCATTTTCATTCCACCCCCTTCATGTAATGCAGCACTGTTGTCTGAGGTTAAGGAAAGGTCACACCATGCAGTGAGTTAAGCTAAACACTCACAAATGCATCCTTTTTTAGCCAGGAAAGTAAGCAGACGGCGACCACCGACACAGGTTTGTATATGCGCACACAGGACGAAAAGGACCATGACCAAAACCACAATGGTACAAACGTCAGACTGGGGATGTCACAATCACAGACCAGCTCTGCTGTTTCACACCGTCAGAGAAGAAAATCCAAGCAAACTGAAACCGACACCTCACACTCAGACACTCCTGGTACAAAAATGAGATGGACTGAAATTAAAAACACTGAACATTGGGTTTTTAAAAGCACATGCAGAAGGTAATACAAGCAGGGCTGACAAAGGGAGGCTGAAAGGAGCATGTTTTAAGGTTTGCACATTAGGCCAAGAGAAGCAGTCACACGTTTAACAAGAGCATCTCTTCAGCCAGCCAATATCATCTCACAACACAGAGGAACACACTGGGCCTTGTTGAATGAGGACTGTATGTCGTCTTTGATTCTCTTGTTAGGGACCAGGAAAGCTGGACAGGTCGGCTGGGGGAGTGAGTCTTTGATTGGCTTAAATGGCCTGAAGGTGGGCTGGTACCTGTTTAAATGACAGTATTGGACTCGTCTGAAAAGGTTCTCATGAGCAGGGGCCTGGCTGAAGACCGGGGAGACTGGTGGTCCCCCGCGCTCGACTGAACCGGCTTCTTCTAGAAGGGTGAGGCAAGAGACACCAAAGACATCACTACGCTGGCAAACAGCCACACTTCGCCTCTCTCTCTCCATCTCGTGCTCTCACACAGACAAACATGTACACACAGCGAACAAACATACTGCATACGCACAGACTTCAACACTGGACCGGTGGACAATGGAAATCAGTCTTTTTAGACACCTTTGTGCTGCGATAACACGCTTTCAGAAGCCTTGGGTCATATTAATACAAGGCTACTATCCTCACACGTTTCTCTGAAGCATGTTCGATATAACACACACACACACACACACACACACACACACACAGACAGAGTGCAGAGGCCTGCAGGGTTTTGTGGTGAGGATCCAGGATGAGCCTCATGCAGGTAAGTCTGACGTGCTGCATTCACCTGACTTGACATGCGGAGGCAGCAGGCATTGGAGCAGCAGCACAGGCAGCTGGGAGGAAACACTGAATGGAAGACTGACTGCACGTTTGGACACCCGGTCCGACCCAACACTGCTCGGACACGACACACACCGGCCCGCTGACCAACATTCCTACCAGTTTAATAAAAATATATCTAAAGAAAAGCACTCGCGTCCAAGGATTGCACTCTTGATATAATAACTCATCTGACCTAATCTGTCCGACTGAGTGGGGGCTGTAAAAGCCATATCAGGACACCCAAGTTTCTTTAGAGGGTGAGGAGTCAAACAGTGGGAGAGGAAGGACACAACAGGTAGGAAACAAGCAGACTGCCAGACAGGAAGAGACTTAAGTGAGAGACCTCAGTCACTCCACGAGAAGCTGTGAGTGCTAGCGGTCTGCGACAGCATGAAGATAGTGGATGTCCCCGAGGAAGGAAGGCGCTGCTTCATCTTTAGGGAGGCAGAGAGGAAAACAGAGGACATAAAAGGGGGAGACGCAGTGAGAAGAGCATGTTTAAGAGCAGAAGCGAGACAACTAGTTAGGAAAACAATGTTGGAAAGGTGGAAAAAAAGGGTAGAAATACAGTTAAAGGGGTATTACAACTGCTATTTTAATCTGTAGACTGCAAAATCCACAGTATGCTATGTCCTGCAGCTCCCAATACAAATATTTATTTTGGACTTTAACAACTGACACATACACACTCACAACAGAAATATTAAAAAACAAACACTACCAGATACATATTGTACAAAACTGCTGTAAGACTCCCCTCAAATATGTGCAAAACATTATGGTTTCATTTATTACTTTTCCCAAATTAAAACAAGTCTAGACACATTTTTTAAAAAGCAGAACACACACAAAAGCACCACGCATGCCATTAAATATTTCCAGTTGGTTGGAAAACACATTAGCCTCGTGAGGAGCTAATTGACAAAATACTTCTGGGAAAGCAGAAAGTCTTCTGCAGGAAATGGGAGGGAAACCAAACTGTCCCTCCGAACTGCAATCATGCCAAAAACATGAGAAAAAAATACTAAGGACATTAAAGCTGATTTTAAATACAGAGAACAACACACATTTTCCACGTTCTAACCTCGTGTCCCTTGTTAATACTTCCATTATCTCTCATATATATACACACATATATGCCAAATACAGGAGATGGATAGTAGAAAAAGCTTCTCCTCTCTTGCTTTAAAATGTACAAATACTCTTGACGTCTGACCTTGAACTCGGGGCGTATACAGTGAACAGCTACCGCCACCTATCACACAAAGTGACTCTGGACCGTTAGCTCATGTGTCACGGTTACTGCTGAAGTGTGCTCCTGGATCAGAGCTGTGTGTTTGGATGTCAGCTGGAGAAAGTTTGTTGAGGTCTGATGTACTCGTTTCTTCCTGGTCCTCTGTCTCCTCATCGGTGAAGCATTGCTCCTTATATACAACCCCTGGGCTCAACAATCACTGTTGCCCGGGGCAAGTAAAACGCCTCACCGGGCTGGTAATTCTAGCCACTGACTTGCCTGATAGAGCGTGTGGTAAAAATGAAGGAATTAAACATCGTTGTTATTTCCAGAGCTGATGATGGAGGTAGTTCAGGAGGGAGACATGCTCCATAAATCAACTAAATATGGAACTTAAAACTTGATCCATCTCATCTACCTCCTCATCTCTTCCTCATCTCCTTCTCATCTACCTCCTCATCTCTTCCTCATCTACCTCCTCATCTCCTTCTCATCTGCCTCCTCATCTCCTCCTCATCTACCTCCTCATCTACCTCCTCATCTACCTCCTCATCTCCTTCTCATCTACCTCCTCATCTCCTTCTCATCTACTTCCTCATCTACCTCCTCATCTACCTCCTCATCTACCTCCTCATCTCCTTCTCATCTCCTCCTCATCTACCTCCTCATCTCTTCCTCATCTCCTTCTCATCTACCTTCTCATCTCCTTCTCATCTACCTCCTCATCTCCTTCTCATCTACCTCCTCATCTCTTCCTCATCTACCTCCTCATCTCCTCCTCATCTACCTCCTCATCTCTTCCTCATCTACCTCCTCATCTCCTCCTCATCTTCCTTCTCATCTACCTCCTCATCTCTTCCTCATCTACCTTCTCATCTCCTCCTCATCTACCTCCTCATCTCTTCCTCATCTACCTCCTCATCTCCTTCTCATCTACCTTCTCATCTCCTCCTCATCAACCTCCTCATCTACCTCCTCATCTCCTTCTCATCTCCTTCTCATCTACCTCCTCATCTCCTCCTCATCTCCTTCTCATCTCCTTCTCATCTCCTTCTCATCTCCTCCTCATCTACCTCCTCATCTACCTCCTCATCTGTGGTGAGGGTTGACCACAGAAGACGGATGAAACATGACGATTAACGTTAGTGTTTGTTGTTATTTAATAAACACCGATAAATAAAGCAATCTGTATGGGCCAGTAGATTTCTGACCACATGCCTGACTGGGCGAGTGAAAAAATGAAAGCCATGCCCACTTGAGCGTTCACATGTGAACAATCTGAGAGAGAATCAGAGAGAGAGAGAAAAGAGAGAGAGACTGAGAGAGAGACTGGGACTGAGAGAGAGAGAGACTGAGAGAGAGAGAGAGAGAGAGAGAGAGAGAGAGAGAGAGAGAGAGAGACGAGAGAGAGAGAGAGAGAGAGAGAGAGAGAGAGAAAGAGAGAGAGAGAGAGAGACTGAGAGAGAGACAGGGACTGAGAGAGAGAGAGAGAGACTGAGAGAGAGACTGAGAGAGAGAGAAAAGAGAGAGACTGAGAGAGAGACAGGGACTGAGAGAGAGAGAGAGAGAGAGAGAGAGACGAGAGAGAGACAGAGACTGAGAGAGAGAGAGACTGAGAGAGAGACTGAGAGAGAGAGAGAGACTGAGAGAGAGAGAGACTGAGAGAGAGACTGAGAGAGAGACAGGGACTGAGAGAGAGAGAGAGACTGAGAGAGAGACAGAGAGAGAGAGAGAGACTGAGAGAGAGAGAGACTGAGAGAGAGACTGAGAGAGAGAGAGGACTGAGAGAGAGAGAGAGACTGAGAGAGAGACTGAGAGAGAGACAGGGACTGAGAGAGAGAGAGACAGAGAGAGAGACAGAGAGAGAGAGAGAGAGACTGAGAGAGAGAGAGAGAGAGAGAGAGAGAGAGAGAGAGAGAGACTGAGAGAGAGAGAGAGAGACTGAGAGAGAGACGAGAGAGAGACAGGGACTGAGAGAGAGAGAGACTGAGAGAGAGACAGGGACTGAGAGAGAGAGAGACTGAGAGAGAGACGAGAGAGAGAGAGAGAGAGACAGAGAGAGAGACTGAGAGAGAGACAGGGACTGAGAGAGAGAGAGAGTAGTGTGTGTAGTGAGTGTAGTGTGTGTAGTGTTGTGTGTAGTGTCTGTGTGTAGTGTCTGTGTGTAGTGTGTGTGTGTCTTGTGTAGTGTCTGTGTGTAGTGTCTGTGTGTAGTGTCTGTGTGTAGTGTCTGTGTGTAGTGTGTGTAGTGTCTGTGTGTAGTGTCTGTGTGTAGTGTGTGTAGTGTCTGTGTGTAGTGTGTGTAGTGTCTGTGTGTAGTGTGTGTAGTGTCTGTGTGTAGTGTCTGTGTGTAGTGTCTGTGTGTAGTGTCTGTGTGTAGTGTCTGTGTGTAGTGTCTGTGTGTAGTGTCTGTGTGTAGTGTGCGTAGTGTCTGTGTGTAGTGTGTGTAGTGTCTGTGCGTAGTGTCTGTGTCTGTGTGTGTACCTGTACCTGCCGACTGCGGGGCCCTCGGGGCCTCCTGAAGACCACGAGCAGGATCTCTGGCAGCAGGCTGAGCAGGATCAGCAGGATGATGACCAGCCAGGCCGACACCGAGCTCAGCATGTTGGCAAACACGAAGTACAGACGCTGCTGCCTCAGGAAAGGCCTGCAGGAGAGTGAGAGCATGTTGGTGTACGCCGACTGAAAGAGCTGCAAGGACTGAACCACAAAGAGGTGAGATGTTCTCTGACCATATTATTCCTCCCCAGAAGAAGCTGAAAAACACGTAGAAAGCCAGAGAGCCCCAGATTACAAAGTGGTTGATCCACGTCCAGTGCCGCGTGTCCAGAGCGAGCTGGAATGGCAGAGAAAAGTCACTACATGTGCATGTTACATATCCAACAAATCATCGTCCACAAGACATTACATCTGCTCCAACCTCCCTTTCATAAGACCAGACCCCAGGGAGGGTTTACCTTTAGAGTGACGGTGAAGACAAGGACAGTGAAGACAATCGTTCCATATGACCAATTCCCAAAAACCTAGATTTAGAGAGATGAGTCAGTGTACATATGCTTAATCAAGTAATATAATTATCACACCCATTTAGAAGGTGAATGGAATCAAACCTGGCCATTATCCTGCAGTGCTGGGTTACTGAACAAATATCGAACACCAAAGAAGAAGAGCAGGCCATGGAAGACTCCCAGTAACGTCCAGTAGAGGAACGGTCCCCACCGTAACATGCCATTCTTGGCAATCTCTCTAAAGAAAGTCATGAAACAGAAATCATCCTCATCAGCAGCAGCAGGGGAGTCTGTCTCATGCTTTTTATGTGTAAATTTAAGTCTTAAGATGCTTCATCACACAGATTAAGGTGACTTGGACAGTGACTGCAGCTTATTTCAGTCATTTCTGTGTGTAACAGCTAACTAAAATGTGGATTTGGCAGAGGACTGTGTAACCTGTTCATTACATTACATTACAAGGTTCAGCTTACACCTCAGTCACTGCTGTAATCTTTTCTGACTTCATACTGTTTTCCGTTTTCTTGGTGTGCTAGGCATGTCAGAGGTTTGTCCGCTCTGGGCTACTGTAGAAACACAGCAGACTCCACGAAGAGGACCTGCACCCTACGTAGATATGAACGACTCATTCTAAGGTAATGAAACCACAGTGATTCATATTTTCATGTGATTATACACGAAAGAAAACACACTTATTAATATCATATTCATTCATCCATTTCTGCCAATATATCTCGCTAAATAAGATAGGATAAGATGAACCTTTATTAATCCCCGGAGGGAAATTTGGTACCCACTGTTCCTTCGAAGACCAAAATAAAAGCTGGCCATTCAAAACAGCAATCCTACATCTAAAATATAAAGAAAAAAATCATGATGTATATGAATATTGCTCCTCTTTACCCAAAGGAAGCAGTTTAGCTGCAGATAAGCAAACGTTCCCAGGGTTTACCTGTAGAGGGTAGCATTGTCCAGCAGAACCTCGATGGAGATGTGCTGCTCCAAGAGACTGTAAGCCAGGATGGGCATAGAGGTGAAGCAGATGTTGTACATCGTCAGATAGGCCGCATCATACAGGGGCTGGGGAGGATGGGAGCGGGGGGGGGGGGGTTGGTAGGGAGGAGGGGGAGGAACCGGGCAACCAGGGGTTAATATCATGGTGACGACTAAACTCATACACACCATCATACTTACACATACCGAGTCACACATCATACATCTTTCATGTACTCATGGAAGACGTATGTCAGGGGCCATGAAATATTCACTCTCACAAATAGAAATACCAGATCAATAACCCTAATTTATGTCTGTCAGGAGCAGTTTTTATATGAACATACCACCAGAAAACATTTATAGTATTAGGGCTTCCCTGGACCAAATAACTTCTTAGTCAACTAATTAATTGATTTAATCAACAGATTTGTCAAACTGAGTTTCTCCACAAAGAATCTCACAAAACCACCATTTTAAATTTTTTTGTTTACTGGAGATGTGATCATAAGTTGAAATAGTCATTCACCATGAAAAAATTATTTTAAAAAAAAAAAAAGTGCGATCAACAAAAGAAATCCTAGTTTGACCAAAATGGCCGGTAAGTCGACTAAGAGGGGGCTGCCTTTTATTTATGTATTGATTAATGCACTAATTATCATACAGTTTTATGTCAGGAGCCATTTTTATATATGAACACACATAAAACATTTATAAAATACACCTACAATTAACAATAAGAAAAGTGAATTCATCAATGAGCTCCAAACCATAATCAGGTCATCTGATCCATATCTGAATTTCTATAATGCATTATTAAGTCATTGTGTTCATAACAGTGTGACAAGGCACACAAACACACACACACCAACATGATTAGATAATATCCACATGTGACGTACTGTGGTGGCAGTGTCTGTATTATTTCTAACAGCGCTAGGTAGTCTAGTGCAGAAACACATCAGTCCGAGCTCAAACATCCCAGGGGGCAGTGCGGGAGGGGCAATCTGAGGGAAAGAGTCTGGCATTCAGGAGGATGAGGAGGTGTGGATTCATGGGATACTGCCTCCTTTCATGTTCACAACATCTACGAACCCCAGAGGGCCTCGGGACATACAGTACTCACTTGCTGGGAATAGCCACAGAAGAACTGGTACAAAAACTGAGGTAAGATAAAGCAGAGGTTCTGCAGGGAGACAAAGAGAAAAGATTCACAGCATCAAATGCATCCAGAAGTCCTGTGTGGTTATAATGCAGGTACAATAATGCATACATTAACCCAAGCTGAACCTAAAAAAACGGTTTAATGTGTCGTACCACATAATCCTCAAAACAAGTTAGTGTGGGCTTGTTTGGGAAATACAGGCTTTGCTGAAACACAAAACAAGTTCTTAGGCTGACGAATACTAGATATGAAGTCGAAGCTCCTCCCACCTTGTAAAAGAAATATTGCACCAGGTGTGCAATGCGAACGTAGTAGAGATGTCCATGAGCCAACAAAAGTTTCTTTAGGTGCTTGAGTTTGGGGATGGCATAGTCGCTGTTCCTCACTGCCTGCCGACCCTCTTTACCTTTAATACCTGAAAGACCAGAAGCAAACATCACACACCACCTCCACCTAAAGGGTACCCTTCCCTCTATCTGGACAAATAAAGAGAGAGCATGGCTTTTCTTACCAATGCCAACATGAGCTTCCAAAATCATGCTGACATCGTTTGCACCATCTCCAATGGAGAGAGTGATTGGGCTGCCTGATGAGTTCTTCACCATTTTAACTATCTAAAGATGCAATAAAACAGAGGACAACAATTTAAACAGTGTTCACTGTGAAAATCCTCATTTTCAATATTTCCCACATTTTGACCTGACTGTTCGGACCTGGGCCTTTTGTAACGGAGCCATGCGGCAGCAGAGCACAGCTGTGCAGTTCTGACAGATCTGCAGGAACAGGTTCTTGTAGCGACTTGAGCTGGATTCAGAGGAGGAGTTGAGTACCATCGACAGAGTGGCGCCATCTATGATGAAACCGTAGTCCTGGTTGGTCGATGACCAGCTCCTACAGCACAGAACAGGGAAATAGGTTCAGGTTTAATCAGCAATCTTATACCCTTTCCCACCCAAATTAGTACGTATATTTGTTAAGCACAGGACAACCTGCTAAAAAAATAGGCGATAGACTCCTTTCCCACTGAGAGTATGCTGTGCTGTTACACTGGCTTTTGTTTCTTTATTAAATAAATACTGCGGCGGTTATTTAGTAGAATTAGTGGTTGTTGGAACAGTGGAAAGACAAACTTATGGTCAAGTTTAAATGATCAGCAAGGTAAAATTACTGCTGTCGGAATGGAGTCCGGTGGCTTTGAGGAGTGCATATTAATTGAATGTTTTGTACATTAGTAAATCAGAATAATTGTCCCAATCCCTGTTGATTTTATTTATTATATTTTCACAACAGGTACCCCACAGCATTGAACCAGAAAAGGTAAAATTAGCATCATGGTTCCATCAGTTCCTACCAGGGCTGGAGCCCATAAATACCCGTGACTACTGCAGTCTTTTGTCCCAGGAATGAATGCAGATTGCAACCTTTCGCACTTCAGACAAAAAACAGATGTTAGTGGGTTTTTTGTCCAGTATTCATAGTCTTCAGTTTGGTTAAATGATGACCCTCATACGAGAGCGAAGCATCAGATAATAACCTCAACACAGATCACACGAGTCAAGGTACCAACCTGGTGACGCCTGCCTTCACTGGTGGTGCATCCTGCACAGCTTTCTTGTGGTATTCAAGCAAGAGCTCATGAAGTCGTTCCTCCCGCCTCCTCCCACCGTCCTCCAGAGTTCTCACAGTCAGCTCCAGCAGCTCTGTGCTTCTCTGGAACAATCTACAAGCATAACAGGTGGACTTTGCTGTCTCCATCTTGTCCCCCGTTAGGACCCAAACCTTAATGCCTGCACCCTGCAGAGCCTCCATGGTTTCTGCTGCCTCCTCTTGAAGCCTTCAAAAATACGTAATGAGACATGCGAAAGGTTATTACCCAAACTCTAAGACATTCATACTGTCACTGGAAAGAAAACAAGTGTCACCAGGTAACCAAATCATATCAGGGTTACATTTCACAGGAGATCTGGTGCATTATAGCAAAGAGAGACCGATTTATGACACAAAACCTGAAGAATAGTATTCTAAAAGTGTTTTCTACTGTTCTTCTACACTATGCTAACACCAGCATAAGTTCTCCTAACCGTGGTCTCGTTTGTTCATACTAAAAATGCCAAATTCACATAATTATTCATAAATGTTTGGGGTGAGGTGCCACTTTAAAACAACAACAAACTCCAATAATTTGAGAAGGCAATAATTACACTGTGATGTAAATTAATCTACTATAAACATAGTCCAAAAGAAATGCAATGATGCATGCTGATGCAAAAAAGTGTTCCTTCCCTTTTGTGTTAATGGTTTAGTAAATGCATTTTCTAAATTCAATAGTAATTTTAAAATAATAGTCTTGGGATTGTGGAAGTGTACCCAATGTCAGCCACAAGATGGCGGTGTGAGCTTAAATTAAAAGGTTCTAACTAAAAGCTTTTTGCTATCAACATTACTCAACTGAAATTAGATAATCCACTTCATAACTGGACAAAACACTGCCAGGAATCTGGTGACGTGTTTAAGAGCATGATGCAGTAAAAGGGGTGGTGAAAGGCTGCTACTGTACAGAAAGTATCGTGGGCGCATAAAAAGCAGATAAAGATTATAAAAGGAGGAATGAATTCATTTCAGCACAGCAATCAGAAAACAGCAAGTCACAACAGGAAGTTTATGACACATTTATCGCTGGCATCTGCTAACTAAGGGCCTCTCCTGTCAATTGTACCTGCATTTTGAGTTTAAAGCCCCCCTAAAATTCTTGGCACTGATTGTATTGAGAGGGAAGGGAGAGGAAGGCCAAGAGCAGCATCCGAGACAACAGACGTCACATAACTGTGAGAGCTGTATGGTTACGTATGGGTATGTTATGTCTTGTGTGAGCAGCACCCACCGATCTTCTACAGCTGTAGCTCCTATTAGACTCATGCCAGTCTCCACTTGATTGTAAACAGCCATGAGCTTCTCCTCTCTGTCCTGCAGGGCCAGTCTAGCTTCCCTCAATCCGGCATCTGCCTGGTCGTACTCCTCTGTGCTCAGATATTTGTAGGCCACACACAGCGTTCGGTAGCCCTCCTGAATAATGAAATACACAGCACCCAATGTTCAAAAAAATCTTGAAAACACAAACTAATCTGCCTTGTCATCACTGTGACTGTAAGTTAAAACATGTGAAGCCCTGGAATCAGATATATTTAAAAGCACAAAATGTAACGCACAAAAGAGTAGCTTGATGGCATCGTAAAGTAGCGTGGGAACATGGGAGTTGGTGTCTCCACCATTGTTGATGAAAATCTATCTGGCATGACACAGGTAGAAATCATGTTCACGACCGACGTAACGTATAACAGTTTTATTCATGTTATGTTCAGTCACATTTATTCACCTTATGTCATTTCATTCTAATGAAACATTTGTTTTATTAGATGAGCCAACTGCCCACACAGCTAATGCTACTGTAATTTAGCTATCGTTATGTGGTGAATTTCATCGTGAGTTCGTCCAGCGCTGTGAACCGTGGTCAAAACAGTCATACTAAAAATAACTTTATCAGTGTGGTGAACGTTGTTGTGCACAATAGCTTGGTGCTGCAGAAAATGGCGCTGAGTAATCCCCCTCCCTCACATGTCCAAAAAACAGTTAAACTAGTTAAATAGCTGGATCACCAGTTTCCTAGTCTTTAGACATTTCAATGTCGAGATGTTTCATATGGTACCTTTAAACATGAAATGACTAGAATATGAGAGGCACCCACGGTTGCATTACGCTCCACATGCATGCGTATCCGTTCGACCTCCTCCTGTCTGACGCGAGGAAAGATGGAAGAGTCGGCTCCCTTACAGAAGAGCAATGTATCACCTGGACACAAACACACAGCGTGGTGAGGGCTGAGGCCGCCACTAAATCACAGTTAACGCAATAAACCTGGCGGTAATGTCAAGCTCACCTGATTTGGATCTGACGATTACACTCATTCGCCTTCTCACAGGGTCAAAGTTCAACACGTGAAGCAGTTCATACCTTTGGGAGAAATAAAATAAAAGCTATAGAGCAAATGCAAATAGAAAAATATAAACAAAAACCAAAAACTGTGTTTGTGAATTTCTTTCTTACATTTCAACATCATTGTTCCTGGTGAGAATTTTCATGGTTTTACTTTCAAGGCCCAGAAATGTGAAGCCATACCTGCAGATGGAGACAAATCATCACAAATGAGCCACTTGTGTACTCAGCAGCTCTATGAATTCATGCTGTAATGAATCACATACGATATAGGAGTTTAAAATGCATTCTGTGATATTCATTTTCAAACGTGCTTGTTCTGTGATATCATTTGGACTCACTGAGTCATAACGGCCCATGTCTTACCTCATGGCACCCTTGACCAGAGCAACCTCATCAGGTGAAGAGGCGATGAAGCCTCTCTGCTCCTGAAGCGGATGGAGCACCTCTCCATCCACCTCTAAGCCATCCACCTGGTGCATCAGTCCGTCCCCCTGGTCTTGACCCTGCTCCGTGGACTCCTTCACCTGGACTGTGTGGCACAGACACAAGGCACGCAGAAACAGCTCCTCCCTGTCCTGATAACAAACACCAACATGGTTTAACACAGTCTTTAAATAATCTTTAATCAACTGCTACCGTACATACAAAATTTAACAATTTAAACATAAAATATTCTCCACTTTTAGAACTCATAGAATTATTAGTTATTAGTTATAGAACTAATAGAATATATACAGCTTTAGATAATAATATTATCTAGTACGTAATACGTATATTTTTAGACCTTTTGAAAACATTTGACACTGTTGATGCTATTTTGCCTTAAAAATGTATAAATATGATCTTGTGAGGGGCTCAGTACATGGGTGGAAGATGGTTTCAAAAAAAAGTACAAAATAAAAGTCCCCCTCAAAATAACCCAAAGCCCACTGTAGTGCTTTAACAAAATGAAAATGCATTTAACATTTAACATGGCAATAATTGTTTAACACGACCTACGAGTTGCAAACCAACACATAGCAGGTCTTCATCAGGGTCACTGTCAACAATGCTGTGCCTTGGATTATTTTACAGACTTGCATTTTGTACTTTGAGACCGTATCCCACCCATGAAATGAGCCCTTCATAAGACTGAATAAGCACGAAACACCTGAAGGACCCAACAGTGCTTCTGCTCCATTGTCTTCATGTATAAATATGACTTTCACGGTGGCTCAGCAACTATGTTCTTGATAGAAAACAACATTTTACTTAATGGTAAAAAGAAATGTAATGAAATAAAGTGTACCTCAAGGATCCATTATGTTTACATAAACGATCTTGCTGCAGCATCTAATATCACATTCCCGCTGCTCTCTGCAGATTGTAGCGGCCCTCTCGACCGTTAACATCCACGGATGGTCCTGCAGGTTACTCCCCGGTTACCCCTTACCAACCGGTGATCAGGCCTTACCAACCGGTGATCAGGCCTTACCAACCGGTGATCAGGCCTTACCAACCGGTGATCAGGCCTTACCAACCGGTGATCAGGCCTTACCAACCGGTGATCAGGCCGTACCAACCGGTGATCAGGCCTTACCACCCGGTGATCAGGCCTTACCAACCGGTGATCAGGCCTTACCAACCGGTGATCAGGCCGTACCAACCGGTGATCAGGCCGTACCAACCGGTGATCAGGCCTTACCAACCGGTGATCAGGCCGTACCAACCGGTGATCAGGCCTTACCAACCGGTGATCAGGCCTTACCAACCGGTGATCAGGCCTTACCAACCGGTGATCAGGCCTTACCAACCGGTGATCAGGCCGTACCAACCGGTGATCAGGCCTTACCACCCGGTGATCAGGCCTTACCAACCGGTGATCAGGCCTTACCAACCGGTGATCAGGCCTTACCACCCGGTGATCAGGCCTTACCACCCGGTGATCAGGCCTTACCACCCGGTGATCAGGCCTTACCACCCGGTGATCAGGCCGTACCAACCGGTGATCAGGCCTTACCAACCGGTGATCAGGCCTTACCAACCGGTGATCAGGCCTTACCAACCGGTGATCAGGCCTTACCAACCGGTGATCAGGCCGTACCAACCGGTGATCAGGCCTTACCAACCGGTGATCAGGCCTTACCACCCGGTGATCAGGCCGTACCACCCGGTGATCAGGCCTTACCAACCGGTGATCAGGCCTTACCACCCGGTGATCAGGCCTTACCAACCGGTGATCAGGCCTTACCACCCGGTGATCAGGCCTTACCAACCGGTGATCAGGCCTTACCAACCGGTGATCAGGCCGTACCACCCGGTGATCAGGCCTTACCAACCAGTGATCAGGCCTTACCAACCGGTGATCAGGCCTTACCAACCGGTGATCAGGCCTTAGCTCACCACACTGAGGACACGACGAGGCTCTGCTTCTTTCACATCTCCTCTTTAAACGTTTCTATTAGTGAAAGCTTCAGGAATCGTTTGTTATACGCTTTCATTTACAGCGCTTTTATTTCTTTATCTGATGTAATTCATTTTATTGTCTTTACTTCCACAGCATGTTGTAACATTAAGCATTATAAATAAAGTTTTTATTGTTATTATTATTATATTGCAGATGACACATTTTTGTCTCAAACAGAGATGTGACAACTATCTAAATTAAGACCTTTGAAATTACTAAATATGGTTTCAAACAAATAAGCTGTCATTAAATGTCAAAAAGTCTAATTTCATGTTAGGCAGTAAAAAATATGGTAGTAAGCAAATTAAATTACACATTAAAAAGGACAAAATAATTCAAGTTTCATCAACATGGCTTTTTTTTTCGATATTCAGAAAGATGATAAACAGGATAACAGGCTGGTTTTGTCTGTACTAAAGTTATATTATATTATAGATTAATTAACTGTACTCAGGATTTTTTACCACGAATGTTTAAAACATACTGTTGATTTTGTATGTTTATACACTTTTTTATTAAGCCATTACAGCTTTCTACCACGCATACTTTATAATTCTTTCTGGTCTTTTGTATTTAAGTGTGGAACAAAATTAATTATTTACAACCACACATGGAGCCATATACAGTAGCTGGAGTTTAGATAAAGACCTGAATTTACGACCATTTGTCTGATTTGATTTCTTATCAGCGCAGCAGTCTGTAAAGTGCTATCAGCCGCTCATGTCAGGATACACGGCCTCTTTGCTCCCTCTCCCTGTAGAGTGCTTATGTTGACATGTCAAGGACACCATATGTGGGTGACCGATGCAGGGTCTTTCTGAGCAGCGAGCTATGTAATGGCCATATGCTGCTGCATGTGTGACTTTTTCAACAGATGGAGGGACACCACAACACTCACCCTGCCAGCTTTCTGCTGCACTTTGTTCACAGGTCCATCTGTGACGCAGAGTCCATCCAACTCCGAGCTTGCGTCCCTGTACTTGTACTGGAAGCCATCGATGCAGCACTCTATGAACTCCATGTTGTTCTGAGTGAGGGTGCCCGTCTTGTCTGTGAAGACATACTCCACCTGCAGGCAATGTGATAAAAACACCACACCAATAAAGATTCAGTTTCCCATTTAATGGGTTCCAACAATAAGATTGGTCAATTACTCCCAGAAAGAACTACACTGCATTAATGAGTTTAACGAAGCATCACCTTTAATTGAAGTAATCATCTGGCAAACCGAGTGTGACTGATCTGTGGCAGCACTGTTTGAGTTAGAGGAGCTATAAAAACAAGGGAAGGCCGGACAGCGAGCCAATCTGGTGTTACTATAAGCAGGTCAGATTTTACAGTAGCATATGAAGGCGTCTCCCCATGGCCTAAAATAACTGTCGACTAGTTGCCCTGACATGGCATGACATGACATGAAGTTCATCGAGAGTCTCTTCTTGTCCCATCTCCAGCCTCAACAGAGCACATCTCTGGACCTGCTACAGTTTGTGTACACCCACAAGCTGGAGTGTGCTCACTCACATCTGAACAGAGTAGAAAACTGACTTCTAAAGTGCCTTTAACACAATTATCCATCCCCAGCTGCTGAGCAAAAAGCTCCACAGGATGCAGGAAGACGCCGCCACCATCTCCTAGATTAATGACTACCTGACAGACAGGCTGTATGTCTGACATCAGCAGCACATGTGCACCGTGGGGGACCATCCCATCACCTCTTCTGTTCACTTTACACACCCCAGACTTTCAAAGCAACTCAAAGCCCGTCCTCTGCAGACATTCTCAGATGGTTCAGCATCGAAGTTGGACAGGAAATGGATGACAGGGACCTAGTGGCAGCTTCACTGAGTGCTGCAGAGGGAATCACCTACTCCTGAATGTGACTACACCAAGGAGATGGCCCTAGACTTCAGGAGAACAAAGACTGCTGTTGATGGCATTACCGCACTGGGAGGTGGAGGTGGTACAACAAACTGGACTGGAAATGCAACACTGAGCAGCTCTGAGCAGGAACATCCCTGGAGCAGTGAGAGGTGGTGATAGAAAGGAAGATGCTACACAAACTGTTGTGCATGATGAAAAACACACGACCTCCAGGTCAAACAGGGCAGCACTTTAAGAGACCGATCCAGCAGCCATCTCACTGCACAGCCAGGACAGGAGGCTCCTGCCTTTCAGACTACAGACTAAAACAAACGTTCTCACCCTGGATTCAAAAACCTTTTCACCCTCCTTTAAATTATCTGACCCATAACAGCACAAATTTAATTTAACATTTATTTTTGCATTACTTGCACTATGTACACCTCATAGTATTACATGTGTAGAGTAAAAAAAATCCTCGTTCAGTATTCCTAAATTTTGTTTTGATTATTGTTAAGGTATTGTATTCATAAGTATTATATAGTTTTTGCACAATGTAACTAACTAACTAACTATCGTATCTGCAGATCAGTCTGGAGACCGATTTTGATGGACTCGATCTTACCTTGGTCTTCAAGTACTGAAACAGAAAAAGGGGGACGGTGGTTGTGAACTATAAGCAGTATAACAGAAGCTTTTTTCATAAATTAGAGAAAGGCCTTAATTTCATAGCATTATGAATGTATGAGATTTGAGTGGTTTATATGCAAAAAAGTATTTTCCTTTACATTTTAAATAATGGCATAAAATGTGACACAGCAGTTGTGTTATAGCTACACACTTAGTAGGTGTGTATCACACCCAGATTTGAGTTTACAGAAAGCATTCCCCAATGACATACATTACCTCCATTTACATGTTGATTCATTTGATTCAGACCGTCTGCCTCACCTGTCCCAGCTCCTCGTTGAGGTCTGAGGTGTTGACCAGTGCCCCCTCCTTGATTTCAGGGTCAAAGAAGTCTTTGTCCCACGTGATGAAAAAGGATCCCAAAAACTTTTGCATCTCAACCGTCACATACATGGACACCGGAATGATGAAGTTGAAGAGCACCATGAAGGACAGGAAGTCAGTGAACATCTTTAGGTACTGTTGGGAAAAAATTAGATTAGATTATATTTAAAGGTATATCTTATGTTGACGACACTGAACACTGTGTGCATCATCATCCATCATATGCTGAAAGGGAGAAGTTTAAACTGATATCACCATAAAGTTGATTACATACATTAACACAATATTTTTTGTATTACAAGTTTTCTGAAATTTGCACATCTGAATATGCAAATAAGGCAATAATTAGAATTAAATATGTGCTAATTTGCATACATTTCCAGGACATAAATCTGAACGTTGGATGAAGCTAGGTTCAAAATCATTTGACATATAAGAGTCAAACGTTTTTACAGAGGGAATTTTGGATATCTGTTTTTATCATAAATCAGAAACTACTGCCAACAGTCAAAAAAAAAAAAAAAATCACGTTGTAGGAATAAAATCTTGTAAATCAGGCTATGAATAATAAAAAGCTTCAGACTACAGAGAGGAATGAAATTGGAAACTCACTTTTGGTGAATTTAAGAGAAATCTACAGATGCCAATAGACAAAATTTAGTTATATTAAACCTAAATGTGTATTAAGGGTGTTTTCTTTCCTCTGGTCTGAAAGAGGACATGCTATTAGCCATTTTGCTGAGAAGAGTTTTATTTAAGAGTAGATCAGAGAGACTTGGGATTGTAAAAAGCTTTAATACGATGGCACTGTGATCTCACAATTTACAACTACAGGCCTCCGCAGGGTAAACATGTAGCACATAAACACAGGCCTTCTAGGTACACCAACACTGGCAATACTCATTATATAGCTAGTGTGCTGATGCAATACTACAAAGACCTATTAGCTGTTGTAGTCCCAGCAGGTTTGGACTGTTGTGGTGACAATCAGACTCCTAACTCAACACTTCATTGCTTTGACAACAAGGACAGGCAGGTTGCTAAAATAAGCCCTCACCAGATTGGTGTCCTTCTCTCTCTGGGTTTTCTCATTGTACCAAGGCTCATCCTGTCCGGGCTTGCTCTGCCACACATACTTCAGTGTAGTGCACACTAAGGCCTTGCTCACCAGTATGCAAAGGTAAACAAGGAGGAAGGCATTGATAGACCTGAAAATATAAGAAATCAAATGAATGAGCACCAAAAAAATGTCACATATTTATTTTACTTGTTTAAACTATTTCCTCTGAACTTACTTCTCCACAGCAGAGCGTTTCTGAGACTTGCCCTGGTAGTTAAGAGCCATCTTCGTCTCCATGCCGGTGTAAACTGCAACACCTTGAGAAAGAAAAAGGAGAAGAAGAAGAGGGATTAACTTTTTAGCATCATGTCCAATTAAAGTTATTGTAATAAAGTCAATATGTTTTGACTCACCACAGATTTTCTGAGTGTTCTTTAAAGTTGCCCCTTTCAGCAGGAGGTTTTCTGGGCCCAAAGACCTGCACAATCACATCAGAAGACAGTTTAGCTGTAAGCCACATGCTCCTCTGTTCTCTAAATGGAAACCTGGCGGGCAAGCTGGCATCCGCTCTAAAATACGCAGTGACAACACACAGTGCGACTGCAGTCTGGGCTTACACCCGTTCCAGCGTTCTTCACAAGGACACTGGCATTTGTTTAGATGGCCATTACAAAGTAGTCAATGATAAATGCCTGCAGGAGTGCTTTGGAAGCAGTGGCTCAAGCCATGCCAGCCTTGTTTTAATTTTAATGCTTGTCTGCAATGAAGGATCAATGGAATAATGATTTGTTGGTGATGCAAAGGGAAACAAATGAGTGCTTAAGCAACTGTGTTTTGATTTTGCTCTCACTTAAAGTGGGCCGAGGTGGTTGTGCATGAGTGCTCTCACCTCACTGCAGGCTCCTGATCCGTTTTGTAGATGTGCATACGGCCGACAAACCTGGAACAAAATTACAAACACACTCAGAAGTCATCATTGTTATGCATATATTATTCAATCTGTTAATATCAGAGTGGATTTCAGCTCATTTACTTTACAACACTGTTAAGTACTCCAGTGTTGGGCTTTGGGAGCCAGCAAATTACTGGTGGTTAGCCAGCAGCACCCCGTCAGTTTTATCGACTCTGAATAGCAACCATTTGGCGCCATGGCTTACTTAGACCTCGCACGTCTCAAACACCATTCTGATGTCTGGCTAAATGACAACATTCATACTCTTTGTCCCAAGAGGGAGCCAAAGGCTGACTTCTCAGAGCTTATTCAACAAGTGAATAAGAATCAACCAAAGATTACTGGAGATACCAAAACAGGAAACACACACTGAGGCTTGGCTAAACCTCTCCACTTAACAATCTACACCTTAATATTAGAGTCATTTAGGACATTTTCAACTGGCACTGAGTGAATCCATTGACCAACAAGCCACAGGCAATACATGCTTGTGGTGTAAATCTGTTGGGGCCCACATGATGAGTGCCTACTTGTAAAGGTCAGGCTGTGGCTGTTCACACTCGATGGTGGCGTTGAGCGAGTCCAGGTCCTTCTCTATGTCTGGCACTGTGTAGTGTGTCTGGATAAGTGGAAGAGAGAGAGAAGAGAGGGAGCAATGACCAGCTCAGGTCAAGTTATCAGTTTTGCCTTTTACTACCACCCACCCACACCCACACCCACCACAGGAAAGTATTAAGACAAAAGTTACTCAAAATACTTAGAAATGAATAAGTTACCCCAGGCATGTCCAAAGTCCCGGCCTGGGGGCCAACTCAAATTTTCACTGGCCCGCAGCCTCTGTCATAAAATCAATAATATGCAGCCCGCCACAATATCAATGCATAATTGAGGATGTATGCATTAGACATCTCATCTCTGGTTGAGGAGTTTCAATGACACTTTTGGGATTTTGCAGCTATTGAAAAGGAGATCAGGCTTTTGTGTCTCCTGTCTCCGTGGACCCTGATGACGCTGCAGACCTCCTGCAGCTGGACCTCATTGAGCTGCAGTGTGACGCCGAGTGTCGCAGTCGGCACCAACAGCTCCCTTTGCCGACTGTTACCGACAGCTGGATGAAGGCAGGTTGGTAAGAAAAGCTTGTTTGGCTCAACTTACTTGTGCAAGAAGACACTCGGTTATGAACTAATCTAATGATCAAAACTACAAATCTGAATAAGCCCCGAGGCTTTTCAATGCATGTATCTTTTGTTCTTTTGTTTTTTAACTGACAATCAAACTGGGTCTTGTAAACCCAACAAATTAAATGTTGTGTTCATATTTATTGATAACAAACTTTAGAGTCTTAAGAAACAAACATACAAATACTAAACATTAAATATTAAAATCAAATTCGGTCCGGTAGCCCATTTTTCCATTTCGTATTTTTGATCCGAGTTTAAAATTGAAATAAATTTTGTGTTTGATATCTGATTCAAAATCCAATAACCTATTTTTGTTTTTTAATGAAAAATTGAAAAATGAAAGAACGAGTGATACACAGATTCATATGGCCCTCGAATAAGAAAGCTGTTATCCTGTTAATGGTTCAAAGAGGCTGAATGATCGGCCCCCAAAACATTTGGACACCCCTGAGTTAAACAAATACTGTGACTCACACCTGAGCACAACATATTTCTGAGGAACTACATAATAATAACTTCACTATCTTTGAAAGCAACTGATATACTACACTGGATATAGAGGTTCAAACTCCTATTAATTAGAAAAAACTACACAATGAGATATAGATAGATATGCACCTCTATACAAACTTCCATTCTACTAATCCTAATGAGCAACATATTTATAAAAACATAAAGCATAACTACAACCAACATAACTTAAAGGGTAACTTCAATATTTTTCAACCTGGACCCTATTTTCCCATGTTTTTGAATCTAAGTGACTAATTGTTGAAACAATAGTTGAACCTGGTCCAGTATTTAGGGATAACACTGTAACCTGCAGCCATAAATCAAGTTGCGAGGGTGAGCAGCATCAATGTTACGTCCACTAAAAGTGCCTGTTTTTACCACTGATGGGCTCAGATTGCTATTGTTTTTTTTCTCTGGTATCAAATTGAGTATCAAGAATCATGGAAATTCACTGGTATTGGCATCAACTACTAAATTTCTGGTCTCACAACATCCCTAATTGAAACTCGGTTTGATTTTATGCCAACCAGTTGAACGGCATTTTTCATTATGGTACAATGCGACAATTAAAAAGTAGCTGACATCGGCAACCTGTGCCAAGGGTGCCACGCTAAACCAGGCTCCGACACGACAAGCCGAGGCCACAATGTGAAGGAGATCAAGTTTCAATAGATGTGGGAGGGGGAAGGGACGCACAGCACATGTTGAGCTTGTTCACTAGAAGGTTCATGTGTTTTTTGAGGTGATGAGACAAGACAGGCTTCTGTCAGCCAGAGTATTACAAGCCCAGCGGCAAGTACCGTTGGCACACAGTCAGGAGAGTCAGAGAGTCTGTGACTGACAGTGAGTATGAAGTCAGTGGTAAAGTTATAGCTGGGAATGAGGCAGCATGATGTATGTACAGTTTAGACAGTGGTGAAGACCCAGGCCTAGTTGCTCCGTCTTGCTGACCACCTGCTGATTAAAGTGAATGGGGTTAGCCCCAATGTTAGCAACAATTTCAGACAAGGCTCCCTTAAAATGGGCTATTAAGGTGGACCAGCTATTCTCATTTTAGTGACAAGCTGAATCAAGTGTGACACCCAGCTGTAAAATTCAGTAACCCAGTGTTGTGGCTTAATATCAAACCGGTTTAAAAAATTTACGCTGAGCAACTCTTTCTGTACTCCAACACAGTAAACTGCCCAACTGGAAGTCGCCTTTCCACCATGGATGTATTACACTATTCCAGCGGTGTCACCTCGCCAGATTTCAACACTTCTCCTTGAGCCTTAATGTCAGACATTTATACTAACAATCAGAGCCTATCATGGCCAAAACAAGCACTTCTAGTGGACGTAAATGACACTGCCAGCTTGCCCCAGTAGGACCATATTACAGCCTGTGAGCAGCTGCTGTCTACAGCTCTCTCCCTCAGTACCGGACCAGTTTCAGAAGGTGTTGTCCCAATTATTCAGTTAGACACAAAAACATGGGAAAGAGCAGAGCAGCTGTCTTACTTTATGGTTGGACTCTCCGTCCAGACTCGCTGTGGTAACGAAACATGTATCGTCATCTCGACTGGACTGCAGCAGTATTAAATCACAGGGAAAGGTCTCGTCTTCCTCCACCTCCACAACATCTCCAACCTGATCAAAGAAACACAAGCAAACACCACTTGCAAAAGACTTTTCACAGTTTGCCTTCTCCTTCCTCTTAAGCCCCAGATCAGAAGTATTTGGCACAGGATGAGTGACGGACGTTTAAACAATCACAGCTTTACCACTAGGGAGCAGAAGGACTTCAAAATAAACTTACATTGCAGCCAATTTCATTTCAAGTTGTTGTAGCTAATTTGTTAGCTGCCTACTTAAAGATCTAGCAAAAACAGAACAACATGGGCAGCCCTGCAGCGTCGAACCACTGGTCAATATTCACTTTCCTTTTAGCTCTGGTTTGATCTGCCAGCTACTGACAAAAAAATCGGACTCTTTGGCTTGTTAAATGTTTATTTTAGCTCTAGTCCATTCAGCAGGAGGAGGTGGCCTATAGTGAACTGGTGTGAGCTCCTGTGCAGGAAGCAGCTGTCCAAAGTTTTAAACAAAGCAAAAATGTTTTGGTTTTGACAGCTGGATGTTGCTTCTCATTGGTCAGCAGCACTAGCGGGCCTTTAGCACAACCAGGACTCATTTGTCCTCTTCACGTATTGGAAAATCTTGTTAAATGCAAGTTTATCCTTTTGAACACCCATATAATGTATCTTTGAAAACACTGTGACCCAGAACAAACAGATAAGAATGCATTGGAGAAATAACCTGCACACAACACCCTGGATACATGAATTACCATCACACCCATGTTTGAACATCTAATCAGTTCAGCGTACAGAGCATGCTCCCCCCGTGCATGTACTCCAAACACAGTCATGCCAAGCTGCCAGCAGCTTCTTCCTGGCCACGTCTCTAAGGAAATGTTTGTTCCAGTGGATGAAGCCGATGAAAGGTACCTTGATCTTCTCGCTCTCCTTCCGTATCCTCCGGCCTTGCTCTAGCACTGTCACTGGGTACTTATTCACCTCGTTGTCAGCCTTGTGCCGTAGCCAGTCCTCGTAGCCCTACGGCAGCATATCAAAATCAGGATTGCGTCAAATGCTTAATACAACAAAAAGTACAACGTGGTGTCAGAGGGAAAAGACATTGAAATCAGGTTTGACAGGACCTCTCACTAATCACAAGGGAAGATTGTAAGACACAAAGGAATGTCTGTGCATACAATATAATCTTTACATTAGATATTTCATCATGATATGAAAACGAGTGCCTGCAGCAGCAGAATGGGATAGTGATTGTCCAGCAGTGCAGTGGAACAGTATGCCATGAAATAATACTGACTCGGGTAAAAAAGATAATTCCTGGGGCTGCAGCAGCATGAGGCACAAAGCTCAGTGCAGACTTCATCAGTACTTTAAAGACCCCCTCCAATGAAACTCCACTTTTTAACCTTGTTCATGTGTCCATAGGGTGTTTTGTATATGCTACAAGACATATCATGAGCTATATAAGCAGTCAGCGTCATGTTTGAGTCTTTCCACCTTGGAGCTGCAGTGCACCAATGACCGTCCAGAGAACCCACTCCTTTCTAGAGATCGTTTTCTAGGACTTTGCAAGAACATTTTCACTGATAATCTAGCTGGAATGACAACTAGGCATCGAATCCAACACATCCAATACATACATTAACATGTTCCTCTCTGCAGAAGTCAGATTTAAAAAGACGTGCAGGCTATGGCTACACCTCATGAAATCATCTCTTACATGATTAGAAAGTACTCATCAACATTATCGACTGAAACAAAATATGCCAACCAATTTAACACTATTCAAATGTTTAACTCATGTTAGTAAGAACGCAACGCTGTGTAATGTCATCACACCTGCATGTGCTATCATGTGATCTGACACACTGTGTGTTTTCTACAACATTACTAAAAGCAGCCTATTCCAAATACTCTAAACAATAAACCACAATTTAAAAGTTAATATGATCCTGAACATCCTTCTCCAGGATGCGGTGAAACCCTGACAGTCTCATAAACATAAAGCCAGACAGCCATAGTTTCATACGCCATATTCCCAAGGAACCAATCCTGTCAACTTGCTTTCTATTTTATTAGCGTTAAGGAGAAGCCAGGTGTAGCTGCATATCAGTATTTTACAAGTTAAGTTTTACAACTTTCAAAACAAAGACAGAGATGTGTTCAGTTTTTGGTTGCAAAGGTTCAAAGAGAGAAACTGTAAACTTTCATGCATTACCAAAGGCTCTGAAAATTAGAGAGAAATAAGTGCAGTTTAATTGAAAATCAATAATGTCCCAAAGAAAAACTCAGGTTCTAAGTAGCTATTTTCCAGAGCACTGCTTTGAATATTTAACCCCAAAACAGATGGGGTTTTGCCACAAAACTTATATTGGAGCCTGACACTGTTCCCTCCATTTATCCTGGGGACACAGTGAGTACGAGGCAGGATGCTGGTCAACCAGTGAGTTTGCATATTTATAGATAGGTGCATGCTAAATGAGGCAAAGGTGTAGTTACATGTAAGCCATTTTAAGGGATTTTTTCATGGAAAAATCATCTAAAACCGTAATTTTGATGAACATAGATGAGGTTTTAGTTTGTGTTTTTATTCTTTGTACAACACAACCACTGAGCCTGATTTAGCTATACAGTATAGTTAAATTGCATCTGCGGTCCCCAAGGAGGAAGATATTAAATAAACAATACAATACAAACAATTAAAAACAAAACAGCTTGCAAAGTAAGGTTTTTTAACCAATGCCAGGAGAGGAACCTTGAGATAGCGATGGAGATAGGCGAGATGGTGCAGAGATACAGAGGGCAGAGAGGGAAACCAGAGTGTGTGCCGAGGCGGAGCTCGAGCCAGAAAGCAGACTACCAGGGAGAGGCGATAGGAGAAGAGAGAAAGAGTGAGTGATGCAGAGAAATGATGCCAGGTGGATGAAAGAGGGGGAGCTGGAGGGGAGGCATTCCACGGATGGTCAGTTGAACTATACAGTTCACCTAAGCCTGACTAATAGAGTCGGGCAGATCTCCTGGGTGTCCCACTTCAAAGCTGGCTGAAGGCGGTCCGGCGCTATCAGTGCGTCCCATATATTTTCACAAGGAAGTCCAGCCACTATTGTGCATTTCAAAGCCTCAGCAGTAGACTAGCTGAAAAAAACAATCCTAGAACAATACATCTAAAGCTGGGACTTGGAAGCAACCAAGTCAAAGAAACAGACCCTTCCCTTGATAACGTGGATCTCTGCGACTGACTGACTGACTGCATTGAGGGGAAAAAATGGGGAAATAATGTAGGAATAGAAATCACAAGAGAATGTCTACTATTAGCACTCAGCCTCATGAAGCTGTGTCTTACCTGCTTGATAGCCGTTACTGTTATCACAAAAAATAGGGGTAGGCCACTGGTGACTGGGCTGGTGGGGGTGTCCACTATCACCTATTGGGGGAAGAAGAAATGTAACATTAATACTCAACAATAAACTCATGACCTTCAAACTGAAACGCTATGCATTGAATATTACAAAGCCTCCCAACAGCATGTTTGTGGTTTCAGAGGGAGGAGTGTGTAATGGTACAGTAGACGGAGCAACCCATCTAAATGCAGGGTGTAGTCTGCTTCAGCGAGGTGATTCCACTATTCCTCAGATTTGTACATCAGCAGGAAACACTTGGGAGACATTTACATTTTTGAAAGGGAGCGAGGGAGGATATGGACCACAAAACTTTTAATCAAGTGGGCCAGGGGCAGAGTGCTTAATCTGCAGGCATGCCAACACTTCAGCGTCTCTGCCAAGGCATGGGAGAGGGCCAACACAAATCTTGGACTCACCTTACCTGCCCGAGCTGTGTGTGAGGATATCTAGCGGTACAGTACGTTTCATTTTTGTGTGTAATGAGAGTAAGTGTGGGACTAGTGATCAGGTAATCCAAACAGCACCTGACCAAGGCTCCCAGCTAAAGCCCCAGTACACAAATGGCCTTGTGTGTTTTGTGTGTTCCTTAAAACCATCATAAGCTGGATTAACTCTGGTATTTGTGATCCTGCAGAAAGCAGGCAGGTCTCCCCCTGAGCAGGAGCACCTGGGTTTACGACGCCTCCAGCTCGTTGGTATTCTGACCAGGAGCAGTACAAGCTGTCAGATAGACATCAGCTCGAGGTAGAGCAGGAGATGTGTTCTGAAGCACTCTCCAGTATTTCACTCACCTGTATGTGGACTGAGAATGAAAAAAAAAACTGCTGCTCACTCAGTAATCACACACACACGCGCATGCACGCACACGCACGCGCGCACGCAGGCCAGGTTTCCACCGAGAAGTTCCTGCTAACTTTTCAAGAAACTAACAGGTCCGTCAGTCCATTGTCTGCATTTCCATAGCTGTCTAAAGACCATCCACCGATGGTAAATACACTCTGCAGCCTGCAGTTCAACGTGCCCGCCAGTTTCATCTAGAACGCATGTTGGAAACATGGACGTTTTGTCTCACTGCGACGACATTTGCTGCTGCGTGTTGGATGTAATGAGGGAAAATGCAGAGGATGCAAATGAAACTAAGCATTTGTCTCCACAGTACATCATCTGTTGAGTGCTGATGGTTATTTATTTGTGCTTTACAACGTAACCACCTTGAAACAATCAGATAATAACCTTTTTTCCTCTCAGCCACAGCACCGCCAAGCCGTCTCTTCTACTGCTCAATCCCTCAGCTTGCTTGATCTCTCTGTCTTTTTAAAAATGAGTTGGGAAGCTGACAAACTTTATTTCTAACATTAATAAACAAAAAGAAATACTCTACCCACGCCCTAAAATGATCCTAAACTCCTTGTTTTATGAAGGAAGTTGTACAGTTGAACAATCAGTGATGGTCATTCCTGCAAACCTTGATAGTTCCTGTACTTTCAGAAAGTACCAACCAGGGCGTATTTGGGGGTTAAAGGGCTCCAGAAAATGTCCCTGGAGCTTAATTCAGACTGTGCCCCTGTGGCTCAAACTGGGCTTTAGAAAGAACAAACGCAGTGAACTAATGTCCCACCCAAGCTTTACCGTGACTACAATTAACTGGAGGATTAATCAGTTAAAGGCAAAGATGGACTAGCAGTGCTCGTCGACCATTTGGAGGAGTGCAGATTCAGTCTGCATACATTTGTAGGGGTTGGCGATTCCAGTGAGACAGAAGCAAAAGTAATGATCCTGCCACAGTAGCCTCAGGTGTAGAAAGCCAGAGGTGAGAGCTCAGTGCTTCAATGAGGATGGTATACGGGGCTCTGTGTTAAAGACTCATTACAACTTGCACACTGAATGCCTCGAGGAAAGCTTGGTTTATGGTAGCGGTAGCCTCCAACACTTGGCATGGCCAGATACTCAAAGGAGAGCACTTCTCTTAGCACAGATGTGATTAGAGAAAGGTGATGGCACGCTTCATTTTTGCCTATTCCCATGACTGGATAGAAGGTTGGCTGATGACAGGATGTCCCTCTGACGGCTAAACCTGAGAAAAGGTGACCACCATCACACAGAGAAAGAATGCTGTACAAAGCCAACTACCAGGGCAAATGTTGTGTGATTTTCATTTATCTTTGGTATATTTATGGCAATTTCAATGGCAAGTCTGCTCAATAGAGTACTATAAAAAGTGATTAATGACGATAGTGTCTTTTTTTAGTGTCAGCTCATAAACAGCGATTCTAAAAAAGTGCTTGCTTTTATCTCACACTAAAATACCGTACAACATCAGACTTGACAAGCTTCACAGATTACTGTATCAAGGACGGCCATCCATTTTGGATTAGGGTGAAAACTGCTCTTTAATGCGTCAATAGTATATCATTACTGAAAATACTGCAACAGCAACCTCCTGAGAAAACTAAAACCTACACAAAAAACCTTCAGCTACTGTACGTCTGCCAAACAACACACCCAAAGTTTTGTCTTTCACACTTTATCTGCACTGATTCACAACAATCCCCACCAAACTTCCAGATGGCCAAACACCTTTCCTCCTCTGCAGCAAAATGCAAAGCCAAAACCTCTCAGCAGTAGGAGTGAACTGTGGATATCAGAGCTGCAGAGCGGAGTAAAGCCCTCCATCTGAGCCGGGAAGTGTGTCAGAGTGAGCGACAGACTGAAGGTCCCGGGTCCCAGGGCAGCACTGTGGACCCTCGCGTCCTCCAGCCCTGTCCTGCCCTTTCGTCCCCCCTCCCCTTCTCTCATCACCGATTCTCTCGCTCTCTCACTGCACCCCATTTGATCAAATTTACGCAAAGACATACTGGGCTATTTATAGCAGAGGGATGTTTTTTTATCAGCCTGTGTCTATTTGTGGCGCTCAGAAGTACAGAGGGCTTCCTGGCTGCTGACGTCAGTAGTGCAACGCTGCAGAGAGATGGGTGGAATGAGCAAGAGAAAGGGAGAACGAATGACAAAGAAAGAAAGAGACCAAACGACATAAGGTGGGTGGAGGATGCATGACATTTGGTTGATGGTAGAGCATTTGCATGAAGCCTCTCGGGGGAAGTGAGAGGGTTTATTTCTGTCTGCGAGATGCAGCTGCTAAATGAGTGCACAGAGAGTCTGTGTACCTGTTTCTCCATCATCCTTGCTCTACCACATAACAGCAGGCTGCACGGGAAAAACCGAGTGGCTGGGATAAGGAGCCCCTCAAGAGAGGCTGGATTAGTGGAGAAAGGCCAACCACGCTGCAGCCTGGGTAAACACCGTCAGCAAACCCAGGACACCCACTGAGTCATACATCAACACGCACAAGCACACACGCATACATGCAATGTATTCACACACAAACAAACACTACACTGCACGAATCACACACTCATAATCCCTGTGCGTCTGTGACAGTGATGCAAACATGCTTGGTGGTTTACTCCCACACAAGTGTAACGCATTAGCTCATGATAATTTCACACAGTAGCTCACAACTGTCCAAAAACCAACACCTATATCCATCAGCTGAGGATCACATGGAGTTAAACCAGACCAACTGGAAAATAAAGGCTGTCAACTGTAAATACAGGTGGACCAGGGGAAGAGGAAAGATTTAACACTAAAATTGATGTGCTATTAACTTAAGAATGCTGGAATTACTTAGCAACGGCAGATAGGTCTCAGTTTAGTACAGCACCGGGCTTCTGGGATCAGTCACTCTCTGAGCTCATTCAGTCAGTGTGCTAGATACTGTACTACAGAGCACATCCTTCCCAAGCAGACCCACCACCAGCACCTGTTTACACCAGAGGGCTGTTTGCCACCATAGTTTAGGGTTACTGCTAAAAGGAGAAAGGTTAGTTTCCATCTACATGGATCAGAAAAAGGGACGGAGATGAAAGAAGAGCAAGTGCAGATGCAAGCAACAAATCTTTTTTTTTTTGTTCCCCACACCCACCAACAACTGCCATATCCCAAAGAGGAGAGGCGAGGGATCACTGAAGAGCCGAGCGGGGAATACAGACGACAGTCAAAGCATTAGTTTTAGTCAGCTCAAAGCTGCCACTTATGGGGATAGCACACACCGGACACGAGCTCACAACGACAGACATACAGACTTTTTTACATTTGTTGCGCTAGCCTAGCACATCATTTTCTCACCGCACCTTTTGGTGCCACAAAGCTACATGTGAAGCGTTACCTCTGGCCGATACCTGTCGCTTTTTTGTTAATTTGTTTAGTTATAGCAGCTAGTATACAAGGCGTCAGGCTAGCTTTTTGTCATATAACAATATATATAGTGATTACTTGCATAAAACACACAAATTAAATGATTAGGAAATAAATTATTGTATTTTTATTCAAATAAAAAAAATATTGGCATACTGACACAGTTAAATAATAAATAAAATTGCAGACTACTTCTCAGTCAGGAGCTCAGTGAATCCCAGCGAGGTACTGTGATAGGACACCACCTGTGCAACAAGTCCAGTTGTGAAATATCCTCGCTCAGTGTCAGTGGTATTATAACAAAGTGGAAGCGATTGGGTAACTCAGCCACTATGTGGTAGGCCATGTAAAATGACGGAGCGGGGTCAGCGGATGCCAGTCAATGTCTGCAGACCTCCAAACGTCATGTGGCCTTCAGATCAGCTCCAGAACAGTCCGCAGAGAGCTTCATGGAACGGGTTTCCATGGCCGAGCAGCTCCATCCAAGTCATACATCACCAAGTCCCCTGCAAAGCTTCGGATGCAGCACAAAGTCTTCCCAGAAGATTTGAAGCTGTTACAGCTGCAAAGGTGGACAGACGTCATATTAAACCCTAAGGATTAAGAATGGGATGTCACTTCAGTTCATATGCGAGTCAAGGCAGGTGAGCCAATACTTTTGCAATATAGTGTAAAAAAAATAATTCTCCTCCTCCTCTGTGATGCTTTGCCAGGCCTTTAGCTGTCTTCAGTTGTTGCTTGTTTGTGGGTCTTTCTGCCTTAAGTTTTGTCTTGAGTAAGTGAAATGCATGCTCAGTTGGGTTGAGATCTGGTGATCGACTCGGCCATTGCAGAATATTCCACTTCTTTGTCTTAAAAAAACTCCTGGGTTGCTTTCACAGTATGTTTTGGGTCATTGTCCATCTGTACTGTGAAGCGCACTCCAATCAACTTTGTTGCTTTTGGCTGAATCTGAGCAGAAAGTCCAGTATATACCTGTACATGTCAGAATTCATCCGGCTGCTTCTGTCTGCTGTCACATCATAAACAAACACCAGTGACCATTGCCATTGAAAGCCATGAACGTCCACGCCATCTCACTGCCTCCACCATGTTTTACAGAAGATGTGGTGTACTTTGGATCATGAGCTGTTCCAGTTTTTCTCCATATTTTCTTCTTCCCACCATCCTGGTACAGGTTGATCTTAGCCTCACATGTCCAAAGAATACTGTTCCAGAACTGGGCTGGCTTCTTCTCGTTTTTGTCAAAGACTAATCTGGCCTTTCTATTTTTGAGGCTCATTAATGGTTTGCACCTTGTGGTGAACCCTCTGTATTTACTCTCATGAAGTCTTCTCTTTATGGTAGACTTAGATACTGATGCTCCAACTTCCTGGAGAGTCTTCTCTACTTGTGGGGATGTTGTGAAGGGTTTTTCTGCACAATGGAAAGGATCCTGCAATCAGCCACCACTGCTGTCTTCCGTGGACATCCAGGCCTTTGTGAGTTGCCAAGCTCACCAGTGCGCTCTTGTTGTCTCAGCATGTACCAAACTGTTGATTTGGCCACTCCTAACATTTCTGCTGTCTCTCTGATGGATTTATTTATTTCGGATGGTTTGTTTCGGTTCCACTGAGAGCTCCTTTGACTGCATGTTGTGGGTTCACAGAAACAGCTTCAAAATGCAAATGCTACACGTGGAATCAACTCCAGACCTTTTCACCGTTTAATTGATAAAAGGTTAACGAGGGAGGAGCCCATGCAAGCTACTAAGTCAATTGTCCAATTACTTTTGGTCCCTTGAAAAAGAGGCGGCAACATATTAAAGAGCTGTAATTCCTAAACCCTTCCCCTAATTTGGATGTGAAATACCCTGAAATTACAGCTGAGAGTCTGCACTTTAAGCCCATATTGATTATATAACTGTATGCTGAATATGTTTTTGAAAACAGCTAAAATAACAAAACTTATGTAATCGCCCAAATATTTCTGGGCCTGACTGTATAAATATACCGCATACACACATTAATATTAGATTTTTTTTTCCCCTTGATTCACTTGTACCTTGGTTTATACCATGCAGTTATTTTCAACATTAACAAATGTTGTTGACGGCAGAATTGCCAAATGCTACAATGTCTTAAAAAAAAAAAAAAAAAAAAAAAAACTTATGTATGCACACTGCTCAAGGGAAGCTATAGCAATTTCGACACCTGCTACAACATCTACCACATGCTGTACAGTTCACACTTCTAGTATCTGTTTCACACCTGCCATGTCCTCATGCAAATGGCCACACTTACACAGGGGATGCATGCATTGTGTAGGTCTACAGTATAGAACCAAGTGAAGCCAAGATGGATGAGACACATTAACCCATTAAACCTGTTTTATAGGGTTGTCTGAAAAGGTATCAGACATGCACACACTGGCCTTGCTACACATCGACTTGTTGCATAACACCACAGTCACAGACAGGCACAGCAGGCATCCATGAAGTCATTATCTAACAATGCTAAACTCTTTGTTTGGGTTGATACACTGACGAAGCTCGTCCTTACCTGCACCAGGAAGATGATAAGGAAGTAGAAATTGGCAATTCTTCTAAACTGTTCAAACAGGTTCTTTGGTAGAAAGTTCCAAACGGTATACTTTAGGGAGAAAAGAGGAAAAAACATGTAAGTCACAGAGAAATAAAAGAGGTATTACAGTTTGTGGATTACTTTCTGCTACTGCTCTTTTCTGTATATTTTCCCCATTCAGGCATGATGTTTTTCAGCAGAACTTCGGGAGGTTAAAGAAAAGCTTGGCAAGGTGAGAGAGATTAGAGGCATTCAGTATTCACAGACTCTTGCATGTGTGCGTTCGGTCTGAGCGGGAGGTGGAGGAGGAAAGGCAGCTTCAGTAGCTTGGAGTCTCTGTTCTTTGTGCTGCCTGGGGAAAAGGCCCTTGGGGGACCACAGGTATTCCATTGATTCAGATTAGCAATTTATCTCCTTAATTTGGCTACCCCTGAATGCAGAGCCAATGAACTTATCAGGCTGGTGACAATTTCTGTGTGTTTTGCTCTTTTTTAAGTGGCCATGACTGCTGATATCATCGGGGCTGAAGCACTTTTATCTGCTTAAATCCTTGAGAGATGGATCAACAATACCCTCCTGCTAATTCGGGGCCACAAGGACCAGGGTGAAAAACAAATATATGCATGTGCATGCAGCGCACTTAAACACACTCTCAGGGAAAGAGCATTACGGCACTGTTTATGAAGGGGAAAGTCTGCATGGGGATAGCGATGAAATGCAGTGGCAGCAGAATGGCCCATCTCATTTTGCCAGAGAGAAAAGAGAGTGAAAGTAATGAGAAAAGGGGGTGGTGGCGGTGAGGGTGGTGGTGCAGCAGCAAGTGAGAGAGGAGAGGCGGAGATTGGTCATTGCGGAGTGCAAAAGCAACAGGATGATGGAGAGCAGAGGCATGAAGGAGCATAAACACTACAGCCGGGGTAATTATAGGCTGTTTACCCTGACATACTGGCAGCAGCCAATTGACTGGCCCATCCTCACTGGGACCCTCTGCACCACTACAAATCCCACTGCTGACTTTCAGCCTTCATATCCATAAGCAAGCACCTGTCTGAACCTGCCACAGGACTGAGGAGTGAGATTTGGGGGAGGAGGGGGAGTGTGGTCTGATCAGAGCCCAGGGGAAAACGACCCAATTGCCCACCCTGCCAGTACATTAATAGCAGCCATGTATTTCACTGCCACAGACCGTGCTCCCCTGACAGATAAATAATCGCCTTCCACTGGGAGAGAAGAGGAGCACGTGGAGAGGCAGCACGAGGAGGAGGAATAAAGGAAGGAAGACACGGGAATGCTCAGGAGTTCATTCCAAGTCTTAGATAAGAGAAGAAAAATGCTTGAAGGCAGGTGAAACAGAATACACAGAGGAGAGGTGTATGAATTTCCTCTTGGTGTGTGGCCAGACTGCAGCCCTGGCATGTGAGTGTGTTTCTTACCTTGGAAGACACAATCCTGTTATCACAGAACTTGGGTGGGATGAAAGCCTCAGTGGTGGAAGATGACCGATGACCAACATAGATAGTCCGACTGTCAACTCTTCTCTCATCACCGCCAAGCTGGAGGACGAAGCAGTGGAGGTGGGAGGAGAAGGGAAGACATTAGGATAAAAAATGAAAGGAAAGAGTTACTAATTCTGGGTACAGCTCATCACTTCAACAAAGATTAGACATTGAATGAGCCCAGTTAGATGCTTAAAATACAAGAAACAAGAATTACTTGAAGGTAAGCCAAATTTGACCCACCATATACAACTTGGGGATGTAAAAGAAATCAATGAAAACAAAAGACTTGTTTTATGGTACATTGTTATTTCAGGTGCAACAAATCCACATCAATCACTAAGGATTTGTTGTGGCCATAAAAAGTCTTACAGTCTGATGAGGCCTAACTTCCACCCACAGGTCAAGAATTAAGAGATTACAATTTCTACTGTGGTGCAGACAATTAAAAAGACTTGAACAGCACTATACTGCTGAACACATGCCAATAACTCCCGGGAGCAGACAAAGAAAAAATATGACAGGGGTCAACACAACAGGCCAAAATGGTGATTGTGCGAGGACTATAACTTAATTTCTTCTCTCACAGGTGATCACTCATCGATGATAAACGAGTCATAAATGCAGGCAGCCAGGAGAAAAATGCTGTGCTCAGATTTATGGTCTGAGCTGCAATGATGCAGATGGCAGGGGCACGCACGCACGCACGCACGCACGCACGCACGCACGCACGCACGCACGCACGCACGCACGCACGCACGCACGCACGCACGCACGCACGCACGCACGCACGCACGCACGCTGGACTCCCCTCAACATGGATGCCGGGGCATTCCTCTTCCATAAAAGGCAGGTAGGGTGAATCACAGAGCGAAGCAGCAGGTCGCTGTCTTAACTTTGCTTTACAGGAGCTCTGCTTACACAAGTGTCCCAAACAGCAGTAGAAATAATGACCCAAAACGGGCCTAAAGACATTGCCAGGTGGGTCTTTTTCCTTTCACTGACTGAGTGAAATAATACGAGGCTGGAACGGCACAGCACTTCTGGAGAATAGGTGGAGACATTTATGTGTTAACATTCTTGTGACATATTTAAATATACTGCTCTGTTAAAATGTTAGCTTCATGTAAATCAGTGATGTCCGAACCCTGCAGTCTTTAATAAGGGCAGCAGCAACACCAACTAAAGATCCAGTATTGTGCATCACTACCATTAAGATTCCCCGTCGTTAGGCTATATGGGATCTTGACTTCAGGGGATAGTTTAGACGACTGTCGGCACACCAGTTTGGAGAAGCAGACCGGAGTTACCGGTTAGGCAGCGGTAGACCAGCGATTACTGCTATTTATTTATTTTTTTTATTTATTTTACAATGCAGTCTGGTTGCTTTGGCAGGAGCATAGATACCAGCTTCAGTATAGCTGTCTCACAGCAAGGTAAACTGGTGAAAATATGCTAAATATAGTGTACACTTAAACTCAGAGTGATGGTGTCCAAAATACATTTTGCTGCCACCCCCAGCCACAGCGGGACACCACTTCGCCTCAGTGCGGTATCTCCTGTCTGCTTCTCAAGGCTGGGGGCGTCGACCATCATCTACTGTAGGTAATACACACACTATAGATAAGCATCTCATACAACCCACTTTGAAAAATACCTGAACTGTCCCTTTAACCCAAACTGTGCACAAGCACACAACATTTTCTGTCGTGGAGAGTGTAGCCCCAAAAACGTGGCCTACGCTGTTCTCTCAATGGCCTCGATTTCTATTCCTGACATCCCACACACGAGGAATCCTGACTCTGGGTGGACGGCCACAAGGACTGGAGGACCATGACAGCAACAACGCCAGCACAGTGGATCAGCCAGAGCTACGGCACCCATATTGCTTCCACCTCCTCTTCTTTCTTATCCTCAAACGTCTGCCTTATCTCACGGTGCATGAAGTCTATTCCAACCTCTTTCAGGTGTAAAGTAACGGTCAATAAACATTCATAAGCTCTTATACTGAAAGGCTGTCGACCAGTAATAAAATAAAGTGGTGACTACTTTATGTGTGTCATCCATTTATCGTTCTCATCAATTAAGCAAAGATGTAAGGTTACAGAGAGTTGGAAAAGAAAATCTGAGGTATGTAGAGGAAATCATATTGCTGACAATATTTTTCAGATATTTGTGACCGACAGCTTACTGATTTTATCACTGTGGTCCATGAAATATTTACACTGTACGGCCTCAGGTCTACCTGAGTTGATCAGAGTTTTATCAACTGTTACTACTAATTTAATAAGAAACATCCAGTGTATTTTGACATTTGTATGATATTTCATATTTATTTGCTATATTTATTTATTTATTTTCCGACAATTTTGTGCTCAAACTTTCAAAAAAAGCTTGTTGCTAAAAGCAGAATAAGACGTACAACTATAGTAGAAGCTGCAAGTCATCCGTCATCTTTCAAGCTTGCGCAGGCGCTCATGCTCGTTTTCATCTGAGCAGCAGTCTTTCTGGTTATTTAGTCAGTTATGTGTAGTTATGTCTAGCCCAACTGGTTTTCA
Source organism: Pterois miles (assembly GCA_947000775.1). Classification (NCBI taxonomy): domain Eukaryota; kingdom Metazoa; phylum Chordata; class Actinopteri; order Perciformes; family Scorpaenidae; genus Pterois; species Pterois miles. The sequence continues at coordinate 954,798 of CAMQGK010000308.1, read as the reverse complement.
TTTGATTGTTAGTTTCCTCCACCTTATTGCCCTCCTGTGACATCAACTCGTATTTCACTTCTCCCCTTGTTCCAGTGCCAAGGTTTGAATTATGCTGGAAATATAGGACATGGCTCTCAGTCACAGTGGGATATTTAAGTCAATGTAACCTGAAGATTTTTTTTTCCATCAGCAAGTTCATACACGCTTCGTGAATGAGTCTAAAAATATTTTTAGTGCACTACAATTGTGCCAACATGCATTCGTGAGGGAATATTTGAACTAGTGATTGTAATGTACTGTCTATGTGAATGGTTCATGGTCACACGAATACGGTGACAAATTGACAGTCAGAATCAGCAAATCTGCAAAACAAACTAGTGCATGTTCCAAACGATCATTTTCTCGTGCACTAGTCAAACATTATCACATAGTTTTAGTTGTGCTCTCAGCTCAAGTACAAGTTGTGCAGTCGTCATTGTGCCTGTAAATTATTAAGGTTATGCAGAAAGAGGGATCTGCTTCATCTAATACAAAGGCCAGCAACATGTAGGTTGAGCGGACAGATTACCATGAACATCTGATCCTGGACAAGCGTCGGGGAACGTGGGAATTACGGAGCTGCCCAAAGTCTGCTGCCGACAAGAGGTTAGATCACAGAATAGCCTCCAACACTTAGAAATTAATTTATTCAGGTGGAGAAAAAAAAAAAACAGTCTGCATAACTCAGTTCATGCAATGAATTACTTCTCATTAACACTCAAATACAAAACACAAAATGAATTCCTTGTGTTATTTCTGAAATATTTCCCATCATCTGTCCAGTCCAGACCAGAGAAGGGAGCCAACACCCTTACGTAATGCTCTGGTATGCATGAGCAGCCATGTTCACACCTCAGTGTGGCTGTCAAATCTACCATCCCCTACCAGCTCGGCACACACCGACACTCCTTCAGCGGGACTGGACGGATGAACGGAGAGAGTGGGAGGAAGGACAAGAGCGAGAAAAAAGGAAGTACAACAGCATCCAAGGACACAAGCACATCCAGGTTCATCAAACAACAAGCAGACCTCAGTAAGCCAAGCCCACCCCCATGGACTACTTTGCTCATTTATTTGAATCAGATGCAGCGTTTCTGGCAGTTATTCTTCCTCTGTGTACTCTGAAAAATGCCACCTACAAATGTACTACATTCCAGATATGCAAAACAGCAAAAACCTATAAACATTAGGAGGCTATGTAGGTCCAGAAAAAGCAATAATGTACAAAGGGCTGCACACACAAAATATAAAATGCAACTAAGGAACAATTTACAAAACAAATTAGCCTTAAGGTAAAGGACCTGCAGAGGGCTCCAGCTTCAGGGTTATAGGTCAGACCATCAACAATGTTTGCTGGCTTCTGCTAGTGCCAATCTTTCACCTGTGCCCATCTCTTTAGATTTATTATGCACAAGAGCCACGCTAATGCACAGTTTCAAGGTCGCGGGCCTTTCAGATAAATACACACTACAGCAACATCGTTGCAACAACCAACATGAGCAAGCTCTGGGCCTCAGGGATTATTCTCAAAAACAAATGTTGGTACCTACACACACATACCTCGTGCTGAAAATGAGTTTCTAGATAAAATGAGGAAGCAGTCCATGCCCTGGGGTCCTAAAGATGAGAAAAGAACGACTGAATGGCCATTGATTTAGTGGTGAGTTCACTGTAAAATATGAGGGTCCGTCCATGAGGCCTGCTTCATTTTTGAGCAGTTAGGCGGTGCTCATCTCAAAAATAGTGAGCGAAAGGCCAAACAAGAAATGCTAATGCAAAAGGAAAATTAGAAGTGATTGCATTATCTGTATGTTTTTGTCAAAGGTCGAACAAAGCCATCCAATGCCAACGATGCGCATTTTATTGCCAGATGAAAATTATCCCTCTGGCTAATTCTGGCTTTTTTAAACCATGTATAATCATATGTTTTATGAAATTACACTGCCCCCTTTAAATAAACTAAACTTAAACTTAAAAGTGTCCAAGAGTCAAGTGCCAGTGTGTCAGCAGCGAGCGATGAAAAAGCATCAGCTTCAGAACACCAGTGGAGATCAATAGAGCAAATATCCAATGCTAAATTGAGCTGAGATGTAATTGCTCAGTCAGAAATAAAAGGTGCATTAGAGAATTGAGTGAGTCTGAAATTTTGCATTAAATTATGCTCCAAATTATATCATGGCCAAATTGTGAAATGGGCACAGGATGGGACAGGCGGGATATAAGACGGCATTCAGCTACTGCCAAACTCCCGAAGACGACACTGCGTCCTGTCACAGCATCTCACTACTCAGTGACTATCTGGCCTCGTCACAATCTGCATGCTGTTAGCTGAACAGACACTCTCGGTAACCAGAAAAGTACAAGGCCACTCACGCTGTAATACAATCCATCACCACGGGCTGACAATGAAACCCTGTCGAATTCTTTTTAAATCATAATTTTATATAACTTATAAATGCAACACACACACCTTATCGGAGAGATGTTGGTTCAGCAAATCTGTGGTGCTGCATAGAACTGCATTATAATTCCTCTTATTGTAAACAAGATGGAAAAACAACCAGTACAAGTCTTCCAAAAAACAAAATGCACATTTTCAGTGAGGTAGTACATGACAGGACTTCAGAAATCAGTGGCAGATGTATTGTGTAATGTAAGGAAGCACAATGAATCCACCCTGTCAAATATAATCTTAGTCAATGTGACTATGGTCAACATGGTGGAGGTTAAGTCAATGCAATAAAAACTAGGGTTGCAACTAACAATTATTCATGATCATCAATGAATCTGCAGCTTGTTTTCTTGATAAATCCATTGATTGTTTAGTCCAGTGATTGCCAAAGTGGGGTCCGACAACCCCCCAGGGGTCCGTGGCACTCTGTCAAGTTTCTGCAAAATAATTTGCAATAAATAATAAAATTATGCTGTATCTTTAAATTTGTGCAAATAAAACAAGCATATGGTGTCCATTACTCCACCCTGTTACCTCTGGGACAGCAGAAACTCATGACACAGCAGGAAACGCTGTATTTTTAAGATGACGCATTTAATTAAAGTCAGATTTAGACTGGTAGGTTTAAATATCTGGATTTATTAGGATCATGTCATCTTTTGAAAGCATTTCTGATCAATTACTATAAATGTATAAAAAATAATAAATGTACATAAATAGTATTAGTAATAGTAGTAATGGTAATATCTAATTTCCCCACTGTAGGACTAATAAAGGATTACCTCATTTTATTTTAACATGATTCAAACTGTTTCTCTTATCACTATGAAACATGTCTGAAGTATTTAGGCTGAACATTTTTAGAGTACAAATAGTTCAAATGGCATAAGAGTACAAATGTCAGCAGGCTTAATCTGTGGGGGTCCTTGGAAATCCTCCCTCCTGCAAGGGGTCCCCGGTTTAGTCTAAGAAATGTCAGACGATAGCGAATAGCGGTGAAATCTTTACATTGTTTGAACAGCGATCTAAAAACCAAACATATTCAATGTGCAACCAGTGATAAAAAACAGAAAAGCAGAAATGTTTCTGCTCTAAAAATAACACAACCGAATCAAAAGTATGTCAGCTGTGGGGGTGTGAGGGGCAACCTGCTCTAGTAAGATTCCTGTTGCCATATAGACACCCATACGACCACTGTTGTTTTAAAGGGGAAATATCATGCCAAACTCACTTCTCACTCACTACCAGCCCATAAATTGAAATAAGCTGCCTAGATCAGATTCAGATTCGGCTCCCTTTCCTATGTCACGGCTAGGGATGTGATGGCGAGGAAACTTTCCCATCACTTAATAAACTTGAGACAACATCGGTGTTCCCAATTACACCGGACATTTTACAAGAAAACATGACGGCCGCACTTCCGTTGATCCTTAATGTCGGGCGGCTGTGTCTGGCCTCTTCAGACCAGCAGACACTTTTACTCTCAGTTTATAGCTTCTGTTGTCCAACTATGTGTTGATAACATGGAGCTGATATGCAGAAACGGGTTTTATTTCAGTGGGCAGTGGGTATGTAGTTTAATCAATGTGTGCCCGACCACCGTGCAACACTGGTAACCTTGACTACCGTGGCAAGCCTAATGCTGGCTCATTACACTATAACACCTACAGCTTAATAACTACTTTTGCAAAGGTGCAAATTTTGCCAATCTGAGCCGACTGGGCATTTTCAGGAGTGGGGCTTGAAGAGACAGGTGCTAAAACAAATACACGTATACTCATACAGACAGTATTTGGAAAATATGTTTTTTGAACATGAAAGCATGTAAACATGTTCTAACAGAAGCCCAAAATACAAGTATGAACCTGAAAATGAGCATGATGTGGCTTTAACCTCTTTTGAGTTGGTCACATATCATCATGCATGACCTTCAGGTCACACAAGATTAAAACACCACATCCAGTTTCCTTTGACGTAGCCCTTCCTCACTGACATAAACAAGATGCCATTTATGGCCTGCAAGTTTGTCAGAGCGCATACAGTAAATGGTTCTGGCTCTGGACAGCAACGTGCGCTCTAATGCTAGCGCCTTTAGTTGTTCAGCTTGGTGTCAAGGTTTAACTGAAGTGTGGCACCGGCAGCAATATACACGTGTTCAAGCTAGTTAGACTGACAAGCATCTCTAAGCAAATGGCAAATAAAGATGCTACCACCATGTGCAGAAGGAGGAAGGTAAGTGACAGCAGGAGCGACATCAGGCACTGAATGTTATTCACCCTGACGCAAACAGATTTTGAGGTAAAAAAAAAAAATCAATGCTGTAAACTTATTCTCACAAAAGTGCTAAAGTAAACTGAAAAAAAAGCCCAAAAAATACAGCAGATTAAAGCTCGCCTCCTCTTGTGGTTTTATAACTCGGCTACCAGGAAGATAAACACACAAGCTCGTTCAGTGTGGAATGTAGGATCTGTGCCATTAAGCTTCACAGAAATCCACTCAGAAAATCTACTTAAACACATTTAATGAGGTGTGAGGGAGCCATGTGAAGGAGAGAGAGCACTGGGGAGCTATGCTTGTACTCCTTTATGTCCTGCACGTGTACTAATAACACTGAGAACGACAAATTCATTGTTAAGTCCATGTTCTCGTTTGACCTCAGAATCCATTTCGTGTAATCCTCTGCATAAAAATGAACAGAGCCGCACAGTCGATTGTCTCATTACCAGCACATGAGAAATCCTTTATCATACTCAACTACTTAACAACATCTGCTTCAGCTGCATCTTATCTCTGCTATCAGGTTTTATGATGTTGCTCTCAGCTTAAGTGGCTTCATCACAGGTCAACCTTATCTGCCTCTTAATGCAGTACATATTAGCAGTTTTTCCTCTCACGACATATATGACAGCGAGCTCTATGACATGAGAGTAAGTCCACGCCTGAATGGAAATCCTATTCTGAATGTAATGGAATAAATAAATAGCAACCTCCAGTAAACCGTTGCAAGAAATGTTGATGACAACAGTAAAAACAGCCTAACTGCAACATAAAGTTGCTATTATGACAGGCTGAACAGGGCTGAGTGATGAACGTCTGAATGCACGCGATGATCAGTGCTGTTAGTCATTGCAGTACTCCGTCTGCCATTCGCCTCGCTTTCATTCTTTCTCATCAGCCCACTCGCCCGTCTTCTTCCAGCATGCTCACCAACTGTAACTCGCTCACATTTGATTACACATCCAAGTGCTCATTGCCTACTAGGCTGCAGAGAAATCTAGAAGAAAACAGACACATTAACATCAAACCAAATTAAAGGGTTGTCACTGCAATGGCTTTCAGAGGTATCTGCCTCTTTGCTGCGTTTCCTGATGAGTTCTCAATAAAGCTATTTCTCATCACACTGGCTCATTCGTCTAGTTTCAGCATGACGATCCGTTGTCTTATTAAAGTGAGCAGATACTCAGGATATTCAATACATCTTTAATCACAGACAACCTCATTTAGTATAATTTAACCTGCTTATTTTCAATCCAGTAGCATCCTATTGTCTCACAGGGGAATAATGTTTCATACCAATCAATTCTGGGTCCACTGTTATAATCATTTTTTAGGTTTTTATATCATTCTGTAGCTTCACAGTGGTGTTCCCTATGTATTCAAATCCAAACATTCAAATTTTGGTCTAAGTATGTATGTTTTGGTGTCAAAATGCTATTTTCCCAAACACTCCCGAAAACCTTTTACCCGCATGATGACGCTGCTCCATGTACAGTATATGTATATATATATATATATATATATATATATATAACATATACACAATACAGTGTATTACATATAGTAACGCAGATTCACAGAACACATACGTATACATGACTCAGCTAGCGCCAGTGGTTACATCATTCAGAACTTTATTGATTAGCGTTGATTAGCTCACTGTGATAACGTAACCTCAGTCACTACTTTTTTCCAGGGCCGTTTCCATTTGAAAAGACACAACAGAACACAGATGGATCCGCCCTTTAATAAAGCTATTTCACATGTTCACCACAGCTCATTTATAAAAATTTAACTAGATTATTTTCAATACAGTAGGACTACACTGTCTCACAGAAAAATAATATTAAACATTACCATTAATTATACTGCATCTTTAGACTGTTTAATATTTTATTTTCCAGCTTTAGTCTCCCCTCTATATATCGCAGAAACACAATTTACAGGTGGGTGTAGACACAAATTGTTGTCTATAGACATCACCATCAGCACATCTAACAATTTGTTTTTGGGTTGTCCGCAGTTTGAGGCTACCAGGTCTAGAAAAAGCAGAGCCATTACCCCATCGTGCATCTAGAGCAGGCGTTACCTCCATCATGGATCCACCAACACTTGGCCTGTGGTATGGACTACAGAGCCCATCTCAGAGGCTACTCTCCTCTGTCCGCTGTTTGGCCCCGTGATGAATGGCTCCACAGTAATAATAGTCCAACTTGAACTGAGGGCCGATCCGAAGGAGCTGTTGTGGCTAGGCAAAGGCTCATTGTTCTACTAGCATCCCGGCAGCTGTACTAGACACAGAGCGTACTGTACCATGGGCTGGTACTGGCCTATATTACACCATGTCCCTCAACAACGGGGGAGGAGGGGAAACTCATCTAGACCTCGTACTGGGAGCTGCTTCTTCAATCAAAAAGCAACAGACAGATATTGTGCCGACTACTTTTACATCGCCTAGTCTGCTGACAACTTTTGAAATGTCTATTGTCTAAACACCACGGACATTTTGTGCCTGATACCAGGTGGCCATGAGATGAAAATATGTTCGCAATGTAAATACAGACTGTGCAAATCACTCGTGGGAAACCTGTGAGCACTGTGGACGAGATCTATCTCAGCTATTGTTTGACACCAGAGAAGATGACATTGCACTGACTGGCTCCTAACCTGGAGGTCACCAAAGCCTCATGGGGGAGTCGCGAGGCCCTCTTGAGTTTAAGGGGTGTAAGACAACTTTTTTATTTATTTACTTTTTAAATATGTAGTTGGCCTATGTCTCAGTATTTCATTTGCTTCTGTGACGAAAGAGCTAAAAGTTTGAATTATTATTTAGACATAAACCTGAAAAGTACACAGTTAAGGGGCTGAACACATGTCGCGTCTAAAACACGATGTGCTTGGGAGGTTGTGCTCTTGTCCCACCTGCCGTTACTAAGCAACCAAAACCTGCATGCTGCAATGATGCTGATGATGAAGTTGCGGTAATTTAACTAAACCCTCACAGTAACTTTACATTTGATTTCTCTGCGTCAGTCTGGCTGGCCTTCCAACCGGATGTTTGTACCATCCAGACAGAAAGGGTGAAGTCAGAGGTAAAGCTCTGGGTAGTCATACAGTAAAATTATTAATCCATATATCAACCTGAGACTGATATTTACAGAAGAGAGAAAAGATATCTACCGGCTGCGACTGGTTGTTCCCCATGACATGTGGTGTACATTGCTACAAAAGTTGAACAATTTTTATCTCAGAGCAAAAAATAGGTGCTTGGGAAACCTTACATGCCACAACGGCGTCACTGTCGCTCCTGCCGAGCATCTGCATTGACAACAATGGATTTGAGCGTGCAAAAGACACGGCATGTGTATGGCCCCTTGATCTACCAAAGTACTAACCCTAACCCTAACCCTAACCCCTTGATCTACCAAAGTACTAACCCTAACCCTAACCCTAGCCCCTTGATCTACCAAAGTACTAACCCTAACCCTAACCCTAGCCCCTTGATCTACCAAAGTACTAACCCTAACCCTAACCCCTTGATCTACCAAAGTACTAACCCTAACCCTAACCCTAACCCCTTGATCTACCAAAGTACTAACCCTAACCCTAACCCCTTGATCTACCAAAGTACTAACCCTAACCCTAACCCCTTGATCTACCAAAGTACTAACCCTAACCCCTTGATCTACCAAAGTACTAACCCTAACCCTAACCCCTTGATCTACCAAAGTACTAACCCTAACCCTAACCCCTTGATCTACCAAAGTACTAACCCTAACCCTAATCCTAACCCCTTGATCTACCAAAGTACTAACCCGAACCCTAGCCCCTTGATCTACCAAAGTACTAACCCTAACCCTAACCCCTTGATCTACCAAAGTACTAACCCTAACCCTAACCCCTTGATCTACCAAAGTACTAACCCTAACCCTAACCCCTTGATCTACCAAAGTACTAACCCTAACCCTAATCCTAACCCCTTGATCTACCAAAGTACTAACCCTAACCCTAGCCCCTTGATCTACCAAAGTACTAACCCTAACCCTAACCCCTTGATCTACCAAAGTACTAACCCTAACCCTAATCCTAACCCCTTGATCTACCAAAGTACTAACCCTAACCCTAGCCCCTTGATCTACCAAAGTACTAACCCTAACCCCTTGATCTACCAAAGTACTAACCCTAACCCTAACCCCTTGATCTACCAAAGTACTAACCCTAACCCTAACCCCTTGATCTACCAAAGTACTAACCCTAACCCCTTGATCTACCAAATTACTAACCCTAACCCTATCCCTAGAAAGATGGCCAAGTGTCAGGGAGAAGGAAACACTAAACTTAAGCCTATTATAGAAAAAACAATATGTAATTGTATTAAAAGTTTCACAGATATAGCAGGAAAACTCATCTCTGACACAATAGTCACATGAGATAATCAGCTCAAAATGCATCCAGTTCCAATCCAACTGCTTTTACACAAACCTCCTGCAGTTTCTGCGTTCACCATTTGGGTTAATTCTGCAGTTTATCAATTGTTCTGTACAGTTATTGTTATGCATCAAACAGAATATGAAATATTGCTGAAATGTAATTGAGTCAGGGTTAGTCAGTACTCAGTGACAGAAAAGGGGTCCCTTAAGGAAAAAGGCTGGGAACCACTGTGACGAAGAAATGTTGTGGATTACAAAAAATGGCTGTAGACATTACAACAGGAAATGTGTAAGCAAGTCACACATTGCTGACAGAAGTCTGTGGTCATTCATTGCACTCTGTTCCTCAAAATATAACCTTAGAGCGACTAAATAAACGACTGGGACACAGCCTAAACTTCACAGAACAAACCTGGGTTAAAGTTTTCACTAGGCAAGTTATTTTTTAACTGGTTTATAGTCTTAAAGCATTCATTTACTGAGGCTTTGGTTTAGCTTGAGAGATTAAATGTTACTCCAGCTCGAACTTTGTCCCCATAGCTCAGTAAGTACTGGAGAGGATGACAAAAAGTAAATAGGCTTCTTATGGAGAAAAACCTCCACACTTCATGCTTTAAGACCGGGAAAAGTGAGCACATTTCCAGCAGCAGCCTAGTCACACTTTAATCTATAATTAAAGGGAATTTAAAGTAGTGTGGCCATAAATGGAGTATGTTTTTTCCAGGCAAGTGCACATATGCTCTGTTTTTGTTCGTGAGACAAATCACATGATTCAGCTACTTAGAACGAAGGTGCTTGATCCAGCTGCTTTTTCTATGTAGTGCATGGGTTATAACTTAATGCTGACAAGCTTTAAAAAATCTCCATCTCAGCTGCAGCCCTACTGATGACATTATCTTTAATAATGTACTGGGCTACACTGGCTGGAATTGCTATTCAGTTAATTACCCTGAGACACTGCATAGGAAGGCAATGACAAAAATCAATGAGGCTGTTTCCTGCTGCTGCTCAGATGGCATGCTTGATTTGGGGTTGGGTTTCCTCACCAGGCGTTTCATCCCACTGAACTGTGAGCACATTAAAAAGACTCATTTCTCTCCGTGACTGAGCTATGCCGCCTGCCTTGCTGCCAGTTTGTGGCGGAGATAATCATTGTAGGCTGTTGCTTAACCTAGGTGTTCATGTGTGTGGGGGGGGGGCACATTGCTATGTTTTCCAGCACTCGTTAAATCCTCACATGGACTTTGCTGTTCCTCTTCCTCTGTCAGCGAGAAGCCTATAATTTCAGGTGACCATAAAAAAACTAGGATGACAAAAGCATCACAGATGCTGGCGTCTCACCTCCTCCCTCTGTGCTCAGACAGAGCGTGAGACATAGACAAAAAACCACACATCCCCCCTCACATCTCAGCATTCTCTTCACATCTCACTGCGAACGCTCTCTGGGTAACGCTAGAGCTGGAGCATGGCACACAAACTCTGTGGATGAGCCTTTATACATATATGGATGACGGGCACGCGTTCTGAGTGCCGCCAGCCTGGCGAGGATACGTGGGTCAGGAAAAGGAGGAGCGATGTGAGGAGAATTCAAAATAAATGAAGCAACCTGAATTATTTAGAGGTACAAACTGAGAATTCAACCTAGCTTTTAAAAGGACGTGAAAAATTGCCAGAAAAAGCCATCCGTGGTCCCCTTGTATCCAAGCTGACCCGCCCACTCCAATGTGAAGCGCTACAGCAAGCCTGAAAGGGTCTGTCCATTAGGTGGAGAAAGAGATGGAGGCGCAAAGAGGCTACGGGTCCACCCTGCCGGTTTCACTCCAGTTTGAGTCACGCAGGGCTTTCCGCACCCCCCCACTATATTTCATCAGCCCGCTATCCCACCGCCGGCCGTTTTATTCCTTCACGCTGCCACCCTCCCCATAATAAATATATTTATTATCTGCTGTGTGTTGCAGATGAGCTCTTTGGCTGGGTTTCCATTACTGGGCCAAGTGCAGCAGACCAGATGGAGAGAGGAGAAAGGAGGAAAAAGAAATCACAGCAAGCAATTCTGTTTGCAAGCCAATTCACGGCACAAGACTAATGGTGGCAAAATGGAGCACAACTCTAATCAATACGCATCTCTCCTAATCAAACAGGCCTGATAAATCAACTGGGTCTGCATGCCTTTTATGGCCTGTGGCCTTCAGAAGGCACTCTTAACCAAACTGCTCACCCAAGAGTGACGACTCTGTTTGAGGACTCTTGTATTTCATTGGTTAATAAAAGCCCCTAATATGTTTCCAACAGGTGCTGCTAGCTGACACCTGAGTATATAAAAGCAAAAGTCACCTGAATGCAATATTAAAAAAAATACATTCTGACGCACCAAAACCACAACATAGTAATGAAAAAAGCATCAGGTACATTTGACATTGCAAAGTGCTTATACAGTAATTCGGGAAATGAAACTCGTTGCAGGTCAGGTGGAAGTACTGTATCGACAGCAGCAGGTACAAAAACATCCTCTTTTACTGCTGAACTAACCAATAGCTTCCCCTGGGAAGAATGATACCGGATAAAGTCTCTGAAAATATATTCAACCTTGTGTGTTTATAAAAAAAAACCACATAAAAGCACCTTAATGTGCAGGTGTGTGTAGTGTGTATGCACTGAGTTGTGTTAGTGCCTGTTTGTGTGAACATCTCAGACCTGCGACTGCTCATAGTTGACCTGAGAAACAGCTTCACGGAGCCCTGGGGCTTCCAAACGCATTTGACATGCAATCATTCAAACACACATCACATCAGAACATTTGCTGCCAGTAAGGGCCTGTTTCCCAGCACCCGGTCACAGTCAGGTAGAGGCAGATCTGAGCCTGGCAGACCTCAGAGCATTAGCCTGCAGCAGGATGGATGGACTGAAGAGAGCTGGAGAGCAGGGCAGGAGGATGAGGGGGAAGCCCGGCTGAAGGAGGGCACCAGAGTGCTGCTGCTCCCCGAGCAGAGACCTCACTCCACAAGCCTTAAACCACCACTGCATTAGCATGATACAGGGCTACAGGGTGAACCCCGACCTCCTCAGAATACCACTGCAAAGCTGCATCAGGCCACCAGAACAAGAATAACTCTCATAACATCAGGGTAGGATGTGTTATGGAAATAAATCGACTAAATGTCCAGACATCACTGGTGTGATTATGAATCAAAGTCAAAACCACAAGGAACACAACTGTAGGCTCACCATCCTTTGGTTAGAGTGCATTTTCATGCTATTTTAAGATGCTACTGAGACAAAAGGCATTACAGTATTCAGGCGTTCTGCAGCTTTTGCCTAAATAACCTCAAGAGGCTGCTGTTGAAATGCGATCCTACTTCTCAGCGGTGTGTATGGTGCCAAGGAAAAGAACTAACTTTACAAATTATACCTCAAAAAAATGTGATTTACAACCATGAAACAGTCAAGATGGCTTTTTCTTTTTCTATTTTTGATGAATCAGTTTTAGTCATTTTTAAAGAACAAAAGTCTAATTTATCTGATTGCAGCTTCTTCAACGTGAATACTTTCTGCTTTCTTTACTCCTCTATGACAATAAACTGTTAGAAACAAAACAAGACATTTGAGGACGTCATCTTGGGCTTTGGGAAACACTGATTGACATCTTATAGACTAACTACTAATCAATTAATCATGAAAATTAATAAAAAATCAATCAATCAGAAATTGTTAGATGCAGCTCTAAGCAAATCTTCCCACTTGAGAAGCTAGCAATAGTGAATGTTTGGCATTAAAAAAGGTCAATGATGAACGAATAATAAAATACCTGTTGCTTAATTAAGATATTAAGCAACAAATTGTTCTAGCGCTTAATTATATTATTGTATAATCAGATTTACTGTGGCTATGCACAGGTCATTTAGTTGACTAGTCAGTGACTTTGGTCTTAGCCGACTAGTTGATTAGTCATTTTTATGCTTCTAGTCATGCTGAATGATTTATTTCCAAGAAACTGACGGACTCATCTCAAACTCAAGATTTAACGTAGTGCGTAGTGTGATTCTTTGTGGAGGAAATTAGTTTTACAGATCCGTCAATTAAAACAACTGATTGATTTGTCAAAAATCGTATAAGCGTTAGTCGACTGAGAAGTTGGTGGACGGCCCTCGTAAGAGCATCTGTCGAGCTTCAGTGTACTTCATTATCGAGTACTTCAACAGCGTCACAACACAAAGCAGAAACTTCACCCGTGATTTCAACCAGGCTAGAGAGTAGGAGGAGGCCTTCTGGTTACCATGGTGAACAATAAGATGGCGAGGTGCTGCCTGGGTGATGGTGTTTTCATGTGTCGGTGCTGCTCTCCTTGCAGCCGAGGCAGGAGCTCCCGCCATGAATACTATCACATTTCCACCAGGCTCCACCTCTCACAGATCATACTGCCGCCTTCGAGGGCCTGAGCGAACATCAAAGGCAGCAGAGTGATTTTACATTCCTGTCAGAGCATTAAAACCTCTGCAGCTCCCCCCCATCATAGTGAGACACATGACGCCTCCTCGGTGTCTTTTGGCCGAGCAGCCACTCTCCTCCTCCTCTCTGTTCGTGATGCACATGTACCCCCCGGTGGGCAGGGGGAGGCTGGGTGAATCAGGAGGCAGAGCGCCTCAGATAACAGCGCTGTGTGTGCGTCAGTGACAGTGTGGCTGGCTGCTCCGCACAAAATATTATTTACAGCTCACACTGGAGAGAAATTACAGCAGCAATCCTCTCCAGAAGGAGGAAAATCAGCTGACCTGGCAACACTTAGAGAGAGGCCAGATGGAGGGTCAGGCACTATAATTATTATATTGCTTCCTCTTATTCACTGTCGGTATCTATACTGCTCACATAGCCTGTGGCGGACTCAGCCACTATTCACAACAGGTGACTGGTGCATAAGAGGATGATAAAGAGGCAGTAAAGGCGGTTTAGCATTTATAAACCTGACCTGGTGGATAGTTATCCTCTTTTAAGTCATGGCTGATTAAGAAGGCCAATGAAACCTATGGATGAACTTTAAAAGGGTGAGCATTAAATTGACCAATCGTGAAATATGATGTCCAAGCAGTTCACGCTGGCTAAACACCAACTTGTTACACTGATCAAAAGCTGGATGCAACGCAACTTTACGAGGGAAAAGAGGGACTGCAGCCAGTTAGAAACGGCTATCATGCATCCCAAGGAGGGCTGAACATATTTTTATTATTTTGTCTCAGCAATGGTCTAAAATCCATTTTATCAAAAAAAGATATAAAAGTTAGACCTGCAACTGTTGTTGATTAATCTGTTGATTATATTCTCAATTAATTCATTAGTTGTTTGGTCTATAAAATTGTCGATCAGTGTTTCCCAAAGTCCAAGATGACGTCCTCAAATGTCTCATTTTGTCCACAACTCAAAGATGTTCAGTTTACCGTTTTACAGTTTTATTCACATTTAAGAAGCTGCAATCAGAGTTTTACATTTCTTTTCTTAAAAAAATGACTCACTGATTAATCAACTATTAAAATAATTGGCAATTAATCTAATAGTTGACAATCTATTATCTATTATCTATTTATCACTGCAGCTCCAGATTGGACAAAATGAGACATTTGAAGATGGAAACAGTGATGGACATTTTTCTCTATGTTGACTCAACATTGAATCAATTAATCAATGAGTCAAGAGAATGCATAGATTAATCAGTGAAAGCAGAGCTTCCTATCTCAGCTGTGCACAGAGTGATTAATTTGATAGTTGACAACTAATCGATTAATCGTTGCAGCTCTACTGTATATTGATTTCTTTTCTAAAATGTTAAGATAGCCTATAGAAACTGATTATGAAATCTGTTGCTGATATTCTGTCATTCCATTAATCGATTAATCAGCTAACTGTTTACCTCTAAAGCTAACCATAGAGGCTAAACAAGGAAAGACGCATCTTGTAATGCAGGTTTTTGCGCCTATTTTCAGCATCAGGGACCCCGGAGAAAAGCAGTCCGGGTCTCTGGAGACAGGTAGGTGGTCTCTGGAGACAGGTAGGTGGTCTCTGGAGACAGGGGGAGAGGTAGACGGTCTCTGGAGACAGGTAGACGGTCTCTGGAGACAGGTAGATGGTCTCTGGAGACAGGTAGGTGGTCTCTGGAGACAGGTAGGTGGTCTCTTGAGACAGGTAGATGGTCTCTTGAGACAGGTACATGGTCTCTGGAGACAGGTAGGTGGTCTCTGGAGACAGGTAGATGGTCTCTGGAGACAGGTAACGGTCTCTGGAGACAGGTAGGTGGTCTCTTGAGACAGGTAGATGGTCTCTGGAGACAGGTACACGGTCTCTGGAGACAGGTAGATGGTCTCTTGAGACAGGTACATGGTCTCTTGAGACAGGTAGACGGTCTCTGGAGACAGGTACACGGTCTCTGGAGACAGGTAGGTGGTCTCTGGAGACAGGTACACGGTCTCTGGAGACAGGTAGGTGGTCTCTGGAGACAGGTACATGGTCTCTGGAGACAGGTACATGGTCTCTTGAGACAGGTACATGGTCTCTGGAGACAGGTAGACGGTCTCTGGAGACAGGTAGACGGTCTCTGGAGACAGGTACATGGTCTCTTGAGACAGGTACATGGTCTCTTGAGACAGGTACATGGTCTCTGAAGACAGGTACACGGTCTCTGGAGACAGGTAGACGGTCTCTGGAGACAGGTACATGGTCTCTGGAGACAGGTAGACGGTCTCTGGAGACAGATAGACGGTCTCTGGAGACAGGTAGACGGTCTCTGGAGACAGGTAGACGGTCTCTGAACGGGGCTTCAGCTCCAGGGCTGTTTCACATGATGCAGATGAGCCTCACGGGGCATCTGGAGGTGTGATCCCACGGACCCCAGAGGGTGACCTCGGGGCCAATGACTCGGAGTTCAGCTAGCATCAACTTGCATCTGTCGTGACTTCCTGCAGTTAGCTGACTCTGCTGAAGCGGGACAGCAGCTGTCTCTGAACCCGGCGGTGTGAAGTAACAGTTTGTTGTGACTTTCTCACGGAAACAGGAGGAGGGACCGAATCAGTGCAGCTGAGACGCCAGCAGAGCAGCGGGATGTGTGTGTGTGTGTGTGTGTGTGTGTGTGTGTGTGTGTGTGTGGTGTCGGTGCCAGGCGCACATACCAAACGGTTGAGTCGTCTCCGCAGCATCTTCTCCTGGTTATCCTCCCAGATTTCGCAACGCTGGCGGACTCTCCCGTTTCAACAGACGCCTCCGGGCAGTGCTCGGCTCCCCCGGGCAGTGCTCGGCTCCTCCGGGCAGTGCTCGGCTCCTCCGGGCAGTGCTCGGCTCCCCCGGGCAGTGCTCGGCTCCCCCGGGCAGTGCTCGGCTCCTCCGGGCAGTGCTCGGCTCCCCCGGGGTAACTTCCCGGTGTTGGTTCCGCTGCTAGCCTCCAGCTATCTCTCCGCTGCTCCGCCGCTAGTTCTAGCTACATGAAACGCCGCAGCGACGCTACATCGTCTCCATGTCGTTTGTCTCCGGTATCTTCGCACCATTCGCATTCTCTCCGCCTGGATCTCTTCCGCGTTGCGGTGGAGCCTCCTAGTCGCGCTTCCCAGTCCTCGAGGCGGACGCGGTCCCTGACATTTCGCGCTGCGCCCTGTTGCTGACTCCGGTGCGGATCATTTGTGGCGCTCCGGCGAGCCTCGCCGCTGACTCGCAAACCGCCGGAGACCCGCGATGGACTAACTTCTGTCTTCAAGTGTCCCCGCGCACAGGTCGCCTCACCCCGCTGTCAAACAGTTTCACTCCGGCAGCAGCCCCACCAACGTTCCCACGTCCCAAGCTCCACCCGGCGAAGGTGCGGCGACTTTCGCTCGCAATGTATTATGGGTAATGTGGTGTGAATGTGAACTACAGTTCTTTCCTGCCTGCTCTGTGGAGGAGAGGAGGCGGGCTGTGATTCCACCTCCCGGTCTGAATAAAGGTCTTACACTTAACACAAAAATATATAATATAATATATAACAGGTTATAATTTTACAGTCCTTAAAGCTGCAGTGGGCTGAAATGGAGCAAACTGCTTTTTAATATATTTATAAAACTACATCCTGACAGTAGTGCATGAGACAGGTAATCTGAGAGAGGTCGTACACCTGTAGGACAAGATGTCACAGACTGGAGGAAAACAGCCAATGAGAGGCGAGCTGGAGTCGCCAAGCAGCTGTCAATCACTGCTCAGAGACTCCGATCACAGCAAGGCAGCGCTGATCAAATATGAACCGATTAACACAGTTAATCGTGATTAATCGCAAATTAATCACATATTTTTTATCTGTTCAAAAGGTACCTTAAAGGGAGATTTGTTAAGTATTTAATATGCTTATCAACATGGGGGTGGGGAAATATGCTTGATTTTATTGTGAATGTATGTATATATTTATATCTGGAAATCAGTTAACAATGCAAAACAATGCCAAATATTGTCCAGAAACCCTCGATTTTCTTACATTTCTTTAAGTCTCTATAAGAGCAATTGCGAGGCCTCAATTTCCCTCAATCTATAACGTCTTAAGAAAGAAATAGAAAAGAAATAATGATTGTGATTAAAACAGTTTTGATTTTAAATCATTTGAATCTGATTATGACATTAATACACTGACATTTTTATAGACGTACGTTTTGAAGGCAAAGTTACAGAAAAAGCCGATAACATGAACAACGCTAAATGATTTGTAAAAGATTATTACATCAATGTACGATTATGTAAATGGGTTTTGGGACTGAAAAGAGAGAGATGAACCTTTATTAAGCCCCGTAGGGATTGTCTTGATTTATGAGCTCAAACATCAAATGTCCCATCAGCTCTTGTTTTGCTGGCACTTGATCAGCCGACAGAGAGCTGCACAGCGACCCTTACCTGCCCTGTGGCTCTAGCACAGCTCGGTGCCAACCCACCTTTAACATGTCAGTGCTGACATGGTAAAAATCATACAACATGGTCTTTTTGTTTTGGAAATAGTCTTGGCCTGTGCATGTTGGAGTGCACGCTGGAGGAAGAGCTGTTAACAAGGTGGAACTATCATCAAATTAAAATGATCATTGAAATTAAATGACGCAGGTATTCAAACCTCTTTGACTTATATTGGTGGAGAGAATACCCTGTGAAGTTTGGGAGACTGAAACGTTTGAAATCTGCTTTTATAGACCATTTCAGAGGAAATGCACTGCTAGACAATTCACTTTCTGTCAGCTTATGTTCTTCACATACACTGCTATGGGGAATAAACTGAGACACATTTGAATTTCTTTACATTTACAACTGTGAAATAGTCTATAAAAATACATGTAATGTCTTCTTGACTACTGGTGTCATCAGGTTTAATGTGCAGATGTCGTGAAAATTTGTGCTGTTGTGGCACAAGCTGAAGCCAAGAAAAGCAGAATAAGCTGTAATTTGGTGGAACGAGGAACAGGAAGGACGTGATGTTAATGTCTTAGTTCTTGGTATGTGTGTTCAAAGGCCATGAAAGCAACAACGAAGGAAAATGGATGTATTCTTAGAGCTTTAGATGCATCATCAATATTCAGTCACATTGGTCTCTTATCAGCAATACACTACATGAGAATTCAGATTCATATTATTTAGAGTCATAAATTATATAATCACCAAAAACCTGCGTAAAATGATTATGCCTTAACTTTTAGTCTCAAATGCAACCAATGTGAAATCAAAATGGTGCTCAGACCACATGCTGTAGGTCACTGGGGGCGGCAGTAGCTCAGTCTGTAGGGAGTTGGCTTGGGAATCGGAGGGTCACCGGTTCAAGTCCCGACATGGACCAAGAACTGAGTGTGAACTGGTAGCTGGAGAGGTGTCAGTTTACCTCTTGGGCACTGCCGAGGTGCCCCTGAGCAAGGCACCAAACCCCCAACTGCTCGGGGCGCTTGTCAGGAGCAGCCCCCTCACTCTGACACCTCTCCATTTGATGCATGTATATGGGTCCTGTTTGTGCATGTGTGTGTCCCGGGTCTGCATGTACCGTGTATAAGTAAAAACAACAGAGTGTAAAAATTGAAGATAGAACTATCTTCTATCTTCTATCTTCAAACACAAATGTCTCTTGTGGGTCTCAGAGGCTCATTTGTATTTGTATGTGTCACAGCACGAGCAGCTATTTGCATGTGGAAACAGGTTTGCATTTTTGCCGCAGTGACGTCCTTCCTGTTAATGAAATGTGGTCAGTTTTAAAAACTGGAACAAGGGAAGTAAAAGAGGAAGTTAGATAGCGTGCAACAGATATTTCATCTTAACTTTCATGCTATCAAGGACACCAGCCGAGTGAGCTGAAGTCACCACGATGTTCAACTGTGTCTGTGTGAGAATCCAACCACAAAACATGAAATGATCACATCTATGTGGTTCAGGTCTTATGATCAGTGAAAACTTTTACTGGACAAGCTGACGAGAAAAGTACAATAGTGCATCTATTTCTGAGTTACAAAATGAAACCAGTTAACCTTAAAAGCATTATTAGCAGGAAAACCAGAATCAACACTCTCCCTTATTGAAAATACTGGGTAGCTATTTCCTTAAAGATAATTTACTGAGACGTTTGTCTTCTAAGTTTTTACATAAACAGTGTGGTCAGTAGCTCAGATATTGTTCAGGCCCTGCGAACGATGACTGACTTTTTGGGCTTAAAGCTATAAAATCCTGTTTATCCTGTCAAAGTAAAGAGTGCTTTTAACATTTATTATTTAAAATACAGTCTCAATATATGTGTGTCATGTCATGCACCTTATAGCGACATCACACCAGTGTAAACCCTGTAGATTTATTGTGTGTGTTGTGATGCAAAAGGCTGTCTCATGTTTTTGCTCTACTATTTACTTTGGACTGAGGGATAAATATATAAGTACAATGTCTATATTCTGTCAGACCAATATAAGCAATATTTTTAAAGAAAGCAGTCAGAAATTTGATGATTTCATCAAAAGGAATCACCACATCTGTCACATCAGCCATTGTTACTGGACAGCTCTGTGTCTGTAAGTTGGATTCTAGCTCCACCATGTGGTCAAATAAAACAGTGTTTCAATTTATTTTACTGTTTCATTGATTTAGAGCACAACTGTCTCTTTTTCCTGATCCTTTACAGAAGGTCAAAACACTGAGTGAGTATATAGTATATATGGTAAGATATATAATGAATATATATATGTATATACTGTATATAGGTACACATGCCCCATATATGGGGGCGGCAGTAGCTCAGTCCGTAAGGACTTGGGTTAGGACGTGGAGGACGCCGGTTCAAGACCGCCATGGACCAAGACCAACTGGTTGCTGGAGAGGTGCCAGTTTACCTCTTGGGCACTGCCGAGGTGCCCCTGAGCAAGGCACCGAACCCCCAACTGCTCTGGGCGCTTGTCAGGAGCAGCCCCCTCACTCTGACATCTCTCCATTGACATGTATATGTACTGTGTGAACAACAGAGTGTAAAACTGAATTTCCCCACTGTGGGACTAATAAAGGAATATCTTTCTTTCTTTATACAGTATATTCCAGCAGGGCTGTCCTTGACCAGAGAAATTCTTAGTCGACTAACACTATATATAATCACACAAACGCACCACTTTAAATCTCACGTTACGATTATGTGCTCATAAGTTTCCTATTAATAAGTCAATCAGCCTGAAAAAGCCTAAAAAATGACTAAGAAAGTTGACTAAGACCAGAATGACAGATTGTTGACTAATCAACTAAGAGGGGGCAGCCTCAGTTTCATGGAGCATACTGATCCAAGACTGAAACTTCCTTTAAAGGTACAGTATGTAGGATTTGGTGGCATCTAGTGGTGAGGTTGCAGAGTTCAGCTGAGTGCCCCTCCGCTCACTCCCCTGACGATGATAACACTGGAGCAACATAAGTGAGGCGGCAGCAGGCGATACCATGGTTTTGTGCTCTGCAACATTACTGCAGTTTACAGGTGTGTCAGAGAACTACGGCGGCCTTTAGGTAACGTAAAAATATGACGGCTGTCTCTGGAGTCAGTGTTTGGTTTGTCTGCTCCGGGCTACTGGAAAAATGATCATCTTTTAAAATATTATTCTATTTATTTCATTATCTTTTTATATTTAAAGATTATTATTTGTGGGGGAGCTTTTTGCTTTTATTTGACAGTGGTAGTATTTGTCATGACAGGGTGACAGAGGGGACGACATGTAGCTCGGACCCGGACCTGCTCCCTATGTAGATATGAAGGACTCACTCTAAGCTAATGAAAATACATTGATTGTCAGTTTCAGTAGATTATACACTAATGAAAAGATAGTTATGGATATTATATTTCATTTCTGCTAATAGATCCCTGAGATGTTACACACTGTTCCTTTAATTTAATAGAAATGAAGAAAAATAATCTCACCATAAGCTAGATGGTAGAAAAAAAAAAACATAGTAAAAGATTTATGATTCACACATGGGCAAATAATACCAGAAAGCTGTAATATTGTACTTGGTCATTGCATCCACTCACCTATCGACTGGTTGCTGTAATTGAATGCATGTCCACGTGGTGGCAGCCCAGTAACATCAATGAGCTGAAACCAACTTGTTGCACTGTGGAGCTGCAGAGCCCGCCACAAAGTTCAGTGCAGTCAAAAATGTTAGATTTTTGTCCAGTGGTTTTGAAGACTGAACTATTATAAAAATATTAACATAAGTGCTGCTCAAGACTGAAACTGAAGTATGTTGCAGCAACATAAAGAATCCAAGCAGGCTGGTCTTTCAGAGGCTGCGTTTTGTGAGATTTTAGTATTCAAATCCTTAAGTGAATGCAGAATGTAAGAACAACATAAGATAAGATAAGATAAGATAAGATATTCCTTTATTAGTCCCACAGTGGGGAAATTTACCCATTACAGCAGCAAGTGGATAGTGCAATAGAAGATAAGCATAGATTTAAAAACAATATTCATACAAATAAAAAAGTAATAATTTAGTATATACATAATAGAAAAAGAAAAGAAAAATAAGAAAAATAAAAAACATGAGACACCCCATAAAATATTCAATAAAACCTTTCATGGACAATAATAACAGTAACAATAATAATGATAATAATAATTAAATTAAACTAAATAAAGTACTGTATGTCTTCATTTATTTTCCAGCTGTATGCTAAATATAAAAATTACATTTAAAATGATTGATGATGACTATTTTTTTATATAAAATGAATGAAGATATAATATTATAAGTAAATAAATAAATATTTTATTTCAAAGTGAAAGTAAGGCTAAAAGGACGATGAGAATGACAAAACTGTTGGTCTGTGAATATTTTGTGCTCTGATACATTTAAAACAACAACTATTTCAGACACTATTGGAGGATAACATACATGATTTCACAAGTCTGTAAACATTTCCAGTTAAAATAATTTCTTTCTCAATATATGAATTATATCTGATACCCAGCGACGCTGCTGGTTCCCTGTACAGTAGCTGAATTTAGTGGGCATTCCTTTACTGGTTCGTCCTCTGTGAGTCTCATTCGTAGTTCTGGATCTAAACTGACAGCCCCTGTGGAGGAGTTGGGAGACTTCCCCAGCCATCTGTCTTAGAGCAGCCCCCCTCCAGCACCCCCTTCCCTCCCTCCACGCACCCCTCATTCCCACACTGGGCCTTTGTCAGCAGTTCCTGTCCCTGGACTAGGCGTGGCGTGTGCAGAGGCTGGGGCGATCGTGGGTGCTTTCAGAGGCACCTGCAGATGGGACAAAGGGCCAAGGGTGCTGGGGCTGAAGACAGATTGATGCTTTGTGCACTGGGACTGGAGAGAGCAAGAGAGGGAGAGAGAGGGAGAGAGAGGGAGAGAGAGAGGGTGGTGGTGGTGGTGGTGGTGGGGGATAGTTAGCTGAGAAGTTTTCAGGGAGAGGATTTCTGGGGGAACACGGGTGGGTTGGGGGATGACGGGGGTGGGTGGGTGGGGGGGTGGGGGGGTCTGTCACTCCAGTCTGTGTGAGTCCAAGCTTTGGAGGACCCGGAGAGATTGACAGCTTTTGTGGACTGCGTCTCTGCACAATGGTCGTGCTTTAATGGGCGGTAAAGCCAGAGTAGAGCTTTGGGGAAGGTTTGAAGGGGAGGGTGGTGCTTGGTGGTGGTTGCGATGGTGGTGGTGCAGGGGAGGCCGAGGGATGAGGGGCCAAAGGCTTTACTGCTTTGCTTGGTGGGGACCAATTCATGGGTATTCAGTCTGAGGCTCGTTATTCACTGAATGCATCCAGTGGAGGAATGCAGCAGCATCAATTAGAATGTGTTAGCAGATAGCAACGCCGGGAAGAAAAACCTTTCTCTCCCTTTTGCTCAGAGGACAACACAGTCCCACTATAGGAGGTGTCAGAGCCACAAAGCCTTTTTTGTGGGTCTCTCTCCATTACATTACCAGTGCAATATGTAAGGTGGGGACTCTTTTGATTTAAATTAAGTGGAAAAAACACTAAATCCTATTTTTATTCAGCAGGGATAATGGTGTTATACTCTATAAAGGTCTTTAACTACTTATGTGTGGCTTAAAATCTTCCCCAGCTCCCTTTTCACTCCACCTCAGTGTCTTACTCTCATTGGGGGCATTATATTTATTCAACGGTGGAGGGTCAAAGACAGACGGTTAAACAGAGTTGCTTGTAGCCTTAACTGCCGCATCACTTCTAATTGTGTATCAGTGGGTCAGCGGTTTGTTGTGTTGTCCCCCTGCAAGAAAGGACGAGCGGATATGAATTTAAACAGTATCTTGTAAGGCATTGTTTGGAGTGGGCTCAGGCCACCACTTCAGACTCAGAGGGCCTTTTATAGAATAAGAGTTTTTTCTCTATAACTTTCAAGGCAGTGATATAAAAGAGGAGGAAGGAGTTGAAAACACTTTGATGGCGATCACATGTCGGGGTTGACACACTATTCTGTGCTGTGAATGTGGAGAGGCCAGCTGTACATGCCCTTCGAACTAATTAGGCTGCACTGAATTGAATGCTTTTCCAGGTTGCACACAGCAAACACATTCTGTATTTGAAAACAATGAAAATACCTTAAAATTCAATCAGCGATGACTTCCTTTTTTTCCACTAAAACATTCCTATGAAATTTCCAACTCATGCTATTTGTGAGAAATTTAGAAAACAGACTTCAGGGGGAGAAAAAAAAACTTGAACAAACTGATTTTCAAGTTTTCCATCCATGCACTCAGCATCCATTTTTGTCTCCAATTTCCTTGCTTTTAGCACAAGATGATGCAGATGTCATGTGTGCTGAAATGGAATTGGGGAATTTTTGTTCTCCTTAGGTTTAATGAGAACTAACTGGCAGGAACCTCTTGTAGAAAGGTGTGGATTTCAATATGAGCAATTATGCTTCATTTGAAGCCAAATGAGCCAAATTTGCATCCTCTGAAAAGGCAACCAGTGTTAAACTGTATGAAAAGTGCAGCAAATTGGGGCAAACATCATGACGTGCAGAAATGCATCTCCGCTGTAATTGTGTAATTGTAGAAGAGCTCTAAATGCACGGCCCAATTAAACTTGCTTCTTCTGCAAGGCAAAGAATTGGCAGGTTATTATGCAGGGAGAGTATCAGCACATTTAAATGGCTGCCTCCCATCATGGGTGGGGATGGAGGGGTGGGATCATTTGCAGCAAAATGGAATATCTGATCAAATATGGACAGATGTCTTCATACATGTGGAGCGGCTGTGAATTGGATGGGAAGAGGCAAGATGGATGGATGGCCTCCTCTAAGAGATGGAGCTTCCTGCCCTGAGTGCTGAGGGGGCACACAAGAGGAAGAGGGTGAGAGAGGGGGGAAGGTTAAGCTCTCAGTGGGGGGAGACATTTCCCTGAAACACCAGTTGATGGGTTTCTCCCACAAAGGGTGGAGTGACGCAGTCTGCACTGCTGCAGAACAGCCTGGTCTCTGTCTGGATTAGGCCCTGCAGCGCACAAAGGCGAGCTCAAGTAAACGGTTCATGAATGTTGATTAATTGATGCCATTTTTTGCAGTGTGCCATGGAGATTTAGAGGGTAGGGGTGCACGAGGGAGGTTGTGAGTAAGCAGGGTGATCTGAGGCTGGAAAACATCTTTTTTGTGCGTGTATTCTTCAGATATGCAAATCTTAAATGGTTGCTATAGATCACAAAGTGACACAAGTTTGATTCATAACTTCTGCAGAGATCCCTTAATCTCTCTGACTTCAACAAACACAACAGTTTTATCTTTGGTTTCTGTGTGCTTTCTTTGACCCCTGATAGCGTTGTCAGACATGCCCAGCTGGCACAGTGAGCAGCTCAGGTGGCAGCGAGGAGGTTCCCACGATGGGGTTTAGGGGTACAGGTGTGTCGAGAAAATGAGGGTGGCCCAGAGCGAGGAGGGGCAAAGCACTGGCCCATAGCCCACCTCAATGGAGGGATCCCAGGGGCCAACTCAATAGCCTGGGTTCCACTTGATGGAGAGAGAAAGGAGCATTTCAGCCGCTGCCCAGCAGGAAAGATCTGGTTGTGGGAGACCTCTTTCAGGACTCACTGTTTGTCTGAAGGCTGTCACAGCAGATGAGTACTCAGCAAACAGCGTGAACAAGGATTTGAACCAGAAAACCAACAGAGCCTTGACAATATTGTGATTGGGCCTTGTCTCTTTAGAGGGGGCTGAAAGCCGAATTGAGAGCGGTAACAAGTGCACATTCAGAGCAGGACGGGGATGCCTTTAGGTTGTGTTTTATGGTTTGTGTGGCTTATACGTGGTGGATAAAGCAAAATCATGTTAATCTCCCCTTTTTTCTCTTCAAAAAGCAGAATGGGAGTGAACCTGTGGCACTTTAATGGCCCAACCAAAGTCTTACAAAAGTCATTGTTCAGTCTTGTAAAGTCAAATGTGAATGAGACCCGCCGCAGTCGAAACAGAGGACAAGCTGAAGCACCGCGACAGTCACACGGAGTTTATTTATGTTGCTTTCACCTTTTCTCAGGTACTTGAGCTGTTATCAAAGGATCCTATTGATAAGGCCGCTGTGGACGGCGTATTGAGGACACTCTAGATTTTACTACTTGTAGCCCTTTTCAGCGTTGCTGTTCCCCCTGATGGTGTAACGTAAGAAAGTATGTATGAACTTACCACAAGTTTCAGGTGAGTGATTTCTCTCTGTGGTAATCTGTCAGGGTGTCAGGGTGCGCTGTAACGTTAAACAGTGCATATCTACAGATGGGGAGCATTTGCGTTAATAAAACAACCATATTGTGTCCGTTTCTCCCCCCACGTTAGCGCTGGGCCAATAGAAACTCTGATATGATGGTGACACATAGCAATAACTGAAACACACTTACTGAAAGTCAGCTTCAGACTGAGGTTCAAATATCTGGACTTATTAGGACTATGTCTTGGAGATCTAAAGTATTTAGGTTGAAAATTTAGTGACATCTAAGACTACAAACGGCTGTAAGTGTAATCAGGGTTACGATAAAGAGGGGGTCCTGGGACTGCTGTCCCCTGTAAGGAGGCCCTGGCCCTAAAAAGTCTGAGAAATGCTGGTTCAGGCTCTGTATTAGCTGTGGAATATATTTTTCACCTACAATACACATATGCATGCATACGTATGTACACACATAAACACTATCTAGCCTGCTCACTGACTCACTCGCTGTGATTCACACAGGCACCTTTGCTTTGTCACCTGGTTTCTGCCCAGAAAAAGGGATTAGAGGAAAACCACAGCTCGGTCCACTGAAGGGGGGAGCTATTACTAATCTCACACATGCTGCTGTAGTTTAACGCTTTCATTGAACTCATTTTGAGGATAAATAATACTTTAAATGATGTGTAAATACAATAATGCTAGTACGAGGCTGTAAAATGCACTTTGTTAATTTCGACTGGTCTGATTATATCCATCCATCAGCTGCTGACAGCACATAGAATGAGGAGTGGGAATCAGTGAAATCAGATTACACATAAAACAAACCGATTATATGCTTCAGTTTTGTTTCCCCTCTGACTCTGTATACATTTATCGACCTATTTATCCGTTTGATGGCGAGTGAGAGGGCCGTACAAAGAGTGATGTTGTCTTTTTGGAGGAGCTGGGCTAACTCTGGAGGTTTCTGAAGAGACAGGCTTGTGATGGAATGGGCCGGGAAGGACTGTGACTTCTCCATTGAGAGTGGAGGGGCACGCTGGATTAGCTTGATTTGCCTGTGAATGGGCGCTCGCCATTATTCTTGTTAGGGAGCTGTCACATCGAATTGAGAAAGTGAAAACCTCCTTTTATCAACCTTTTCCAAGTGAAACTGAACGGGCAATCAATAACTGAATTCAGGCCCAGGGGGAAAGTCAAGCAGAATGATATGGGGCTGTTATAAAGGGGGTGTTTGTCAAATTGCTAATGGGCAAAAAGCAGATAACTGATGTAATTTTGGCTCCAGATGCTGTTGAGTCTAACTGAAAATAAAGAAATTAAGCCATAGCGGTACAAATAAAATACAAAGGTCTATTTAGTACTGGTAATAAAATGGTAATGGTAAAAACTAACAATAATCATAATATGTAATAATAATTCAAAATATATATTTGTGGGAACAAAACAAGCTCCAAAATATTAGTTTCATTTTTGTTCAGTAAAAAAAAGCAAATAAAATACTAAGAAGAAATACATCAAATTATTTTTTGTATTATTTCATTTAAATTGAAAGTCTTCAGACATTTATTGGTAAGATGTTAGTATATAATACATTGTAATTTATTTGACAATATATTTATCCCATTACGATCATTCTGCAACAAGTTCAAGCCCAAACAAACCGGGAGTGGCTCACTTTTTATTATATGAATGACACCATATTGTTTTGGAGTTTCATTATATTGACCTTATTGTGCTATTGTGCGTGTCCTGACACCATGATAATGCCTGAATACAGAGGGAATTATGCTCTGTATAAATAGATCCCATAGTCGAGGATCGCTTCAATTATCCCTCTACACACTGACAACATGAACAGAATAAAAACTAAAGCCTGAGTCCAAGCTGGTCTCAAGGCGCTCTTCAAACAGTGTTTTGGCCATTGTTAGAGGGGCAGAGGAACATCACCAGCGTCAATGGCAACACAGAAAAGGGATACATTAACTGCCTCTATACAGTCAAAGAAAAGAGGTAAATAAAAGCACGTAAACTATATTAATATAGTTAATTTTAGGCTAGAATTTTTTAACTTTACATACAAGTTTGCTAGTTTTTTTCTCTTTAAAGAATAACTCTTTTATTTTAGTCCTGTTGCATGGTCTGTTCTAAATAAATTTTAAAACTGTTTACAGCAGTTTTCTATCATATTACATTGCACATATTATAATGGCGAAGGGCTTCCACACCCGAACCATTAATCAACAAATTTTCTCATATTGCTGCTCCCAGTTTTTACGCTGGATGGAGAAAATGAATCGGATCATTTGGCCTCATCAATCAATTTGGTAATTGATGTCTTAATCATTATACAGTTAATTGAGCACCTTGATTGTTGCCTGTCATTGTTCAAAGCACCAACCTGCAGCAGTTTTAGGGGAAATTTGAACAAACGACATGAATTTTGTTGCCTCATATGACTGTAACACCACTTTTCCACATATTTAGTCAACACGACAACAGGAAGGTGTTTTTGAAACTTGTTCTTCTTTACACGTCTTGTAAAATTGTTGCTACTTTGTAAAAAGTAACTCAGAAATAATGGTTTAATGATTTCGTTGAGTGATCCAATAAGAGTATGTGAGGTTTTCATCAGTGTAATTGTCATCCATCCATCTTCTGTGCACAGTCAGTTGATAACAGCCGATGAAAAATGACTCAAGGCTGTAATGAGTGTCTCACCTCTGAGCGGTAACCACGTTAGCAGCCCTCCGTGGAACAGCAATTCCCCATTTATTCCATTTCACTGTCTTTTCTCCACCTCATATACCCTCTTACCTTCACAGTTTCACGTAACAAATCCCTCTATTCTCAATGCAATTGTTCCTGACGTTATTTAAATACTAAAGGCCCCAAGCAAAACCGCAGAGGCCCTTATAGACTCTAGGTGTAGGATAAGGAAAGGGGGGACTGTGTGTTGGGGAACAGTCCTTAATTGAGTTATAGAATACTTTAATTACGACTGTTTCCCACATTCCTGCTCTTAACGCTTCACACACACAATATGAGCCACTGAGGGGATAAAAACCCCACCCAGCTTCAGCCCCGGAGCGCAGCTGCGAGGCAATTATCATCAAGCACCCCTGCATCTGTGTACAAACAATCCCACAGCTGCTGGCATTGATACTGTATGTGCAGAGAGAAGCAGAGCACGCCCAGGTTGACCCCGGGGCGCCGCTGTCGCCTCCAACGCCACAACCTGCTCATCTGGGGCGTATTTGTGACACCTACGGACACTCGACCTGCATACAGCTTCAGATGAGATGTTACATCATGTTTCCCACAGTGTGTGCGCTCTTGTATAAATGTTTGTATCGTTAGGCAAAAAAACAGCACTAGAGCACAAGTCTAAAGAGTAAATTCACACTTGCCCTAAATACTCTGTTAGACAAATGTAATGTGGCACCTCTTTAAGAAATAAGTGCTTGTTCTTTTCTTCTCCTTTAACCCCTTAACATACTTTTCCCCCCTTTTTGTCCTCTAAGTGGCTTCAAGGTCGGAAACCTATATGTTGTTTACACATGGTTGAAATATTCAAACTGTACAGACTCCAGGTTTTTAAGGCTGCATCTTTCCATAAAATAGAAATAGTCAAGATGTTTTGTGCATTATTGTTTAGAAATTTTCCCTTCTGCCTAACACATTTAATGGTATATTTGGAAACTCATGTTTGAATCTAAGAGAAAAGATGTGAACAACGTTTGGCTGCACAGAATGCAGAATGAGATTGTAAAGACTGAACCACCCACAGGTCAGTAAGGTTTAAGGGATTTTACTGCATGTAACACTGTGCATCCATCCGCGGTTCATCCACATGCAAGACATGCTTTAAGATAAACTTGTTTTTCACCTGCAAACATATTAAAATACATTTAATCATTGCTATAACACAACATAATGTGTGTTTGAAATCAGTGTTGAGTGGGTTTAATGTGTGTGACCAAAAATGTGAGTGGGCTAGTGAGAGTGAGTGGGCCTATTTGTGAGAGCGGCGTGACTGAGAGGGCCAGTGTGGGATCGAGGGGAGATGGAGGATGACTTTATGACACCGAGGGGACAGGATCAGGGGGTGGAGGTGGTGTGGGGAGAGGGGGCAGCCCTAGCTGTCAGCTCTGAGGGGCTGCTGGAAGACTCAGCAGGAGCCCAGCTTGGCCCCCGGGATGCCTTGTCACCACGGCGAGGCCCTGGAATGCACCGGCGCACAATGAGCTCCCGGGGCTCAGAGGGCACTCCGATTTGATAACCACATTAAAGTCCTAGCAACATCTGTTGGGGTGCAGGAGAAAGGCCTACTGGCAGGCTTTAACCCCCAGATACTGGGATCATTAACCCTCAGCCCTGTGAGAGAAGAGGGACAACAGCCCTCTATTTGTCAGCCGCCCTACACAGGGCTGCGGGGGCTAATATTTTACCAAAAACAGCGTGAGAAGAGAAGCGGCCCTGGGCACCATGGAGAGCGCTCCTTCACACTTTATACTCACACATTAGCAGGAAAGTACAGTCTGTTTTACCACAAAATAACATTTGCATATCCTCCAAAGTAGAGGCCATCTGAACGTGTGTGTAGTTTGCATTATGTGCATCATCATTGTTTATCATTGTTGTTCCTTATCATGGCAAATATCAAATAAAAAGGATCATCTTAACGCCATTTGTACGACATTAACGCACACAAAGCTGTGTGGGGATTATTTCCCCCTCTGATTTGTTAATGTGTAGTTAGAGGCGAGGGGGCCGAGTCGATCGCGGATGGAGAAATAACAGGTGTCCTGTCACAAAGACACGTCTCAGGCTCCAGGATGCTCTGGTGCTTCGTGGGTCAGCGCCAAGCCTCATCCACCTCCACAGGTTTCAAAGCAAAGGCCACCTCTCTGTAATGAATAATTAAGGAAACAAAAGGCCCTGAGGGGGTGAGAGGGTGGGGGAGGAGGAGGCGGGAAGCTGTGGAGGGCCTAAATGCAACTAGGCCAGATGCAGCGAGAAGAGCTGAGTTTTTTGCCCCTGTTCTTCATAGAAAACATCATCCTAAATGTATTCCCCTGTAGATGAGGGTCTGCAGGAGGTGCCCCCCAATGCACGAGGTCCTCAAGTGCCTCCACACAAGCAATCCCATTCACTGCAGCTCATTACATGGGCAATTAAGTGCTGGGGTGGAGGAGCAGGGTGGGCGATGGCGCAGAGTGTATACGTGAAAGTGTGTATAGAGGGGTAACCATCATTGGGTTTTAAGGATTGACCCCCCCCCCCCCCCCCCAGCTTTGCCTTCGCTCGCCGAGCCGCCCCCTCCCAGCTCCTTCACCTGGGCTGGGTCTCTGTGGACACCTGCCTCTCCTAATGAAGATCCATGGCTTCATTTCCATTTCTGGAGTCATATCAGAGACTGCCAAGCACAAAACAGGCCTGTTTCCTCTGAGGCCTGGAGAGCCGGATAGAATGACACGGCTAAGTGCTCTGGCAGAGCGGGGCAGCTGGGGAGCCTGAAAATGGGATTTGGTCGGGGGTTTCTGAAGAGGGGGGCTCACATGGAGAGGACCTGATGTTTGGATTGGCCACAATGGCAGCCGTGTGCTACCTCAGCAGCTCCTCGCCACTAATGAGGCTTTCTGCGGGGATGGAGGAGAAGAGGAGAGGGCATGAGGAGAACAGAGGAGTGTACCACTACACACCTACCTCACACACTACTCTCACCTCCTTTACTGATAACGCTAACTCTTGAAGGTACACACCAAAGATCTTGTATAGCACAATGAGTGCACATTCAGGACACTCAAGCGCAGGTGTTGAGATATAACCATCTTTGAGTTATTCCCAAATGACACAAAGCTGCAGTGGGTACAACTGGAGCAAATAGGATTAAAAAAAGATTATTTTCTAACACTATATTCTGATAGTAGTACATAAGACAGGTAATCTAAAACAAATATATCCTCCGGTGCCCCTAATGGCATCTGCAAGATTTTACAGACCGGATCACGAACTGATCAAATGGTCAAACTGGGCAGCGCTGATTAATTATGAATCAATATCCTGTGACTGTAATGACTATTTTTCACCTCAGATGTTTTCAGAAACATCCTGTAGTTACTGTTAAGTTGTAAAATGAGAAAGTTTGTGACCTGGCAGCCATGTTGAGATCAGCTGAGGAAATACCAAGCACTGATATTATCGATTCATATTTGATCAGCGTGCCCTGATGTGATTGACAGCTGCCTCTGTGAGATGAACAGCTAATAGGAGCGCTCTCTCTGTGAAATGACCTACGATTGGAAGTCTGTCATCACAGGCTAGATTTTTTAAATCCCGAAAACAGAGCCATGAGGAGGTGCAGGAGTCTAGTTTTCTCTCTGGACACTTCAATCATAATATGCTGAAAGGTTATTATGGATTTTTTGCCCAATGATGCCAAAAATATTCCATCTATTGCAGGTTTATTGAACCATTATTTACAGCATAATACACCTACTTTGCGTTACCGTTGTTTAAGATGTTGCCCTGTATAGTTGACATGTGCTACAGCTTTTTAGAATATTATTATATTATTAAATGAGGTGACGGACATACAAAATCAGGATTATTTTGGGTTGACTCTTAAATCCAATCATGAACAGATTAGCTCTGTAGAACTTGATTTTTATGTCAAAATGAGGTGATCAATATTGAAACTTTTGTATACATGTATGATCAGCTCTCCCCACCCCATCCTGTTACCCCATCCTGTTACCCCATCCTGTTACCGAGCGTGTGTTGTCTTTCAGTACAGTGGTCGAGGCTGTGCTTGTTAACATGTTCTAGCTCAGTGACTCCTCTCAGCACCTGGGGGGGGGGGGGGGGGGGGCTGAGCCAGGTGAGGAAGAGGAAGAGGAAGAGAGAGGGAAAACAAACAAGGTGACACCTCAGCCGTATCACAGCTGCTGCTCCAGGTGACACACCTAAAAGACGTCCCACCCAGTTACCTCAGTTCATTCTATCGGTCGACGACGAAAGGAACTAAATTTTGAGAAGAAAAAAAACTCTTTTAGACTAGATTTTAATTTGAAGTTTGAGTAGTAATGAGAGCAGATTAAGTGAGACAAAACATCCAGGTGAGAGCAGCAAGATAAGGCAACACTCCAGTCTGTTTCTACACACACTTACTATCAAGGACAAAACCAGAAAAGTCAGAGGTAAATGCGGCCATAGCTGTGAGGGAAAACCTCAATACATCTGGAGCAATACTCCAAATGACGTGTCTTTTG
This sequence comes from Pterois miles, assembly GCA_947000775.1. Lineage (NCBI taxonomy): Eukaryota > Metazoa > Chordata > Actinopteri > Perciformes > Scorpaenidae > Pterois > Pterois miles. The sequence goes on along the minus strand of CAMQGK010000308.1, from coordinate 921,200 downwards.
TAGCAACCATGTAAAAAAACAAACAAAAACAGGTCAGAGCATGAGGCATAAAGGTGGCCTGTTTTTGTGTGTAGAGGTGGAGCTTCAGGGGAGGGGGCTTAAAGGTGAGGATTGTGTATGGTGTCACTTTGCAGGCCCCTCTGCACTCACCTGGAACAGAACACTTCCCCTCCCTGAGTCTTATCAGTTCCCAGAGGAAATACCTGCTGCAGGTAAACACGACCCTTCGACCCCTTGGCCATCCACCCTGCCCCGCTCTCAGCAGACCCTGTCCCTGTCCTGGAGCCCGTCTCGGTCTAAATCCAAAGATTAGCTCCGAGCCTCGAGTCTGCGTTCAGCCCAGGTCTTCTGACAACCCCTGAACCAACCACCTTAGATGTCCTTCTTCACGCACCAGTGAGGAAACCTTTATCCCCTCCAGCCCCTCCTCCTCCATCCCCTCATCCCTCTGTCTCAAATTTAATCTTATCTACATATCACCAGGTGTAACCAAATATCCCTCTTATCAACCCGAGGTGTCTTCAGTCTGTTTTGCATTGTCACAGGAGTGATTTATTCAGGTGGAAAGTGAATATAAATAATATGTCACACGTCACAAGGATTGCGCAGTATTTGCGATGGAAGTTAGCTTCATTAGAGAAATATGATGAAAATGATCATCACATTAAAGAATGATTGTAATTAAAACTGAGATGTATAGTCTACTTTTAATGACTTTGGAGTGTAATTAATTCTTCTGCAGTATCTATAACAGAGTTTCTAATAAATGTGAGGGTGGTGATTTATTTTTAATTACTTCCTTAAGAATTTTGAAATAAGAGTTTTTCTATGAAATATGACATAGCCAGTCATCACTGTGGAGTGAATGCCACACCCTGCTCATTTTACAGATGACATATGTACATGCTCAGGGACTTGGGCACTCACATGAATGCAACAAGCAAATATGCATGCATGCATTTTACAGCTTTTCTTTTGCTGCTGCAGATCTGCAGAGATGTTTTCTTAGACACAAAAATATAGAATTGCAGCCAGTAAACTGAGCAGAATCGATCACACAGCGGAGAGAGGAAGTGGCGGTGTGTTTTTGAACTTGTTCAACCAGTCCTGCTTGGTGCTGCTGGGAAGATGAGGAGGGAGAGGTGCTGCTGATACTCATGGAAAGGGGACTGTCTCCCAAGGGACAGCTGACCCTGTTTGAAGGAGGCACAGTTCCCACAATCCCCCTGTCCGGCTCTAGGATAGAGACCACAGGGTGCTGGCCCATCATGGCCACCCCTCCCACTCCAACAACCCCCTCCCCCACCTCAACCTCCTCACCACTATCTCCACAGGGTCAGGGTTACTCTCTCACCCCTGGGCCACCTACATCTCCCTCCTCTCTCCTCCCAATCCCCCTGCCCCTCCTCCACTGTTACCTGAGCCACACAGGTAAATGCTTGACTTTGATGGATGCGGTTTCCCACGGCGACAGTGATGTACACAGGGCCAGAAGCCCCTCCTCCCCTCTCCCCCCACTGGAGTCTGGAGCTGGACTGGTGATTTTTGTGCTGATAACCTCCTTGGTGCACCTCTTCTCGGCCGGGACGAGGGAAACCGGAGAGGACAAGACATCCTGTGTGATGCACCTGAGTGTATGGCTCATCAGGCTAAAACAAAGAGGGCTCCATTCTAACAGCCCATTATCTGCACACGTCAAAATAACATGAACGTGATACGACTATGTAATGAATAGATATATAATTTGTTAGCACATCTACGAATGCGGCTGTTGCAGACATTTTCCCATTTCTTACAAAATTTGCTGACTCATTTCACCATATAGGACGTTAACATCTATTTATTAAGTGATTTAGCATAGGTAATGTAAGTTTACACTCTCCATTACACATTATGGGGAGATTAAAGGTGCAGGGTGTAGGATGTGGTGGCATCTGGTGCATGGCCCTCTTTAGAGCCACTGTTGAAATAGTAGCGTAGGTTGTTTGGAGCAGAGTCGGTCCGTAGAGTGTGTGTACATGGGAGGTGGGTGGTGAAGCGAGAGACAGAGAGAGAGCTGGCAGCAGGAGCGAATAAAGCTTTGTTCATGCTTTTACGAAACACTGCGGCGCGGGCGCTACGAACATGCACAGAGATATTTACTGTATGCTCAACACACTGGCATGCACACCTTGTGCCGGCTTCACTACCGCGACTATAAACCAGGCTTAATGACTACGGCCCAAGCAGGAACAGTTAACAGTGTTTGGTTTGTCCTGACTGTAGAAAGATGGTGGTCGGCTCCAGGAAGAGGACTCACTCCGTATGCAGATATAAATGGCTCATTCTAAGATATCAGGTGAAATAAACGAAAGAAAACGTTCTTATTAATATCATACTTAATTTCTGCCAATAGATTCTCCTTATTGTTACACACTATTCCTTTAAGGTTTGCTTTAACAAAGTAAATGTCTCCAAACCACACCTTAATGAAGAAAAAAATGATGTTTTTGTTCTCTATCAATGACAGCCCCTCCCTCGATCTCCTCCCCATTATTAGCAGATAGCGCTACATTAGAGATAAGCAGGACAATGCTGGGATGAAGGCCTGCTGGATCACAGTTGTTTCTTATCTCTCACCTCATCTGCAGCCTGTGGTGTCTCTGTCAGAGGATGTTGTTAAACCAAGTCAAACACTCAAACATCCTGTGGCATCACCCTGCCTCTATAGTCATAGCCACACACACACACACACAGACACAGACACACACACACACACACACACACACACACACACACACACACACACACACACACACACACACTGCTTCTTTATGGCAGTTCACACTTGGCTGGGGCCTGGCCACTGTGGACGAGCCCCTGGATGCTGTTTGCTGAGGTGAAGAGATAATGGATTTCTTTTAGGACGGCTTGAAATACGGAGGATTAAAGGAATAGTTCAGGTGTTTTTAGGTGGGGTTTGTGTAAGGTACTTAACCATAGTAGGTGTATTATTAATAGTAGAGGACGGTCAACATGACCCTAGCATCTAGAAATGAACAGGAGCACCGACACCGGAGCAAAGCAATGTACTGCTGTGGACGGGGGCAGCAGAAAAATGTATTTTAGCCACCAAAAAGAAAGACCCACCTAAAGAAATCTGATAAAGTGTACACTATAGAATATTTTCTAATGGCAAACTGACTAGAGGAGACTGATGTACAGCGGCGCCGGACTACATTTGGCCAGATGGTGGCGTCCATCAGAGGAACAGTGTTGGGATACTCTGCCAGCTCATGGTAGAAACTGTGACAACTACACCACCTTTAAAAAGACGCTCAGCTGTGGCTGAAAACTACCCAGACCTGCTCTCATGGGAGACCTCTCCATCTCTTCTGTTCTATGTTTGGATTTTTAGCCGTTATGGGAATCAGGACTTGTTCTCTGTGTCAGATTTCTACATGTTCTATGTTCTATGTGTTCTTGTGGTGTATCGTCTCTATGTTTTTCTATGATACCTGCCTTAGGACAATGGATGAAATTTAGCAACTGCACTAATTCCGGCATATTTATAATGATGCTTTTGCTGATATGTTGATTAACGTGCATTGTCCTAATCAAATCAAATATATATATATATATATATATATATACAGTATACATATATATATATATAGTATACATATATATATATACAGTATACATATATATATACAGTATACATATATATATATACAGTATACATATATATATACAGTATATATATATATATATACAGTATACATATATATATATATACAGTATAATATATATATATATATATATATATATATATATATATATATATATATATATATATATATATATTGTCATCTGAGCCTTCTGGCTTGGAGAGAGCATAGATAAGTTTTACATTCAGTTCCCCATCAGAAAGGAGAAAGAAAGGGCTGTCGGATGGCAAGATAAAGAAGCAAAAATATTCTAAATATAATGTACACTTAAATGGATATTGATTTTTTCAGATGAGCCTTTCTTTTAGATGGCTGAAATATGTTGTGCTATATTGCTTTGCTCCGGTGTCGGTACTCCTGTCTGTGTGCCAACCGTCATCTACTGTAGATAACAGATTTTAGATTTAGATTTTATTTGTTTACAAATATTAAAAGGTACAAGTTATTACATAAACAACAACTATTGTGATGTTGTGATGGAGAGGAGAGGTGCATAAAACGGGACTTGATCAGGGCAATCAATTATATAAAAAAGGATAAAATATTAAAAAGGATGAAAACAAAGAACAAAAAAGGAACAGCAAAAATGTATATACCTAACCCGAACCCTAATTCGTATATGATGAATGTGATGATACAGAATTAACATTAATGCATCATCAATAGAAAAATTATTAGTAAGCAATTTACAGATACACCTACCTCACACAACCCCACAACAGACGATCTAACCCTTTAATACTGACAAGTCAGGCCTAAAAACTGATTATATAAAAGCAAGAGGAGAGTCTTCATGATTAAATCAGTAAGCAGAAGTATAAGCAACTGTGATTGTGACTGTTGAAGCTGATCAAATTCAAATAATCCAATTAATCAACTGGCAAAATTAAAGTGATGACGCTCATTTAAGTGCAAAAATGATCAACTAAACTTCTGAGGGGAGTTGCTCTTTTTGACCAACTTTCATCACCAGTAGCTCTCAAAATACTTACATGATGGCACACACACACACACACACACACACACACACACACACACACACACACACTCCTCTGTAAAGGGAGGAAGCCCCAGTGCAGGCAGGTTAATATCAGGAGCACTTGACAACAATGGCGTGTTATGAGGTGCTGCAGCGGTAATAAGGTCTTTGTTGGGACTTTAGAGCGCAGCCACATCACATCATTACTCATCCTGGGAGACCAGTTGCCAGTCGGCATGGCAACCGGGACTTGGCTGAAGCCAGAAGCAAGACCAGAATCTCAATGCCCGGAGAGAGAGGACGAATGCACAAAGAATGTTCTAGTGGAGGGAAAAAGTTTACAAGTGGCCGCGGCGACCCCAGACCACTACCTCCGAGATGTTGATATGAAACCCGACAAATTAAAGAAAATCATATCTTTACAGGAAAGTTAGTGTGAAATAAGTTACTCGCTGAATTATAAATGAAATTTTAATCTAATGTTTACATTTTATCCTGCAAAATAAACTTCAGAAGACTGGATGGATTATCCAATCAAACAGGAAATGGATTCAATTCAGCCCTCCATTTCCATCTGCAGCCATGTCGAGTGTGTGAATGGACAGATTAGGAGTGGACAGTGCAGCCAGTGGAGGTATGCAGCGCTGTGAGAGTTTTATCCTGCAGGTTGCTGGGTGTGTTGGGTCAGTGTGGAGCGGTCAGCAGCTGCTGCCTGGCCTAGGTCCCACAGTTCCCAGGCTGGGGGGATTGACAGGCCAGTAATAAAATCAGGCGCCCTGGTTGGGCTGTGTGCGGCCCATTGTTCCCCCAGCAAGGCCCGCGGCTGCTGTTTACTTTCTCCCATATGCATTATTCAACGGCACAGGAGCTCCCGGAGAAAGGGGCCCCATTCAGGGATCCTCTTGCCCTTGTTTTGTTTTGCTAATTTTCAATTAAAATAAACCATCTCTTGCCAGTGCCATGGCTGAGTGGGGAAAGAGAGAGGGACACTGTCCCTGCCATTTGGGCCGTCTGAGGAGATTAGGACAAATGTATAAATGAGAATAAAGTGGGATGTATCATTCATACTGTCAGTGATATGTTTTTCTATAGTGGGATTTAAATGGAAACAATGAGAGGGGTTGCTGGTTCAGTTGAGAGCATACGCTGGCCTCTTATTAATGTTATTGTCGTTGGACATGTCCCCCAGCATGACCTCATTTTTTTAAAAAGCGGATTAGATATGTAAACAAAAATCAAATATCTTCAGATTCATTTCCAGTCAGCCAACAAGTGCGCTTTTGTCCCACTGAAGTACAATTTCACCCTTGAGGTTGCAAAAGGAGGACTCCCATATGGTGAGGGAAAGTGACAACTAATCACAAAGACAATGACTTTTCAATAATGACTCCCAGAGAGGTCATTAAACGAATGAAGCCAGGACAGCCTGGACTAATCAATAAATCCAGCAATGGCTCTCTCTTTTTAAGTCGCCTCTTTCACACAGGAGGGGGCTGAGCCAACCTCGTGGAGTGCGGGACAGATGCGGTGACAGTGGGGAACTAGCAGAGTTAAAGATTCACCACACATCTGTCACTTCAGCCGGGCGGCAGCTCATACGCAGCCTGCCTGGCCCGCCCCCCCTACCGGGCTGCCGGCCTCCGCTGCCGGGCTGCCGGCCTGGGCTGCCGGGCTGCCGGCCTCCGCTGCCGGGGGCGGGGCCCGGCCGCCGCGCCCCTGCCGGCCTCCGCTGCCGGGCTGCCCGCCTGGGCTGCCGGGCTGCCGGCCTCCGCTACCGGGCTGCCGGCCTCCGCTACCGGGCTGCCCGCCTGGGCTGCCCGCCTGGGCTGCCGGGCTGCCCGCCTGGGCTGCCCGCCTGCCTCCGCTGCTGGGCTGCCCGCCTGGGCTGCCGGCCTCCGCTGCCGGGCTGACGCCATGCCTACCTGTGGCTGTGGTTTCTCGCTGAGCTCCACCATCTGCCTCCTCTCTCTTCTGGGGTCTCTGTTTGAATGTCCCTCAAATAGAAAGCTGCAGGATGACATATTTTTGTTGACTAACCCAGAAGTTTGCAGCACCCTGGTTTATTCGACCACAAGCCAGTGGGTTTTTTTCCACAGGATTTTTGATTATTGCAGAAAATAAAGTCTGTGGCAAACATGTTTATTACTCGTTTTGTCCATCAAAATAATCTCTACAAATGAACACCACTATTATGATTTCTGAAGTGTAAACGCAAGAGTGCAAGTATACATAATGAAGCCGCTACGGCGGATGAGTCAGCGTGATGACATTAGTCGTCTCATTTAGTCGCTTGTTAGCAAAATAAGACAAATTAAGGCTTCATTTTATATCACAGAACGTCATGACATCATAAACATTAAAATGTCTTAATTTTGTGTTAAACACAGACCTTATTTCAGGCATCTACCTAAAAACCCATTCAAAAAACTCATTGACTTCCAGATGAGGGAACCTGAAGTGCTAAAATGCTAACTCATTTTCGGGTTTTAGGACTCATTCCTATACTGCTCTTTAAACAATGGTCACATGACTTCACAACGTAGCCTCATACGACAGTTCATATGGTTTTTTATTCCTCATTTTGCATGTTTTCCTACTAAAAACCAGCAACATGTGACCCACATGTCCGTCCCAGTCAAAATAAAAGAACTTAGGTTTAGGAAAAAAATGACTTGGTTAGGTTTATACTACTTAGGTTTAAAAAAATGTTTGGGTTGAACTAACATTGGAAGTGCTGTACCTTAAGTACGGCGTCACGTGACCAATAAATGACCTGGTCCCACACGGGGTACGAACAGCGGCATCCTGGGCGAAAGTCTGGTGTTTTTTGACCCACACATCCAACCTCCTCCCTCCAACTACATGGACTACATACAAACTGATTTTGTGGGATATATATGAATTACAGTGCATTACTTTTTCCTAGATAGAGCTATGAACGGTGTATGAGAACAGCTTGCTTCATGTCACCACCGCTAAGCTAAAAGCAGATTAGTGTTCAGCGTGACGACATTTTGTGGTTTGATTTAGCCACTTGTTAGCAACCTCTTTTAAAACCTTCAAAGTTGGATATTTACTGACATATTTTATGTCCTAGAACAAAACATTAAAACTTCTCAAAGGAAGCGTGTAGGATCTGGCAGTATCTAGCTTTGAGGCTGCAGATTAAAACTTCTGGGAAGTGAGTGATGAAGCAAGAGAAAGTGAGAGCGGCAGCGGCGGCGGCAGCAGGCAATGTAATCACACAGTGTTCGGTTTGTTTGTCTGGGCTACTGTAGAAACATGGCGGAGCAACATGGCAGACTCTGTGAAGAGGTCCTGGTCCCTCATTCTGAGGTGACAAGAACATGATTTTTATTATCAGGTGAATATAAACTAAAAAATATGCTTATTAAAATAATATTCCATTTCTGCCAATAGATCCCCATCATTGTTACACACTGGTCCTTTAAGCTTAAACTCATTAACAGGTTTTAGGACTTCCTGCAGCACTATATTCCTTTACAATTATATTTTGATTTTATTATCCCGTAAACCCCCATTAACACCTCTAAACACCTGATATCTCACATCCTCCTCTAAAATTACCTCTTTAAAAAATTCTGGAAAGCAGTCCTAATTGGACAGCTCCCAAAGCCTTCACTCTCGCTACCTGTCAAACGCTGATAATTACAGAGTTTAGCAGCGACCTGTTGTAGCCTGTTCTGGGTCTTACAACAGCCAACATTCATTCAACAAAATCATTTACCACGGCATATACAGCACATGTGTGTCATCATCTGGACTACCAACTGTAGTCCTGTATGGAAGCAAACAGAAACGGTCTCTCTGTGGTGGCAGCGGACCCACGCTGGCCCGGTAGTGCCTAGTGAGTGGGGACGTGAATGTGGAGGGCCTCTTGGCTTGGCTGGACCCAGTCTGTTCCCCCGCTGGGTGCAGGTGAGCTCTCAATGGCAGCCCTCAGCACCTGCCCTCTTTGTTCCCTTGTTGACGGCTTTATGGCGTGAAGGGGATCCGTCTGTCTGGCTCTCGTAAAGCCAGCGGCGCGAGGTCTAGTAAAAGCCACGCTGCTGCCAGGGCATTGTGTGGGGGCCCCCGTGGCTCCCAGAGTGACCCCACCACCAGCCAGTTAGAGAGAACCCAGTTTAGCGCCCGTCACAACTGACGACACACTTATAGCGAACATCCATACGGCCGTTTGCATTAACACTAAAAATACCTGCATGCACATATGTGAGTGCACATACAGAGACACAAAGCTGTATAATGATCACTCCTCCCAGTGTGACATTTCAACACAATTACTATGTACTGCTGTCATTTTCCTCTTTTCTTTATCTCACCACGATAGTGTGGAAAACATACGAAATGACTTACTTACATACTGAAGCAGGTCGTGTAGCTACTTCCTGGACACGGAGATCAGGTTTAAGTTAGTAAGTAAATAAAACATACTGATACTAATAAGATAAGGTAGTGGAAAGTAACTAATAACATTTACTCAAGTACTGAGTTTTTATGTTACTTAAATGTCTACATGCTCACTACATTTCAGGGGGAACTATTGTACTTTTTAACTTTTAGTACTCATTTAACAGATGTAGTTACAGGTTACTCTTACAGATTACAGTTTTACATACAATCATACAATAAAATATATGATGCAGTGCTATACAATCCACTCACTGCTTCAAACATTTTATAGGAAAGCCTTTTTGATGCCTGACTTGTATCTTTTTGCCTTATTTTCTTTTGTTTTCACCTTATTAATTTAATAATTTTAGTTCTTATTATCATTGCTATCATTGTAACTATAATTTGCATGTTACTTATGTTTTCTTGTTTTGTTTTTAAAACTTATTATTACATTAAAATACCCAACAACATAGGTTTACCATGATCAGCTACAACATTAAACTGCTGCTTAAGGCAGTACTAATAATCATTAGACCTGTCCTCAAACAGAGGAACTGTTAATCGACCAACGCTTACGATTTTGTCGATTAATCAATTAGTTGATTTAATCAACAGATTTGTGAAAAATTGTGAGAAATTCTACCACTACTTAAAATAATTTAAATATTAAACTGCTACCTCATCTCTTATTAAAATTTGCCTTTAAAAATCTGTGTAATAAAACCATTTATCATCATGTGGCAGCTGTCAAGTCGCTCATTACTGTACTGCTGCATCATGGATCCTACACAATAAAAGTAAAAAAAAACTGATAACATCCAAGAGTCAACGCTTTCAACACTGATTTTAAGGGCTTGTATAACAACAAATACCCAAAGATATTTTACTAAGTACTTCTCAAGTGCAAGGCTGTACAGTGTGCATCTAATAGGGTTTATTGAAACCTTCACATCAGTCCCAACCCCGATAAAGCAGCTCAGTGGTCGAGGGAGGTCAATGATTGCACAGAAATAAGCCAGACATTAATGTTTAATTTATATGATTTTCCTGGATATGAAATCTTACTGATAAGCTCAAGCAAATTAAGTGGCTGAAAGGAGGGGCGTATAAGCAGCTTGGTATTTGAGATCAGGTCTTTGAGTGGGAGCATCTTAGAAACCAATTACCAGACAAGAAATAGATCATTATTTTTTCTTAGGGGATTGGGTTGTGGAGATGTGGGGTGGGGGGGCAAAGGTGGTTGCTAAAAGGAAGGGAGGGTTTTCTAGATTGAGGAGGGAGGGCACAATAAAGACATAATCATCTACCCTCAACTTTTCCTATCCAACTTTCAGATTTTAATTTGCCGTCTGTGAAGTGGTACCTAATTTACTTTCGCCTCATCCCTTCAATGCACCATTGTTGCCGCCGCTGAGATTCAGAGCTTCCTCTCTTAGCTCACCTCGGCGTGAAATTGGTTTAATGAAGCTGAAAGGTATGGGGCTCTCACAACACTGTGGATTCCAGTGACACTGCTTGATCCACCCACCCCTCCTCTCCGTCACCCCCCCCCTCAACCCGGCTCCCTGTGCACTCGCATTACGGCGACAATTTATAACACACCCCACAAAAGATCCCTATCTCACACATTACATCAGTGCATATTACTGTCCCTTTGAGAGCAATGCTGGGGGGGGGGGACTGGCCAATCAGTTTGGGCAAGGACAAGGCATGAGGCACTTCAAATTATCAGCCAATATTAAAATGGATCAGGCTGGTAAGAGAAAGAGATAGTTTTAAAGTGAAAGAAAAAAGTGAGAGATATGAAGAGGTGAAATTAATCAGAGAGAAAGATCACCTGTTCTTCCCACCTCATCCAATCTGACCCTGTGAAAGGTGTTCTCCTGTTACCTGTCCTGCTGGGTGTGGTTTCTAATGGGAATGGGAAGGAAGTCCTGTGGGATTACTGTGTGTGTGTGTGTGTACGTTACATTAATATGATCCCCTTAAGTCATATCGCTTACTTCTTCTCGTCCCCCTTTTAGGACAATTGAATGGAAATGCATCCGTAACCAAATATTCCAGCGGCCTGTACTAGTCGTTCCTGGTTTGAGGCCCAGTTCGGAGCTGGTAGTTTGTGTAGAGACGAAAACAAAAGCTAGAGGAAAAGAAAGTAGGTTATACCTGACTGTGTGGAAACAGCAGCAAGGTTTCCCACTGTGCAGGCGTCCTATGCCAGACTAGCTGTTGTTGAAGGATAGGCTCACAAAGTTTCAAGTATGTCCTGTCAAGTAAGTAAGGTGCCTATATGAACATTGAAACAGGTTTGGCTTGATGTAATCATTCCTCCTGTTGATAATGGCTGTGAAAATGTAATGTGCGTGTAGTGAAATGTTTATCTGAAGCTAACATGAGATTTGAGCAGTGTGAGTTAGACAAATAACCTCCAAAGTTACAGTCTTTTTACAGCTTTTTACTGCATCTCAGAAAGCAAAAACTGTCCTTGGAGACACAAAGAGGGAATTTAATTCTAAAAAAACTCTCTGATTTGACAAACTCATCGCGTCATATAGAGATTTTGTCCCCCATCTCTTCCAGTGAAAGCAGGAAACAGGAAAAATTCAGCCCAGTCGCACAGCAGCTTGGAAATAGTCACAACATTATTTTTGGGCTTTTATACCTTGTGGTATATAGTATATGATATGAGCTGCATATGAGTATGTGATTTATACCTAACGTTAGTGATAGTTGATGAGTTAATGATGTGAGCGATGAAGGGGAGAATGAAGGGATGACATGCAGCAAACCCAGAGCCACTGGTACGGACTCAGCCTTGATAAATGGAGTGCCCCCCTACCAGGTAGGCTACCACGGCACCCCAAAATCACAAAATTTAATGTATGGATTCATGTACATAAACATGATTTTCTCTTTTTCGAGATGTCAGCATGAACTCAACTCATATGTAATCCATGTAATTGTGAACCAGGATGTATAAAGAGCAGTGAATGCTGCAAAGGGAGGACGTCAAGACAGAAGGGTCAAAAACCAGCGGACCTTCACCAGGAGGCAAAAACCACAAGTCAAAGTTGATTTAGGCCTATTTGTCATATAAGTTCCATACTTATCCAAACTGCAGTCTTTTCCTAAACCTAACTAAGTAGTTTTTGTCATGTAGCTTTCATACGTAAGTTCTGCCACTTCCGGTGTTATTTAAATGCAAACTGGGATCTTTGTCTCAACCTAAGTAGTTTTGTTACCTAAACCTAACCAAGTTGACCTTTTCCTCAACCTTACTAAATAGTTCTGGCGCCTAAGTCTACCCAAGTCAATCTTTTCCTCAACCTAACTAAGTAGTTTTTGTTACGTAATTTCCATACTTTAGTTTTGCTGACGTGAGACTGTAAATAATTACAGAACGCATGTTTCCAGACAGAAAAACTGTGAATCGACCCTTTAATACAGAGACAGACAAAGATTGACAGCGAGAAAGAATGAAAGAGAAAGGAAGAAAAAGAAGGAGTTGAAAATCTTGAAGAGAAAGAGAATAGCCTAACGGAGGTCAGGCCAGGGGACCGGGCCGACTCACGGACGTTTCTTTACGCTGTAATGACCCGGACATGACGCCGTAACTCAAAAACAGAGGGAGCACTTTGAGCGGCGCTCCGGCCAGCAGCAGAGGCCACTGTGGGTGAGGCCACTGTGGGGGTGAGGCCACTGTGGGGGTGAGGCCACTGTGGGTGAGGCCACTGTGGGTGAGGCCACTGTGTGGGTGAGGCCACTGTGTGGGTGAGGCCACTGTGGGGTGAGGCCACTGTGGGGGTGAGGTCACTGTGGGTGAGGCCACTGTGGTGGTGAGGCCACTGTGGGGGTGAGGCCACTGTGTGGGTGAGGCCACTGTGGGGGTGAGGCCACTGTGTGGGTGAGGTCACTGTGGGTGAGGCCACTGTGGGGGTGAGGTCACTGTGGGTGAGGCCACTGTGGGTGAGGCCACTAGTGTACGCGCAGAGTGCCTGTTGCAGCTTTCTATTCACTGTGGGATTGTGAAACACACAAAGGAATGTCAAATTACACCGTTGTATGATTTCGTTGCAATTTCAATTTTCAAATGTCCAACCATCATCTTGTCTGAGTTGGAAAATTAGTTGTAAACACTTTCTTGTTTCCTGTGATTCTCTGAGGCATAAGAGTGGTTTTAATTCGCAGAACTAAACTGTTGCATTTAGCTTCTTCCCAAAGCTAAAACATGATCTGCTGTAGACGCACTGGGAAGATGAACAGAACCACAGGTGTGCTATCTTTTACAGGTAATTACTCAATTATCAGTAAACACTGTCGCTGCAGACACAATGCCACAGAGAGGATCACACAAAATTGCTGAATGATTCACTTCAACCCCACAACAACATGCACTCACAAAGCCATGTGAGGAAAGGGGGAAAAGTCATTACAGCGGCTTGTCAGTGCATTCCTGTTTCATGATACAAGATAAGATGTGACGTGTAGGCAACACATAAAAGTGTCTTTTGGCTTAGCTTATTAATTCTTTTGCAGCATTAAAAGCAGTACATCTGCTTTGTGTAAACATGAATTTATAGAAAATAAAAAACACGACAGCTCTCTGTTGTTAGACTGCCTCCCAGGTCATTACTGCTTTTCACCACTAGTGGGAGCTAGTAAACAGATGACATGAGGCTCCAACTGAGAAAAAGTTCTTGTTTGAACAGTGTTGGGGGCCAACACTGATTTCATGGGTTTGTTTGAAGACACAGGTTAAAGACTCAGACAGCCAGGTAGATAAACAGCCTGATGAGTTTGCAGGGTGGGTGTTAGGTTGCACTGATGTAGGCTGAAAGGATGAGCGAACTCAGAGTCCTTTCATTGGGCTGTAAACATTAGGCAGAATTAACAGTGTGGATTAAATGTGACACTTGCGCTGACCTGTCTGAGAAGAGCAGAGCTGACAACTCTTTGTTTTATTTTAGTATTTCAGGTTGTGGCGGTTGGAAAAGTTAGTCAGAGTGCAGCATCTTTACAGCTGCATTGTGAAACCACAACGCTTACACACATGGCCGAGGATGGGAGCTCCATATGGTGCTACCTGCCTGTGGGCCGTGGTCATGAAGCCACGGCCCACAGTGCTTCCCCACGGTCCGTCACACTCACCACTGAGGTTAACACACACATACACACACACACTCAGTCAAACACTCTTCCTCCAGCGAAGCAGCCCTGCAGGCTTTCTAAATCTCTCTCGAGACAACCTGCCGTGCGGTAATGAGGAATTAGAGGGGAGGAAGGAGGTCCCCTGAAGATTTACTGGTTTTAACTCCTGTTACTGTCACCCAGGAAGAGCCACAGGCCGGTGGCTATATCAATAACAACAACAACCACCTCCTGACCAGCACACCACCTCACAACTGCTGGGAGATTAGTAAAAGGGGGGAGGGATAGTGCACACACCAAAAAAAAAAGCAGCTTTAAATGGATCTTAATTTGTAAGTCTGTCACTCACGCTGACCACTCAATGGTCTATTAAAAGCTCATATGAGTTATTTATCTGCTATTTTTACTCTTAACAACCATCCTATGACCTCTAACATCCTTAACACTAATACATTACAATTCAGGCAACCCACAGTTGCTCCTATGTCACATTTACATCTCTTAAAAATGTTTCTACATACCAACAAAGTTTTTTTTTTCTTTAGTCATAACAGTAAACCACACAAAAAATAAAATTAAGGCACCACTTAGGTATATGCATTTTTGACAAACTAATTCTAGATATTGATTATTGGCTTTTATGTATAAATCCACAATGTTAAAGCTAATGTCATGATTACTTTGCATAAAATTCATTATTTAAAAAAATGGGTGTGAAAACAGTGAGATAAGATTATTATCATATTCTTCATGTTTGTTTTAGGCCAAAATAAATAGAAGGAAGGAAACACTATCGATGTGATGTTCCTTTATGTGGGCTGGGCACTGGATTAAAAACAGTTTGTACATAAAACAGTAAATTACAAAGCAGCCAGTAATACAGTGCAACGCAGTTAATGGTGGGAAAACAAGCTATTTGAACTAAGCTGCGTTTTTAGCGTTTTGCCGTCGGTATGTCGCCGTTGTTTATGGTTGAATTAGTCAGTAACGCACTCGGTATGCTCTCAGACTGAGCTTCTGTGGCCACTCCTCATTCCAGGAGCGAGCTGCTAAATACTCTGAAATGAAAGAGTTTGATCTCTGTGAGGCTTCATTCACTCTTCTTCTTCATATCCCTTTTTCCCCGACATTTTTCAATAATAACGATAAATGATTTTCCTTTCCCTGCACCTCCTCATTAAAAGGTACATTCAGCATCTTACCAGGCCATCGGAGAAGGATTTGTTAATAATGGTTGCATGAAAGTCAAAAACCTATCACTGTCACGCAGACAACACATTCAACGTCTACATTTAAAGTCAGAGTGGGTGTTTTACAGCAGTTTTGCAGCTGTATGAGCAAAAGGAGCCTAAATCATATGTAACAAAACGACGATTTTGAGATAAGAGGGAAACTTGATATTATTAAAACAAACCACCCAAAAATAACTACAGGTGAATGCTACAATGTGATATTTGCAACGCCTCTGTGGCTGCAGACGACATGCTGCACTACCACAGACAACAGATGTCACTGTCTGACTCATTCGGATGTCATGAAAATAACTCAGGCTGAGAAAATGCCAAATGACCACTGAAAACCATCAAGACTTGGAGCTGCAGTCGGTAACTTATGCAAATATGATGAAGAGTTATTTTTATAAAATGGCCACTATAGGTAGATCTGTGAAAAACATCATGTTCCTCTGCCTCCAGTGCTCCTAAAGGCCCAGACACGCCAGGCCGTCATCAGAGATCTAGTGGTGGGCGCTGGTACAGCTCTCTTAGAGCGGGTGCCCCATGTACCAACGCTGAGTCCTTGTTGCAGCAGCAAGGGTTCAAATCCAACCTGGATCCCTCTGCTGCATGTCACCTTCTTTCACCACTGCTACTCTAAATAAAAATAAAGTAAAAACCCTCTCCAAAAAAATAATATTCAACCAAAGAACTAGTGGCGGTAAAGGCCGACTGTTGCGTCACCACACCTTTTTCCTTGCAGTCAAGCTGCACTCAAACACAGCACAGATTACAGCCGATGGACAGTTAGCTCGTACGTTTCTGCATGCGAGGGAATAACTCTGCACTCCAGCAGATCGCGGTAGTCTGTAGTCGCCACTCAAGAAGGGAAACCGGAAGACTGAGGACGGCGGATATACAAGCCGTTGTTCTGTTACTTAAATGAAACAAAGCGGCGTTTGCCGATCATTTTCACACCACTCTCTCTCCCCACTTAGCTTAACCCCAGACAGCCATGTTGTTTGCATCTATCCATGTACCGGATGATCCGATGTGATTACGATGAAAAACCAGACGAGCCTTCTGTGTGTGCCCTCTTGACTTTACTTGTTGGCTTGCTTTCCTCACTTCCGGTGCACTGATGCGTTTAAGCCAAACAGCCAATCACAGTGATTTCTCTCACCGATGGGCTCCACCGCTGATTCAACCTGCTGAATCGGCCGAAAAGCCTCAGACAGAGGCAGACTAGAGCCGACGGCGCAGGGCACACGTCAAAAACTAGCTAGACTAACTAGACGCTCACAGGGCCCAAACTGTCCGACGATGGGCTTCATGTGTCAGGGCTTTCATGGCATTTACAATTTTACCACACCCAGATTAAAACAGCCAATCAGAGTATCTACAGCAGCTGTCAATCACTGCTTGCAAAACTCACACTTACCTCACTAACCCTAACCCTAACCCTAACCCTAACCAAACGGTCAAACTTGGCACCGCTGGTCAAATATGAATTAAGATTCTGTTACTGTAATGCTTATTTCTTGAAATATAAACATCTTGTCGCGTACCGTTTAACTGTAAAATGAGAAAGTTTGCGACCTGGCTGTCATGTTAAAAACAGTTGATCCAAAAAAAAAGAAAAGGTCTCATTTTACAGCTAGACACTGACAACAAGATGTTTCTGGAAACATCTGAAGCAAGAAATATTCATTACAGTAACAGAATATTGATCATATTTGATCAGTGCCGCATAGTTTGACCGTTTGATCAGAGTTCACGTGTTTTGCGACGCTGATCAACTCCAGCTCTGATTGGTCGTTTTCCTTTGGGTGACATCTTGCAAATGGCATCAGGAGCACTGAGAGGACACTTTCAGAAAAAATACGTTTTTTTTTCATCATTTTTTCAGAGTAACTGACGGCAGCTTTAACTTCTGATTCTCTGAGTTTTCTGGTTGCTGGTTATTTCACATTGAGCACTAGCTGATTGAAGCTCACATTGAAAACACAAATGTACACACCTTTCTAAGAACTGAACCGTGGGACATAATGACGGAGGATGACAGATAGGAGGCTCCCTCTCTCGGTTACGACAGTACAGGGATCCAACAGTGGGGCCCCGTGTTCATCGGATGGGCTTACACCCTGGACAGGTATGTACCGCGCAATTACCAGACTAGCTCAGAGCATGCAATAATCAGTAGGTGCTGTACCATTAAGTATGGGGGCGGAGGTGCAAACAGCTTTAAAGAGAGACCACTAGTGTCAGGTGTCAAGATTTACTTCACCCGACTAATTTTCCCCTGCCATACAACCGTACGGGGAGCTCTGTGAGACGAGGACAGCCTCGCTGCATGACACAGTGTGGATGTGGGTGTGCCCAACCATGGGAGAATGTGTGTAGGTGTGCTTACAGTTTTAAAAATAGGGCATACCTGACAGACAACTGACAAACTGAGCGCATGTGTGTGTTTATGTTTGTTGAGCGAGACCGTGTGAACGTGGCTCGATCATGTCTGCGTCTGACATGAGCTACTAGACGACCGAGGTGACGACTCCATCATCGCAGACGAAGATAGACACGAAGAATGCGTGCATTTGTGTGCACAGGGAAAGGTCAAGGGTACATATGTATGGGTGGATGTATGGAGATATGGGGAAGTAAAGTATGCAAGAGATATGCATGATTTTGACACTGTGTGTGTGTGTGTGTGCATGTTTGTGTGGGTATGCATGCGTGTGTGCTCAGCCATGTCTGCAGGGTGAGGTGGAGGCCGATGCTTTGGCAGCAGGTCTGGCACGTCTTTCAGGCCCAAACCTGCAGAGGAGAGAGAGAGCGGCAGAAAGCAAATAGGTGTGAGAGTCTGCCTGTCTTCATGTGATATGCTTCACTTCTACCTCACCATCACTCAAAAGTCCTGCCACTGTCACACTGCTCCAGTCAACATAACAACCTGTGCCTTATTTAAAGTGAGGCACAGTCATTAAGGCACAGAGCAGCAAGGCAGCAAAAAAGTTGGCAAACCCAAAAAAGTGATGCACTCTGTACACATCTATTTCTTGTTTGCATCCAGCTGGGAGGTTAGTTTCCTCTCGATACAGTTTTCTGTTTAGATTCGTATCTCCACATTTCTCTTACCGAGGAGCAAGCATGTGGGGTGTCTTTGTTTTGCTTCAACATTTCAGCCAGGCGCATCGCTGTTGATGAACACATTGTATGACAGCAGTCATGCGTTTCAAGGAATGTGTACAAAATCTATTTGTGTGGTGTTCTTTTTTAAAAAAGTGAAGTTTCTCCATCACATGTCCGCAGCTTTATTTTGACTTTAAGTGGCAATCCTTAAGATTTCAGTCCTGGTGGATTTGATTTGAGTGAAAACAAAGAAACTGTGCAGTCTGGAGTCTTTTAGTTGATACATGAACATAGAAATATAATCAGAGAAAGATATTACCTAGAAGTGAAAGGCATCCTGAACATTAGCGCCCAGCAGCAGAGCGACGCTTCTGCCATGTTCGACTGAAAAGTGACTACCATACACCAGTAAAACGTCCCCCTAAAAAGTGCCGTACTAAAGAAAATTGAACATTTCACAGACAATGCCCGAGCGCTGAGTCAATGCCGATTTGCCTCTGATCTGGAGCTTTAGTCAGGAGGCTCCAACAGGGCTAAAGTTGTGTAGCGTGAACCAGACATTAGTGAAAAATAAACGGATGTATACCGTATTGTTCACACTATAAGGCTCACTTAAAGTCGCCCAGCTGTTTAACTGAGACACTGATGATGAAGGATGTGATGGATCTGTGGACGAGGAGTGAACTGAAAGTGAGTGTGTTGTTTTGTATTTCATGTGTTACAACTGAAAAATGTTGAGTTATTGAAGTTATTGAGTTATTAAATGAACTGAATAAAGTTTGACTTATCTGACCGTTTTGTTTCGCTTAATGCGCCTTAAAGTGTGAAAAATACAGTAACTTAAATTTGTATAGTTCGGAGTTTGCCCTGTTAATCACAAACGCTGCAGTTACCTCGCCCACCGTTTTCTTGTTTGAAATAGGTTGGTGTCCCGTTCCCTCGATGACAAATTACTTCAGTCCAGGGGGCTTTGGCATGGCTAACATACAAGGTTCAATGGTGGAGAGGATGGCGTGCTGCTCTGGCTCGATCTATCTGGTGACGCCAGAAGTACGAGAAATGAGACAGATACTAACTATGATCGTGGCATCGCAGTTACAGAAATCCTGACAGATCTTTTCTTATGGCGTCGTGTTCACCGTGTTCATGAGAGGAGTCCATACAAACGCCCCCTAATCAGCGGAAAGCTTCTGAAAGCTCCGACTTCACGGCTGCTGGTGTGTTTGTTGGCGTCAGAAAAGGCGGAGGCCATGGAAGTAACTTTTTCAGAGCATAGTAAGTTAATCTATTATAATTTTAATCATTTATTGTTTTTCTTGGTAATTTTATATGTCTGAGGAAAATGTTGATATTTTCAATGACGTCATCTTCCTCTGTCATTACGCCTTTGCATTTCTTTCATTATTTTACCCATGTGCTATGGAAAATATAAATATATATACACACACACACACACACACACACACACACAAGGAATATATATTTCCCTTGTATTACCCATTGCAGGCATTGGTAGTAGCATTACTGCCGGTAAAACGTCTGTTGTACATTCAGCACAGCTTTCTGTGCAGTGTGTGTGTATGTGTTTGTGTGTTTGTGTGTGTGTGTGTGTGTGTGTGTGTGTGTGTGTGTGTGTGTGTGTGTGTGTGTGTGTGTGTGTGTGTGTGTGTGTGTGAGTGTGTGTCTTGTAGTTTCAGTAGGTAGAGCAGTTATTCGAGCAGGGGAACATATCGTAGTTCAAACCTGACAGAAACGAAATAAAACTCAAATGTTTTTCTGCTGGCCTCTTCGCTGTTCCAACAACATGGTTGAAACAAACTCTTAATCCACAGCGTTGGACAGGAAAATGTGCCAAACCTGCATGTTGTTTTCCCCCATAATAGTGTTTTGCTTGGAATGCACATCCCTGGTTAATTGCCGTTGCTTAGCAGCAGCATTCTCACAACTTGAACGCCACGAATGTGTTCGTGATTTTCCCTGTTGTAAACACAAGCTCACGGGTTTCACTTGAAGGCACCATGCAGCTTGTATACTTGTGACATCACAAAGTTACAGAAATCCTTACAGCTTGTTTAAAAGGCACAGGCTATGTATATTTCTCCATGGACTGAGTTTTAGATACTTACACTTAAACTGCCTTATAATAAAAAAAAAAGACATGGAAATGTAACTTTGGGTCTTTTAAGCTTCCAGAGATTTGTGTAATTACATCAAACACGTTGCCATTGACATCACCACCTGGGCTTCTCAATCATCGAGTTGGTTTAGTATAGTGTGATCGAGATTATAGGTTACATTTCCAAATTAAGTGAAACCTCTGTGGCGGATATTGTTAGATAAAAGGATTTCCTGAATAATATCCAGATAATACCTACACCTACACGGGAAAACTTCTAAAGAGAGTATGCGTCCCCTAAGGCAGTAAATCACTCCACATTGTGACCGCGGCACAAAAGTGATGCTGGAGAGTGTATCAACTCCATAACCTCAAAGGAAATCTCTATTCAGTGGCCATAAAAGAGCGCCTTACCCCACTATCGCTGTGGGGCCGGTTACAGAAAGAGAGAACGGATTAAGAGAGAAAACAGAGAGAGAAAAGTGTACAGGTGAAGTCCTATGGGTCTGGAGGTTTGCTCAGCTGTGCGGTATTTTTTTTCTGCGCCCCACCCAGTAACCAAAGGCTGGGATATATCTTTCCATTTCACTCTTTTCCACCCTCCCACTCTTTCTCTCTCCATCTCTCTCTTTCATATTTGCACAGGTGAGATGACAGCAGTCCAATAGGTGTGGGTGGGAGACCTGAAAGTCAGGTTTGCCTGGCTGGCTGGTGGAAGGAGTTCACCTGTGGACTGTGGATGGAGGGAGATCTGATGGCGGGGGCCTAGCCAGCCTTTTGTCTGGAGAGACAGACAGCAAACACACAAAAAAATGGAGGAATTTTGTTGATGAGCGATTCACTCAGAAAGATCATTAGTCATAATGACCTGTGACACAGTGAAAGAGAAGGGGGCACGACTGTAAACGCGACTGAAATAAGGAGTTGCAGCACCAAGGACACAAACCTGTCTGACACAAATGATTCAAGCAAAAGGGAGGCACCGAATGAAGGGAGGACAGAGAGCTGGGAGACAGGTGGAGCAGCGCAGGAGTCTGAAGGGTAGGGAGGTTTTGCTCCCAGGGCCAAAAGTTCAGAGCGAGGAGGTAACCCTAGCCACCATGTGCCAGCGTCTCACGTGTTTCCCTCATTGTCTTAACAGGCCGAAGCTCAGGTTTCTGGGACGGAGAGCTTCCTGGGAGATGAGGTCCAAGCACCAGCACCCACCTCTTCACCCCGCCTACCCCTCAGACCCCCTCGCCCCACCCTGCCAAGGTAAACACACACTCAATGAGCAAACACATGCACAATACGTCAACACATGTGAGCATTGGGCAAACACTGGGAGTCCACGATCGAGCCTGAAAAACGCGCCTTTATCATGCAAGCTCAAGCCCAACACGCAGAAGTGGGTAAATAATGTAGAGTTGGTCCAAATCAAAGCGAGGCCTTTTTATTAGAGAGAATTATGATGAGCCACTCAGCGACTTTCTTTGAAAGAAAAAATAAAACATACAGCCCGTGTGATATAATGGTAGCAACTGGAGGAACGAGTCGTAAATCACCATAATTACCATTACGCCCATGTCAAGAGAGTCTCGCTCAGACACATGAGGCAGGATTATCAGACATGAGGATATGCACACCAGAGGCAATCTCCCTCCCTCCCTCCCTCCTGTAGAATTCCACCAGAGGATCTTTGTCTGATTCATTACTTAGTCAGATGTTAGTCTTTAGCATCCTCTGACGTTGGCGCTTTAGAGAGCAGCTCAGCGCAAGTTCATCTCCAGTTCCCTGCCACCAATGTGTAACATAATGCAATTTCATATTTTATATGTAGCATGGTTTATACTGATTTTGTGTCTTTCCTGTGGTACCTTTTCACTTGCATTATACTGTATATTTCAACTCAGAGAAGAGAAATCTGTCAGTTTTATCTGTAATTGAGCCCTTAAGGCTGAAGCAGGTGAGACTGGAGCAAATATGATTAAAAAAAAAAGTTATTTCTATAAAATAAATTATAAATTATCCTTACAGTAGTACATGAAACAGGTTATCTGGGGAGAAAAAGAAAAAAATAGGTGTCAATCTGTGTCATCTGGTGCTCTTGAAGGCATCTACAAGATTTCATAGACCAGAGGAAAACAACTAATCAGAGCTGAGTGGCAGCCTGCCGTCTCTGAGCAGCTGTCAATCACTCGGTAACTCTGACCAAACAGTCAACTAGGCAGCGCTGATCAAATATGAATTAAGATTGTTAATCTTAAAGATGTCACCCGAAGGAAAACGACCAATCAAAACTGAGGAGTTGATCAGCGTCACAAAACTCGTGATAAAATATGGATCAATATTCTGTTACTGTAATGTCTGTACTGTATTTCTCTCCTCATTGTTCTCAGAAAAATCTTGTAGTTACTGTTTAACGACGAGAAAGTTTGTGACCCGGCAGCCATATTGAGAGCTCTTAAGGAAATACCAAGCACCGCCCACCAGCCAGAGCACAGCCAATAGGAACGCTCTCTCTCTCTGAAATGACCTGTGATTGGTCAGCCTCCACTCACAGTCTAGATTTTTTAAACGACTGAAAATAGAGCCATGAGGAGGAGCAGAAGTCTAGTTTTCGCTCAACACTTGAATTACAACATGCTGGAAATTTATGGGATTTTTGCTCAATGATGCCAAAAACATTGTCGCCTAAAGAAGCTTTTTTGTTAAAACAAATGAAAAAAATGCAGAAGATTCTGTTTCCAACTTTAGTGCAGACCATAGAAATAGACTAGGACTGGAACAGACATTACCATACAAATCAACATGGCAGGATGGTCAGCGAGCGGCTGTTTATGTGCCACTGCCATTGCAACTGCTGCAGCAGACTAACTTCACTCATGCCGGCATGATGTTTAAAACAACAGCGTGGCGTTGTGTCTACTGTGTGCCTGTAGTCCCACCATGCCGACCGTCCCTTTCACAAGTAAGTAGCAACAATAAGAAAGAAGAGACGTCATGTCTTCTCTGTGACTACCTCTGCTGCCAGCTTAGCGGCGAAGCAACACACTCTACGGTCCCACTGACGTATTTCATGACAACCAACAACCATCGCCCTTTTTCTTTTTTTTCCTAGCCAGATTACCATGGCAAACATTGTTTGTATCCACCCTACTCCTACTCTATTTATATGGTGCAGACATGCATGCTCCCCAGAGGATGAGTCCTTTTCATCGAGCACCACCATCAGGTCAGAAAGTTTTATCTGGAAGGACTTTTGTTTAGTACAGTCAGGATAAAATAAGGCCCCTATGCTAAAGTGTTAGAATCAGTTATTGTCTAGATTAGAGGATCTTCATGAGGCACCTTGGTGACCGAGGGATCAGGATGCTGACCATAAGATAAGATAAGATAAGATATTCCTTTATTGGTCCCACAGTGGAGAAATTCATAATGAACTCACCATGAACCACAACATCCTCAGTTTGTATCCGGTAGGGGACCTTTGTTGTATTTTACTCCTTATTCCTGTCTTCTGTCATTTCCTGTAATCTCTCTACTCTAATTTCTCTAATAAAGGCGTATGCCATCTGTGCACTGTACTTGTGCTGATAAGCAGTAACACCTAGTTATACAGCACACACACACACACACACACACACTTTGTTTCCCTGTCTGTGTCGACCACTGCGAGGACCCCGCCTTGAGGCCTGGGACCCCCATCAATGATCACTGAACACAGAATGACTGTGATGTCGTCGGGATGCCACCAGGCCTGATGCAGTGTTTTGGGAGCCCCTGGTTTCCAGAAGCAAGAAATTCCCCATAAAGGCAACGGTACGTGACTCACAGTTGGAGTATCCTGGTTAAAGGTGGTCCAAAATATTAATAACTGTGGTAGAAAATATCTGGTTCTTTGATTAAAAGTCAAAAGAAACAGGCTTGTGTACCTAAAAAAATTCTCCTGTTTCTATTTTTTCATGTTTTTGACCGACTAAACATGACTGAAAATGGTCCAGTATTAGAGAGCGCTGTAGACGGCAGCTGCTAATGGGCTATTGGGGCGAGCTGACACCGTCGTTTCCGTCCACTGAAAGTGCTTGTTTGTACCATGACAGGCTCTGACTGTTGTTATAAGTATCTGACATTATGGAAAGAGTCTTGCTGAAGGAGACGTCTCATCTTGTGGTGACATGTTGCCGGAAGACAATGGAGTAGTAGAATACATCCATGGTGGAAACAGCAGTTTGTTGTGTTGGAGTACAGACAGTGTAGCTTAGTGTTAGCTACAAGATTTTCAATGTCACAGCTGAATATTTAGATGATTTTGTCAATGCGAACGAGGTCTCTGAAATCAATGACTGCCTGTAGTTGTCTGAGCATTTGAGTACAGGGAGATTGAGATTTCACAATAAGACTTCTCTTTGAGCGGGACTCAATAACAAACAGACCAGATCAAGTGAAAGGTAAGAAAATGGTTCGTTTCTCTGCAGGGTCCTTTCCATACTTATAATAACAATCTGAGCTTGTTAGTGACAAAAAGAAGCACTTTTAGTGAACATAATCTTACACTGATGCTGATCACTTCCCCTCGCAGCTCATTTCGAGGCTGCTGCTTACGACATTATCCCTCAATACTGGACCAGTTTCAAGAGCTGTTGTCACCATTAGTCAATATGACACAAAAATAAAAAAGGTCTTAGTTGAAAAACACTTACGTTACCCTTTAAGTACGACCCCCATGGTGCATTTCGGCAAGATCACCAAGCTTATAACTATCAGTATTATGTCAGCTGTCATGTAACCTGCTGTTGATGGCTAGATGCAAAAAAAGGCTTTGAAATTAAGATGACAAAACAGATTTTTTTTAATCTGCAGTTTAAATCAGTTCAGTTTAAATTTTGGATGAGCGTTGGTTAAATTCAACAAAAAGGGTGCCAAGTTTTGTTAACAACTGCAGCAACAAAGTGTTTTGAATGCGCTCCAACTCGGATTCGCGCCTCTGGCTGGCCTCTTCTCCGTGGCAACGGCAGTGGAGGCTCATGGGTATTCTAATATTTACAGCTGTTCACCATGACAAAATGATGACTGCAACAGGATTTCTCAGAAATAAAGTTGAAATAATCAAAACTGGTGGTCTCAATCACTTAAATTCAACAACTGGGCCTATTAACTTTCCTAAACCAAGGCTTAGGCGGTATAGGTGAATTCAAGGGGTGCCATCCACTTGTTGTGGCACCCCCCTCTGGCACCCCCCTCCTTTTGTAAGTGTGATCTGCACAGCCTAATCTCAAAGACATAAAGCTATGTGGTCTCTGTGTGAAAACCATAAGCATCATTGTTCAGTGCAGTAACAGGTTTGCGTCATAATGCTTTGTCTCACCGGTGTGTGGTGTCTTTTTGTAGTGTATGTGTATTGGTGGCTTTGTGTGATGACATGGTTTTGAATTCAGAGTTTGGTTTTGACACTGAAGTTTGTGAATGAGGGTGCAGTTATGAGGGTGCAGATGAGGGTGCAGTTATGTATTTGTGTTTAGAGTTCTGGGAAATGCAGCATAATTTCAAGAAAAGTGTGTTTGTTAGAAAGAAAGAGAGAAAAACGCTGACCTTGAATCACATGACAGCACAGAAAGAGATTGTACTTTATATTGGCAAAAGCACCATTTATCTACCATGTTCATATTAAAACATATGTGAGGTGTTGAGTATTATCATAACCTACATGTCTAACTTCAAAACTGCACATGATATCACACCGCAGATTATGGTCATTCCCATAATGACTGCATAGATACTGGTCGATAAGCAGGTCTCTCTCCATGGGAGACAGTGGGCCTGGCCCTCCTGATCAATGGTCCCTCCCTGATTACTGTTGACAAGGTGCTCAGGCCAGTGGTCTCCAACTGGGAGAACAAATGACCCCAGGAGATAGAGCTACAGGGGGTGCAGTAGGTGGGAAGCATCACAGGTACATGTAGCCTCACCTGAACAGGTCATGAATGTGCTAGTATACTAAATGTACCCAAGACTCCCTGACAAGCAGTAATGATACTGAGTGGGCTATGAGTGGTGAAATAAAGCAACCTGAATTACTATGATCTACGTTGTAAGTGTAATCTACACCAGTGAGAAAGAGTTCAACTGACTCCCATTATCAACAGTAGTGTCTCTACTTAGTACATAGATGCAGTGTTTGTGTGAAGACCTGTATACATACCAGACTTGGACAAATTAAAGCTGGGGTAGGCAGAATGTTTTTGGCATCATTGGCAAAACGTCCGTAATATCCTTTCAGCATATTGTAATTGTGAGAGATGACTAGACTCCTGCACCTCCTCATGGCTCTGTTTTCAGGCTTTACGGGTCTGTTCAGAGAGAGCTGGCCATTCTACAAATACAGATGCACATGTCTTCAGATAGTGAAAGCCTGATTCAACACACTGGCAACAACTGCCTCCAACTGCAAAGAAACGCAAAAAAGGACAACAGACATCAAAAAGAGACTCTGACAATATTGGCAAAGCATTTCAAATTTGTCTCTCCATTTAGAAAGAAAAAAAAAAATTTTTTTTTTTTTTTTCTCCCCGGGGAAGTTAATTTTTTCTCTCTTCTCTTCTCTCCTCACAGTCCACACCACACATATATATTTCTTTTGATAGATATAAAATTGAGGGGGCGGCCCCCCCCCCCCCCCCCCCCCCATTGGGGGTTTGGTCCCTTCCCCCGGGCCCCCCCCCCGCCCCCCCCCCGGTAACCTGCCCCCCCCCCCCCAACAACTTTTTCCTTGGGGGGTTTGAACCCCCCCCCCCCCCCTCCTAACCCAACTCCTTACAGACTGAGCTACTCCCCCCCCCACGTTTAGATAGATAGATAGATAGATAGTCATCTCAAAAGGATTTACTGGCCCACAGGTTTGCAAAGAAAACTGGATGGTAAAGCCGTCTACACATGACCAGCTACGGGGGCTGTGCTGTTGTTTTCCTATGGGGCGAGTGGCGCCCAACTAGGCAAAAGCACTAGTCTTGGCTTGGTGCGTCACTCGAAATTGCCAAGTTGAAATCATGTAAACTTTGACCAGGGTTGCCACTGACCTTTCAAAGTGCAACCAATGAGTTATAACAGAGTTTTCAATGACATTGGCTTTGCCTCTGCGAGGCTCTGCATCCTACCACACTGAGTGAAGAGCAAATGTCTTCATCGCCACTATACAATGGAACTGGGGCACCACTTCAATTACAATACACTGAAAGGTTATCAGAGATTCTGTTCCCAAAAACAAACGGCCTCCCCCAGCTTTAGTATCTTTATGCAAAACAACAACACAAATTAAGGCTTCAAAATGGACTTGTTAAATCAATGTGTTTCTGATCTATCAATGAAAACCCAGCATAACAAAGTGCTTGTGGTTATGTTATAGAAATTCATTATCATACCAGGTGTCCCTGTAACTTTGTCCACCACTTGTATTTCTGCTGCTCTTCTAAAAGTTGTCAAAGCTACAAGCGATGTCTGGTTTTCTCTGCGTTTCAGAGCCTCTACAGAACCGTGAGCCGCTGTGTGGAGGTGTGAATGCTAACGTGGCTCAATCTGTATGCTACAGAGAAAAAACAATCCATGCTAATCTGCCATCACAGACAGGAGTCCAGTTAGGCCAATCAGGAGGGGAATCATCTGGAGTGGAGAGGGCTCAGGGAAGCCTAGATCAGGGCCCTGATTGCAGCAGGGTGATTTACAGCTCCAGAACAATGATGGCTGCCTGGGTCAGCACTGATGAAGAGGCTCCAACTGCACCAGCACAGACAGCACAAACTCACCTGACATTCACACACTCGTGTGCATACATGCATGAGCACACGTGCAGGCGCGCACACACACAAACACTCACTCTTTGTGTCAGTCACAAAGGTAGTGGGATCGACCTTGCCAGGTTTACTCGCTGACCTAAACGTGGCCCCTGGGCTCGCATTTGACCCTCTGTGTTTCACTAACAACACATAAACCAAAACCACTCAGTAAGCTACTTCCTATGAACTCAGCACAGATAAAACTACCTTTGCCCTGCAGCGGCGTATGTAAATACGGCGGGAAAGGCTGAAGTTTGCATGAATGAAAGAAGGAAGGAGTTCAGATGTTAAGTGGGCATATGAGGAGGGGGGGAGCATCCCCTTTGATCTGCCCAGTCATCATCCTGGTAAAGAAATGACATCTCTTCAATGTGACTGTATGACTTCTATGGAAACATCTGCACCTGGGAGGTGCATCAGGTCATTTTAATGATTTAATGTTGTCAATAATTTTTTTTCGGTCCCTTACAAGATAGAGAATATAACCAGGGGCCCCCTCATGTATGTCCTTTGAAATAATTTGACGTAGCCCATTTTTTACACTTCTATAGTCTTGGTTATGTGAAAGACCCCTAAGGGTCACCGACCTCCACAAATCAAAGTTACATAAAACAAAAAAAAGATCTGGTAATAATAAAAGCCATACAGCCATGTTATTTTATTACCTCACGCCATGCCATCAGTTGCTATTGATAAGGTATACATGCCTAATATAAATACATAAATTAGAGAAACTGAGAAAATAGCAATATACTGAAAGTGAATAATGAAATAAAAATATTATATTTACAGTAAGGCGGTCAAGGTTAATGCTATAATAGTGTGTTAAGACAAACAAGCAACAAGTGATTTCTAGTTTGTAGCAGGCTCAGTTTAAAGCTAGAGTGAATAAACTGATATGGTATCATGAAAATCTAAAAAAATCAATTGGTACCGATCAGGTCATATTAGCTTGTCAAGATGAAGGCTGAAAAATGCTCTAAACTTTTG
This sequence comes from Pterois miles, assembly GCA_947000775.1. Lineage (NCBI taxonomy): Eukaryota > Metazoa > Chordata > Actinopteri > Perciformes > Scorpaenidae > Pterois > Pterois miles. The sequence goes on along the minus strand of CAMQGK010000308.1, from coordinate 891,690 downwards.
CTAAATATTGGCAAGGAAAAACTGTCCTGTCCATGTTCAGAGGGGTCCGTTGACCTCTGACCTCCAGATGTGTGGATGTAAATGGGTTCTCTGGGTCCCCACCAGTCTCCCCTTTACAGACATGCCCACTTTCTGATAGTCCCAGTCAGTCTGGATCAAGTCCTAGTCAAGTCAGCACTCTGACACACTGACAGCTGTTGTTGTCTGTTGGGCTGCAGTTTGTCATGTTCTGATTGGAGCAGATTGTTGATGCTAAAGTCAGAACCTGGGAGGGTTTCTGGACAATATCTGTTATTGATTTGTATTCTTAATTGATTTCCAACAATAAATATATACCTACATTTGCATAGAGCAGCACATTGGCCCAATCAATACATGACAAAAAACTCTTTATCGTACATTGTGAACAGATAAAAAATGTGTGATTAATCACAGTTAACTATGGACAATCATTGCGATCAAATCAACTGACAGTCCCAAAAAGATCTAAAATGAATAAATAAAACATCGAATACTCTCCGAACAATTTTGGATCCTCCAATTGGAATAAAATTTGGTGGAGCCTCTCAGCACAAACTTAATTACTTCAGTTCATAAACATCATAGCTAGGAGGATGCTGCTGATGCAAAAGCAGTAATATCCTGTAATTTATTGTTTAATTCGGTCATTGACTATGGTGATCAGACCCATGCCTATAGCTTTTAACTGCCATTTAAACAGCTTTTCACAGATGCCGTTAAAAGTGCCGCGGTGCTGAGGTGCCTGTTCAACGTGGATCTGCTCCTACTTGCATCTGCAGGAGATATATTGGTATTAAGGAAGAGTTAATTCAGGGTTTGTCTTGTGTGTTTTAAAGTGGCCGCACTGTTGCCCCGGGTCCTGTGTGGGAGTTGAGAGGCTGGCTTTGACATGCGATGCTACACAGGCGAGGTTGCTCTCAGCTTCTAGAATAGGCAGGTGAGTACATGCACATGTGCCCCCCCCACCCCCACCCCCACCCCATACACACAAACAGATACTGAGCCATAGGTCGTATGGTAATAGAGGAGGTAAATGGTGTGAAGTGGAGCTCCAATATTTGAAATACTATTCAATATATTTAAATTTCCTAAAAATGTTAGAGACTGATGGACATGGTTTGTTTAGTAAACACCTGATGGTGGTACATGGGGCTTATAGTACATCTCTGACTGACGGCGGAGAGTGGAAACCATGGCTACCGTTGGCAGATACATCCTGTTTTAGACCTCGGAGGCCATGACTCATAACACCAAAACCAACACTTAATAGTTTGAGGGTTCAGTTGTTGTAGGCGCTCTTCTTCTTCTTCTCCTCTCACGCTGCTGGGAACAAACCTCCAGCAGCAGCAGCCGCCTGCGTACTGTACCCCCGAGCCGAGGCCTGGTGAGGAGGGTGAGAAGGCAGTGGGGGAGGTGAGGGGAGATTTTTAGGGTGCCTAGAGTTTTGGGGGCTGAGTGGGTCTATTTAGCCCCCAGCAGATTGGCCCCCTCTCCTTCCCCTCCTCCTCCACCCCTCTCCTCCCCCTGGCTTTGTGTGCCCTGAGCCCACTCCTCCCCCTTTTGTCACCCGGGCATTCCGCTTTGGTTAGCACACACAATGGCGCTCAGTGCTCACCCTCCTGACACTGCATTCTGCCTGTGCACCAGGGAGTGGGCACGGGAGGGGGAGGGAACGAGGTCCGGGGGGGGGGGGGGGGGGGGGGGGGGTTAAAGGATGACAGCACCCCATGTGACCAACATGCCATCAAGTATCAACCTCCCCGCCCCCCTCCATCCCCCCTTTTTCAAAGTCCAACTTCACGTGTCCATACAGATGGGCAGTAGAACTAGTGCCAGCGGGCCCGGCTGGCACGGCGAAAAACAAAAACCTGGAGCTCGCTAGAGCAAACAAACGAACAGGTGTCTGTCATGGCTGACTGGCGATGTAGAGCCCAGCCTCCATCCAGCTCGCCTCTCAGGGTCCGTGTACCCGGCCACATGTGTGTTCCCGTCGTCCCCACGCCGCCGGGCACACACATCCTAAACGGAATTTTAAGACCTGCCGTCAGAGCATTTTTGTGAAAATTAATCCCCTACATCGACGACGGTAAGAGTAAAACTGGCATACTTACAAATCCAGGCTTTACTGCTTTGACATGTATATCAAACATTTGGAGGTCGTCCCGGCCTCCAGCAGTTTTGCCCCACTGATATAATGACACAGTTTGACATGTCACAGCTTATGTTGTTTTGTAAATAGCTGCACATACATAACAAACTCATGATTCCACATATCTAAAAGTAATAAACTCAAACATAAAAACACTCAACTGTAAGTTTCCTTTTTAATCAGTCAAGATGTGACTCACCCCTCAAACAACACCACACGATCATGTGTCACCTGAGAAAATCTCAGGTGCAAAAAAAAGTTGAAGAACACAAAACTACACACAAACGTGATTCCTATTTAAGGACAGCAACAAGTGGAGGGCAAGAGGATGACTGGGTGTGTATATATGTGTGTGTGGCAGCAGCAGCTCAGAGGCTGGTGGGGGGTTAGTTTGAGTTTCAAAGACCCTGCTTGTTCGCCCATATTTCACACCACGGTGACATCTTAAAGCCTAGACAGGCCTGGTTGCTTCGCCCTCTTTCACTTTCTGAGAAAAAAGGAGCATTGGGATGTGAGGGAGGGGGATACTGAGATATATGCAAATGGTCCCCCAGAGGGGATACGAATTTTATGGGTTTAGAATGTAGTTCAGCCAACCTGAATAATCAAATGTGGGAACAAAAAAACGAGCACCCCCACCACCATCCCACCACCACCACAACTCTGTACCTCGAGCTTCAACCCCCACCTCAGGCCTCATCTCTGGTCCCTCCTGCCAGGTCCTCACATAAGAGGAGCTCAGTACGTCCAAACTCTTATTAGGATCTCCTTACGGGGCAGGAGAATGGAAGAGAAATGAGCGGGGGGGGGAGGAGGAGGAGGAGGAGTTTGAGGAAAGGAGAAGAGGGGCTAGTGTACCTGATCAGGCAGAACTGCCGGCTCCTGATTACGACACCATTTTCTCAGCAGGCTTCCCAGCCTCATCCTGCTTCTGTGAATATGGAGCACAGGGCCAGCCAATCCCCTCAGCGCTCCCTCTCATCTAATGGCAGAATTAAGACCGTTTAGAGCGATTTCCTCTGCCTCTGAAAGACCTGAATCTTTCTCCCTTTGCGCCGATTTACAATGTGGGGGGTCTGGCATGCAACGGCTGAGAGAAAAGTTCTACATGACTGAACATAACATTACAACAGGTGGGGAATTGAGCGGAGAGTCAGCAGAACATGGCTGAAAACAGTTTCACCTCACCGATGCCTCCGAGCTACACTGAACCACGATTTCAGTTTGGTTAGAAAAGTTCTACTTTTGTAGCACACTTAGCCACCTACCGTCGGCACATCTGCACCACTGTGTTCACAATCAGGTACTAAAACAAGCAAAATAATGTCATACAGTAGATCCCATTAATGTGTTTTCATGATACTCTATTCTGTACTATGGTGTACAGTTGCAAGAAAAAGCCTGTGAACCCTTTGGGATCACTTGGATTTCTACATAAATTGGTCATAAACTGTGTTCTGATCTTCATCTAAGTCACAACAACAGACAGTCTGCTTAAACTAATACCGCACAAAAAAAATCATATTTGTGTTCAATAAAAACATATTTTTTGTGCTGTTCAGTATGCAAATCTTAAACTGGAGTAAAAAATAGTAATGACATTGTGTAGAAGTACTCCGTTACAAGTATCACACTATCAAAAAGCTTGTGCAACGTTTTGATCTAACAGATCTTCATCGGGTATTATAAGATAAGATAAGATATTCCTTTATTATCAAATCAAAGATTCAAAGATTTGAGAAAGCCTGATGAAGATCTCCATTAGATTGAAACGTTGCACAATCAGACTTGCAGGGAGCTTTTCAATACATTCATCAGCTCTTCTGTTTGAATCTTACCTTGATTTTTTGATCTGGCACCTGTTGAAGTTTTTGGATGTGCGTATCCAACACCCTTTTCATCACAGGTATAAGTCCAGCAAAGTACAGTAGTAGCAGTAAAGTAGTAGCATCAAAATATACTTTAAGCTCCAAAAGCAACTCATTATGCAAAACAGCCCATTTCCAACTAATATATTGTGTTACTTATAGATGCATTAGATTTAAGAAAATAAAAGCCCCATTAAGAGGATTTCCTGAATTCAGTATGTTAACGATTATTTTGTGTTGATTTAATATGACAAGATTAATTTTACTTAATATTATTGTGACAGTTCATTTAACATTTCATCCAATTAAAACATCAGATTTTCCTACCACATCTTAAACTTAATAATAATAATTAATAATAAACCATTGGATTATTCTAAAAGTGCATTGTCACAAAGCCGCTTGTTTGGAGATACATGGTTTCCTTGGGACAGCTGAGATTTGATCATGTCACATACATGTAATCCTTAAGTGGAAATAAAGCATGAAAGCTGATCAGGAGTCAGATCAAACTGATTCATCATGACACTAACCCAAACAGGGTGTAAATCTGCTTAAAATCGCTCCTTCTGAGTCAAACTGCATTACGTCTAGCCCATCACCACTCTGGATGATGGCATAGCACCATATCAGACCACCACAGTTTGAACCTGTTGCTTTTGTGCTCCCTGTGCTTAATGATTCCCCACTTTTCCTCCAACCTCCAGCAGACAAATCCTTCAGCTTTATTGCCCAGACTCAAGGGCTGCAGGTGCACAGGCCACAAAAGGGAGAGAAGGGGGGAGTGGAGGGGTGGAGGAGGGGATGGGAGAGAGAATGGTCAGTCGGGAGATGAGAGAGGAAGGAGCAGAGCACCCCCACCCCGGTTTAACCTCTACACCCCTCACCCCGGCCCGTCCCCACCCCAGCAACACCTCTCCACTGCCCTGCCACACGGGACTCGAGTGCAAACTGCGAGTGGTGCCGCCTGGCGCTACCAGGCCTTCCCGTGGGGCAGGCGTGGCCATGGGGCAGTAGGGCCCTTTTCTTCCAACCCAGCAGAGGAGCAGTAATGACTGTGAGCTACAGCTGTGCCCACTGAGGCTTGCCCTACCTTGCCCTGCAGTGGCCCCTCAGCCTCATCGCACCATGCTGCCCTCTGATTCAGGCCTCTGCTACCGGCACAGGATGAACGCCCAGCAGTGTTTTTTTTCTTCCAAAATCAATACGAGATTCCTCAAAAGAGATTAAAATGAGTTTTATGAGGCTTTGTGGGTTGGACATGGTATGTGTTATCTATTTCAAAACAAGAATAGAGATGATATTTCTACAATAAAGCATCAAATACTGATCAAATATCACAGATATTATTTTCATTGTTGATCAATCTGTTGATTATTTTCTCAATTAATAAATCAGTTGATTGTTCTAAAAAAATGTCAGAAAATGGTGGAAATGTCATTCAGTGTTTCCCAAAGTCCAAATGACGTCCTCAAATGTCATGTTTTGTCCACAACTCAAAGATATTCAGTTTACTGTCATAGAGGAGGAAAGAAACCAGAAAATATTCACATTTAAGAAGCTGCAGTCAGAGAAATGTTTTCTTAAAAAATGACTCAAAACGATTAATCGAGAACATAGTTACCAATTAATTTCACAGTTGATAACTAATCAATAAACTGATTAATCATTGTAGCCGTAATCAAAGGAAATAGACAGAATAAGCCAAAACTTTGTAAATTTCACCCCTGAAGCAGAATTATTCATGTGACAAATATTTCTCATTTAAAAAGCACAGATCACTATGTGCACAGCTGAGAGATGATCAGATGTAAAAATAATCTGCACATTATTCTCTTCACTCATTGATTCATCGTCCTTCACTGTTTCCATCTTCAAATGTCTCATGATGTCCACCCTAGAGCAGCAACGATTAATCGATGAGTTTTAGATTTACTATTAAATTAATCAACAACTATTTTGATAGCTGATTAATTGGTCTGAGTAATTTTTAAGAAAAAAAAGTTTAAACTCTCCGATTGCAGCTTCTTAAATGTGAATATTTTCTGGTGTCTTTACTCCTCTATGACAGTAAACTGAATATCTTTGAGTTATGGACAAAACAAGACATCTGAGGACGTCGTCTATACACCTAATAAGTAATCGATTAATCAAGGAAATAATCAACAGATTAATTGACAATGAAAGTAATCATTAGTTGCAGCCCTAGTCCAATTCACAGACCAAAACCTAAACATAAGTAGTTTAGTTTTATAAGACAGCAAAAAGATGCAAATCCTCACACTGGAGAAAGTGCTTTTTGCTTAAAAATAATTACTCGACTATTTAAATGGTTGACTTGAGTAACTCGATCAGCTCTGACTGAAACAGGCTGCAGCTGGGTGAAAACAAAAGTACTAAAAGTCACTTTAATTACAACCTGCATAGTGAAATATAGTGAAAATGATTTGGGTCAGTGATGAGGAGAAGTGAAATGGGTTATTTGAAAAATGAAAAAGTAAAGTGAAGTATGAGCATTAAGTTTTAAGGCAGCTACCTAGTAAATATTTAAAACTGTTGACCCTTGTCTCTTTTATATTTAGTGCAACATTTCAAGTCTCATTCTTGTATTATGAGGTGATATACGGTATGAATATACATCTGTATGTATAGTATGTGCTGATTAATTATTGTAAGTGTTACTTGGCTGATGGGGTGTGTCATCCTTTTGACAAGACATACAAATTGATGTCGCTCATTCACTCACAATTTGTTTGCTTTGTTAACTCTTGCAGCCACTCTGCACGTCACACTGTTTTTGTCAATGGCTCTAAATAAAGTTGTCAGTATGTCTGCATTTCTTTGGTAAATGTTAAGCTGAAAATGTTAAAAACTTCAAATATGATCATGTTGTCATAAAAAAAAAACACGAAGGCAGAGGAATAAAAAGCAGCATCATTGTCCCAGAGGCTGTGAGCTGCTAAGGTTTGTTTGTGGTTTAAATGAGTCAGGTTTAGGTTGGCCTGAACAGGACGGTGTGAGTCACAGAGATAGAGCACATTATGGTGCGCCACCGGTGAAACACCTAACTGTATCCAGCTGTAAAATAAACCTCCAAGTGCTGCCCGTGCATCCATGTTTCCACCTGTAGACATAAAGCCACACAAGTTATCTTCTATAGACTCACAATAATGATAGAATAAATAATAATAATAATAAATACTAACTTGCTCCCTGTCACACATACTGTATAAACACGCAAACCTGCCTATGTCACCGGAGCTGGCGTGCTGGGAACACGCCCTCGGGGACAGGAATAACAGGCCACTCCAGAGCATGAGGACATCTGAGACACTGTGGCACCACACAAGCATTATGACTCTTTACCGTCTCCTCATCTCCATCGCTAATCCTCGGCTGCTTCACCGTCAGCTACTGTTTACACCATCCACAAGTCAAGAGCAGAAGCAGAAAATGGACTTTCATTATTCTGAATGACTAAAGTCCACTAGAAAGCCATTGAGGAAGGCCTCTAGTGTCCAGGGAGCCTCATATTGAATACGGATTGAAATTTACATGACAACTTAGGAAAAATGCTTTTTTATTACTCATTCATCCCCTAAATCACTTGGCTCCCCCGCTCCTTTCCTCTGCCGGAGCTATTAAATCACCATCTTGACCCTACGACCTGGGGCCGCGGCCATAAAGAGCCCCCTGCGGGTCAGAGGCCTGATTGTAACATTTGAATATGAAATGGACTTGGCTGGGCCTGGAAACAGCCCCATGCTCTGAGACACAGGCTGACCCCCAGGAGAGAGGCCTGCCTCAGCAGCAGCCCCGGCCTGGAGGCTCCCTCTTCTTCTTCACTCAGTCAGGATTTACTTGGACTTGAGAAGGAGGGAGAGAGGGCTGAAGTCGGGGGTGGAGGGTGAAGCGGTGGTAGGGGTTGAGCGAGAGTGAGGGAGAGGAGAAAGAGAGAGGGCAGACATTTGAATAAGACAAGAAGCGATTGGTGTTTGCATGACAAAGGAGCCCGCCATCTCCCCTGATTGGTGTCACTGTGCAGCAGTAAAGCCATGCAGCCCCCCCCACCCCCGCCCCCCGGGTGGGGTGATGTGTGGAGCACAGGCATGTTTATGCATCTAAGGTGTGATATTAGGGAGGGGGCCCGTCGTCAAGTTTCGGGCTAAGAAGATTGTGCGCATACTCTTAAAAGGAGACCAAGTTTGCATTATTCCCTCTATGAATTTGCAATTTCAAGAGAAAACCAAGTCCAAAATGATATTTTCCTCTTTCAAAACTCTCTTTATTTGTTTCAATGGGAGAGGATAAGATAAGATAAGATGAACCTTTATCAATCCCCGGAGGGAAATTCGGGATTCGGGAAAGCATTAAGATTTAAATCCAGTTTATTACACTTAAGGTCTTCTGCTCTATCAGTTATGAAAATATTGTTCTCACCAAAGTAATTGCTGAAATCTGATGGAAATATGGCGACATTGTTACAAGAAAGTCCAACAGGGCAAGAAAGACAATTATAATCCATTAATCGATAAGTTGTCAACTATTAAATAAAAACAAACAAAAAGGACAAAACAAGCCATTTGAGGATGTCATCCTGGGCTTTGGGAAACACTGATCACCATTTTCACCACTTTCTGACCTTTTATAGCTCAAACAACTAATCAATTAATCAAGAAAATAATCTACAGATTAATCAATGATGATAGTGATTGTTAGTTGCAGCCATAGTCCAATCGAAAGTCCAAAACTCAAAACATACTTAGCTTAGTATTATAATATGGAGAAAAGCTACTAATCCACACACTGGAGAAAGTGCTTTTTGCGTACGAACAAAAAATCGATTATCTGGAGAAAATACTTGACTGATTTATCAGATTATTGATAATTAAAATAATCATAGACAGACGCTAGGCAGGTAGTAAACAAGCCAACAGTTTACCCAGATTTTACTTACTGTCACTTACTGTTTGGAGGAAAAATCAAAAGTGAATTCACCCGAAAAATGCCAAATAATGAAAACTGCCATCGTACAGACAAAGTGGGTGCACACACCGGCAGGAGGTCTGCTACGTAGTTTGGCTGATCCTCTCCTCATTTATCTGTTCTCTCCAAATAAGTCTGTTTAAAATGTTTGACTGATTTCTATTTCACAATGTCTTCATGTTCAACAATCTCAACAATTAACTTAGTGAGTACAGTTTTATTATAACGATGAGAAAACAGGGCTGTCCTTGACCAAAGAATTCTTAGTCGACTAACATTCGACAGTCGACTTATTGATTAGTTGATCTAATCATCAGATGTGAAAAACAATTTCTCCACAAAGAATCCCATAATGCACCATTTTAAATATTGTGTTTACCAGAGATCTGTTGTTGTTGTGTTGTTTGTAAATGTTATTCAGCATGAAAAAACTGACTAAAGAAATCTTAGTCATCTGGGACCAGAACGACTGATTAGTCGATTAATGGAAAGTGGCTTTATGCTTTAAAACTGGGTGATGTAGATAAAAAAACCACCTCAAAAATCCTACATAACGTCTGTGCTGCCTGCTGCCTCGTTCCCTGCCTGACCTCCCAAACCTCCTAATTACTCCGGAGAGGTGTGAAGACCACCACCCTCACCATCCCCTGCCTTGCTGTCAGTGGAGTGGTCAGCTACTGCAGGTGGACTCCCTGGCACCACCGGGTCCTGACCATCCACCTCTCCCTCCTGCACCCACTCCTCCTCCTTACCGATTCATGGGACAACACAAGAGCAGAGATGAGAGGGATCGTATGAGCAGGCAAATCCAGGGGCTATGAGGGGGGATTTCACAGCTCAATAACTTTGGACAATTTGTTTACAATCTCCATTATTGCAGCCCCCCTGGGAGTAGCTGTATATAAATATTGATGCATTTCAGATTTTAGCAGATTAGCTGGGTGTTCGGTCTACTCGGGAGAACGATGCAAAAAAAAGTGTGAGGAGCACCACGGGGGTGAAAAGAAGGATGAAGGATGAGGATGAAGGAAGCGCGAGAGTTGGCGAGGTCACACACTCACTTGCACACATACACACTGACCCCCTGCAGACAAAGCCTCCACCGGCTCCTCCGGGCGGAGCTGCCGGGCCTCAGGGACACACCTCCAAGAGAGATGGCCTGACTAACTCTCCATGGCAACTAATCAATAAGTGACAGAGTCAGTCAGGACTGACCCGTAGTCCCGTGCGCTCCACCTCCCCCCATGTTCCCAGGGTTACACTCCCATAAACCACACACACACACACACACATACAGACTGGGCTACACTAAAAACACAAAGTGTCCCCATCCTGACCAGCTAGAAAATAAAATCTTTCCTCCTACTTTGGGTGTGTCAGTCCTTTTTGTGTGCAAGTGTTTTTGTTTTGCACGTGGGTACAGGTTACTGACAGCTCTGGACAATAGCGATATGATCAGAACACACCACCATTGTGTGTCTGTCAATCTTTCCCTCTCACTGTCCTCGACAAACACTAATCAATATCTGTGGCCTAGATGAGAGGCCTAATCTTCCCCCTTGTCGCCCCCTTAAGTCCCCCCCCCCCCGACTCTGCATTGTCTTGCAGCAGTCCCGTATTCACTTCACTGTCCCTAGGCACAGTACATACATCAGCACATGTACACTTGGCCCCATTTTCCTTGGTGTTCCAAGACGGGTCAGAAGTGGGGTCAGAACTCTAGTTTGGCAAATTACAAGCAATGCTGCATGCTCCAGTGTCCATAGACAAAGTGATGTGTTCTTAAGAAAAGCACCATCTGCAGCAGACACACTTTTACACACTGGAGCGTCTCGCTCAGTGGCTGAGCTTCCCTTAACATACATCAGAGCCAACCGTTTGAATGTAATTGCCCTTACAGGTTATTCAGGAAAGAGGCCTCTTAATCCAGTTTCATTCTTGGTTGTGTGCTCAAGTATATGTGTGGTTTTCCACATCTTCCCTTTTCGCTTCCACAATTGTAAGTGAAAACAAGTAAAGCTCAGTAGAAAACAGCAAAAACTCTCTAAACCACACATCAGAAAAAAACTGAATCCTCCAATTTCAGTTGTTCGTGTGATTTGTATTTGTTTTGTTTGGGACAAAAGAGGCGGTAATCCCGTCTCATATTTGACGAGTCTCATATTCACACACACCTGCTGGGACAAAGTAAACACACCTTCAGAGTCAGACACCATAATGGATGACCCTTGCATTAAAACCTAAGTCGGGATAAACCCTAAAGCAGGCATGTTGACATGATGTGTTAAAGAGGACATGCCCATTCCGGATATGAGTGATGGGAAGTGGCCACATCACAGCTAACTTGTGTGTTTACAGTGTACGCAGCACACAGCGTAGGTCGAACAACATTGTGGGCGCGCTGCTCGGCGATTTCTCTTCTCTCCAATAGATTTCCTGAATTTAAAGGTTGGACTTGTTGTGTAACGCAGGTGTCAGGTGTTTCTACATAACTTTCAACAGGGATCTGCTGCATCAGATCAAAGCCAAAGCCTTGCAGTAAAAACAAACCTATCACACATCATTTTTAAACATAATTCTGCACCCTAAATGAATTCTTTATGTACCCTACCCTATACAGTAGCAACTTGGGCGCCTGAAAGTCTATAAGGCTTTGTTTCAACCAATTTACTTTCAACTGACATAAACAACATAAAGTAAGTCGCTGCTGGGCGGATGCAGTTTTCTTGAGCAGCGGCGTGCTTGCCTTTGAAGCGTTTCCCACTCAGCATTCCTTGTGGTTGTGTCAGGCATGGCCGTCCGACCACAGCTATCATTAATGATCCATTTGCATCACGGAACAAGTCTGTCGGCGCTCACATGCGTTCAGGCATGGAGCTGAAAATTGGGGATGTACTTAAAAAGAGCGGTGGGGTAGTCGAATGTGATTTTTTTTTCTAGTGTCTCCGGTGAGTGGTGTCAGTGAAAGGAGAGGGGGATTGAGAGGACGGTGCAGTGGAGAGGGATGGCTCTCAGTGGGTCAGCCCAAAAGCCCTGACCCCAGGAGGATTTGATGCCATTTTCCCACGCAGGGAGTCGACCTGAGAGGAGCTCGTTAACAACATCTGCCCCAGTTCAGGGAGATTAACCCCCACCCCCCAACCCCTGTACCTCTACACACTCAGACATACACACCCCTGTCAATCTCAGTACCTCACAGAGGCCTGCCCAAGCTGGACAGGGCACTCCAGGCCCCTCCAGGCTCAGCTCAAAGGGCCTCCTGGAGATCCCAGCCACAGCAAATCAATACAGTCTGACTCATAGGTGCGGTCCCTAAAACCATCACACACTGTCCTCATCCGCTACACGCAAACTATGTTGTAGGCGACATCTGATCTGTACATCAGAGGAGGCTCCAGATTTGAGTTTGAGATTATGCAAAGACTTTGAGAGTGTGTTCAGAAGGTGTGTTCCTGCTGGAAGTTGCCTATCCGGTCGAGCAGGCGAGTTAGTGATGTCACTAACGTCAAGTCTGTCAGCCAGATTTTGTGTAATGAGTTTTCCACTCGTGCTGACGTAAAGAGAGAGACACTCTGCTTTTACCACCATGTTCACATCTACTCCCACAAGACATGCAACTGGCAGGGCATGTTCTGACATAATGCGAGGAGACGCATGTGAAAAACAGGATCGGCCTAGATCACTGCCGTCGTTAATCCGGAGCCTTGCATGCGCTGCACATATAGGTGCGCAAAGAGTAGACACACACACAGTGGCAGAATCCACTGGGAATCCGCTGAATCCATGTTCTACAGGGCTATAATTAGGTTAGTTTTTGGAGAGGGGGTTAAACAAACAGGGGCTGTGAGGTCATAGGCAGATGGAAGTGGGATATGCCTGCACTTGCTGAGTGGGCACAGAGCTCCACATGACAGGAGAGAGAGGCCCTCCGGGCGCTCAGCGAGGGGAGAGCAGGGGGGACCGGAGTGGGGGAGCCCGACTCGGATGGCCTCACTGCCAGAACATTCAATCGATAGCCGTGCACGCTCCAGCCACACACCTTTCCCCAAAGTTTCACTCCGAAATGATCCTTCCATGTGACATTTCTGTGCTAACCTGTTTTCGCGTCTCAGCACAAACATTTTGGTTGAAAGTTAAATCGCAACTTGGTGTATTTATCAAAGGTGTTGTGCAGGTGAAAGGCACGCCGAGGTTACATCATTTTCAGAGTTTGATATACGACTAAAAACCGTCAGTCCGTCGAGCCCACAGCAAACACCTCTGACACCGAAGCGCAGGAAGAGAAAAGCTGCTTAATCACAAAAAAATGAGTTGGAAAGTGTGATTAGGTGACGGGTGGCTGCTGGCACGCTAGAGTGATTTAAGAGCCTGTCAGTGAATGCAGGGAGGTCTGGATAATCTTTCCCCCCACAAAGGTGCGTGGGGCTAATCCAAGCTGCTGTGCTGAGCCGTGGATCAGGTCCTACGGGGAGTGTGGGAAGACCAGCAGGACCGCCACTGCTGAGCTTATTTATCCTAAAGGTGCATTGCAACTGCGGCTTCCACACACCTCTGCATTAACAGTGTCGGCCACCCTGAGTGTTGTTGAGTTCATGAATGTGAAGCAACTGCAGTTTAATTTGTTAAAAAAATGAACTCAAGTACATAGATTATAGTCATCATTAAACAGAGCTTTTTCAAAACGTAAATGAGCAAAACAAAAGTTTCTCTGCACACATCATAAATTATATGAAACACTAAATGAGAAAATCTCTCATCACAACATGCAAATTACTTATTAAAATACTTAAGTTGAAGTCATTTATTACAATATTGTCTACGCCAAAAACAGAGAGTTACAGGTTACATATAGATGATGTCCCATCAGCGCCGACATGCAATTCACAAAACTTTTCGAAACAAGTTTCAGATATCTCTTGTGTTTTATGTGATTTATACATTTTATAATAAATTGTGAATATACAACTTTTAAATGTGACTGACTCATCTCATTTTTTAAAATTTGTTTTATTGTTATTTATGGTTATGGTTGGTTCTTAAATTATTTTTTAAGGTAGAAATGTTTTAAATGAATTCTTGTGATAAAATATGAAAAACACAAACTGCCAGAGGCAGCGAAGTGATGACAACCTGTGGGATTAAACAGTCTGTCTTCACCAAGTAAACACTGAAATAATTGAACTGTAAACTGTAAAAGCCAAAATTATTACAGCCTGATAAGATGAAAAGTTCCTCTTCACCAAACAGTTAGAAAAATAATCTAAAAAAAGTGAAAAACAAGAGTATTATCTTCATTTTCTAATGACAAGTCCAAAACTAAAAAATCAATAGACTTAAGTATTATACATATATGTAAAATTCTAATCTTAATTTTAAATGGGTGTTTAAAACGACAAACAAACCCAGGAAGTTATTTTTTCACTATTATTGAACGTTTTTAAAGGAACTAGAGGACCAAATTATTTGTATAGTAAAAATTTGTATTTGTTCTTAAAAGAATAATTGCTGCTGAAGATGTTAAAATATTTTGATCCTTTACATGATTATCATGGTGATAACAGATTTAAACCTTTAAAATAATCACTTTTTCAAACAAGCAAATTCACATTTCCAAACCTCACAAAAGACAGAGTCACGGATCATGTTTCGTACAAATTTATTCAGCATTTAAGAATAGAGGATGGTCTTAAAATATGTAGAAACGTCAGTTTAAATAAACATTTACGTTCAGGATAATGAGTAAACATGACACTGTCAAAACCATCACAGAAAACATTTTACAAAAACAAAATTTTGAATTTTTTTCACGTGACAAAACATCGGGTTCACAAACTAAAAAAAAAACTTTTACTATAAATAAAACTTGCGTTTGCGACCCGCACAGTCTTAACATTTCATCTTAACCTATAGGTCATGAGGGGGAGAAAATAATAAAAAGAAACTACAAAATTTGGACACAGTCGAGACAACTGACATTCTACAAATTAAGTGTAAACATTTATGAAGCAACTTTTCCATCCAGCTTTTCTGAAATACACCAGCCTCTCTTAATGAGGCCACATGCCTTTTCATTGAGAGAAAATATGGCATTAATTAAAATATAGAAGTCCAATTCTTCTACATAAGTTGATTGCTTATACTTGTGATAAAAAGCCTCTTTGCAATGCAATTTACTCTGATGGCTCAACGCTCAGTTTCGATCCATTTCAAATGCATTTAAACTCAAGAGATATTGAGATAAAATTGTTTTTTGAACAAAACTGTTGTTTCTTTAGCAACCAAAAAAGTTCAAGTATCCGAAGTACTTTTTCAGTCTGTTGTTTGTGCCCTCAGATGTGGGTGAGAGGTAGCGTCCCATTGACGCCAGTCCCTGCGGTCTGATAGTGCGGATGGACGCTGTGTAACCGGCTGCTCTGCAGGGAGGAGTGCTCCGCGCTCTCCCCGCCGGGAGGAAGGTACATGCTTATCATATCCCTCAGGTCCCCCAAACACGCCCGCTGAGAGTGAGACGTGATGGCCGGCGGCGGTGAGCTCGGCTCGGTCTTGCACACGGACGCCATGGAGCTCAGTCCCATGGCGCTGCTGGTCTGCTGCGTGTACGCCGGAGACATGCTGTACGTGGAAGCCGCGTTCATGTAAGTCTGCGCCGAGGACATCATCGGGTACTGGAGCCCCGCCATCTCGTACCGGTGCATCTGCTGGATCTGGGGGCTGTTCATGCTGTGATGCTGAGGGTAGGCCAACTGGTCCTGCATGAGGGAGTACGCGCTGTTCGTCCAGCCGTTCATGTGCGCGTAACCGTCCATCCGCTGCCCCACCGACACCGAGTTGTTGACGGCGGTGGCTCCGGGCGCCAACAGTCCCCCGGGCAAAGAATACTTGTCTTTCTTGAGCAAGGTCTTGGTCTTCCTGCGGGGACGGTATTTATAATCCGGATGCTCCTTCATGTGCATAGCGCGCAGACGCTTGGCCTCGTCGATGAATGGCCTCTTCTCAGCGTCGGTCAGAAGTTTCCAGTCAGCTCCGAGCCGCTTGCTGATTTCAGAGTTGTGCATTTTGGGGTTTTCTTGAGCCATCTTCCTCCGCTGCCCCCGGGACCAGACCATAAAGGCGTTCATCGGCCGCTTCACCCGCTCCGGGTCGTTGGCACTGTTGTTCTTAGCGCCCGGCGCCGAGCCCGAGTTGGACTGCGGGAGCGGGGTCTTGAGCTCGGTTTCCATCATGTTATACATTCAGGCGGCTTTTAGTGTTCACTCACAGGCACATGAAACAAAAAGAAGTCGGTAAAACAGCGCCAAAAGTCAAAGAGGTAGAGGTACTGACCAGGCTCATAAGAAGATGGTTCAAAAGTTGTGCCCAAAGAGGCAAATGTGTCTGCAGGTGCTTCTCCGCTCAAAGCTGCTCAGTCTGTCCCGCACGGCTCTCAAACACAAGTCTGTAAAGTTGTTCGCCAAGCTCATCTGTTAATAGGCCTAGTGGCCGGACCATGTGATGCGGATCGACAGCGTGACAACGAGGGGCCGACGGCCAATCAGCGCGCAGCTCCCATATCCACCGCGTAACCAACCGGAGAGCGCAGCGCTGTGTTTGGGTTGGAGGAGGAGGGAGAGGTAAAGTTTTAAAACAGCAACCTGAGCGTAAAGTGCTGGAGATTTACAACCTTCGT